>OY365816.1:15046988-15069488 GCA_959347315.1 Bimastos eiseni | reverse complement strand
TAGCGGTTCGTTAGTATCCACGGCGACGCTGACCAATACAATGCGGGGGTACGTACGCAGTGCATATGGGGGCCGGCGGCGGACAAACAAACACGGTCCTGGAAGAGAGACGGGGCTGTGTGTCAACTGCGACGCAGGCGCAAAAGACCGTCGCTATTAATAGGCTTCTTCGAGGACGAGGGTTAGCAGCGCAGCCACTCCTCGGTCCAGCCAACGACCGATCGATCGATATATCCATCAGGAGGAGAGGCACTGCAGCCGTGGCAGGCAGCAGGCAGCGGCCAAAGGAGGAAACGGGTCAGCATCTGCAGGCACTACCCGTCCTATCAGAGCACGACGGTACTAGTGGACGCTGGATCACAGACACACACACACACAGACACACACACACACACACACACACACACACACACACACACACACACACACACACACACGCACGCACGCACGCACGCGCACGCACGCACGCACACACACGCGCGCGCACACACACACAAATATATATTTATATATATATATATATATAGGGTAAACATATAATTTATTCCCATCTCTGATGTATACGTATCGATATTTCGGCGACAATCTGCCGAGGCTTCCATCACCGTTGACCATTGTTTACCTTCTTCTGCTCAAGAGGCGCCTACTCTTCTCACGTGCATGCGAGAGAGAGAGAGAGAGAGAAAGAGAGAGAGAGAGAGAGAGAGAGAGAGAGAGAGAGAGAGAGAGAGAGAGAGAGAGAGAGAGCATGGCTTGTAGGCTGGCAAGCAGGCACACAGGCAGGCAGACGGGAAGGCAGACAGACAGATATACAAATATATATAGGCCCACATACGGTCTGACACGGACAAGCCTATCGAAACATAAAGACAACCTGACGATACATACAGACGGACATACAATATAATACAGACATATATACATACAGACACCTAGACAGACGATGTACAGACTGGAAGACAACCATGTCTGATCAGGGTACAACGCAACCTCTGATCTGTTCCGTAAGCATCTACCAGCTGTGCCCTCTTTCGTCAGTGAAGACACTGGCCCGGGTAGGAAGCGCCTCTGACTCAAAGTGGCGCTGTATAAATACTTCGCTACGATTGCGTACTGAGTGTTTCTTCAATCTACAGGGTCCACGATCACAATAATTACTACACTTAATAGTTATTATTATTTGCACTGCATATCCTATTACAGACCTACAATAGAAAAAAATTCAGTAACTATTGTTTCAGATAATAGAACATACATGTGTACATACAGTGGAAATATATGAATTTAGATAACAACAGGAGACTTGGAAATGTCAAAGATGTCTACAGACTATATTGCTTGTATTATTCCCAACACTAAAGACTTTTCTTTTGTAATAATCAGCCAAGTTTATGACGTCGAATTTAATGGGAAAAACGTCTCTTAATAACTCGACCTCATTTAACACAGGTTTCAAGATTCAGTTTAAACTGTTATTCTCATTTTTCAATAAAAATAATTATCGGTAACACATTTAACAAGTTATGGAGAAGATATTGTCTTTAAAAAGCAAACTGCTCCTACATAAAATGTATAACCTGTGCAATTTCTTCAGAAATAGTTGTCAGTGAAAATACACATTGCCAAACTGTCCACCTGTCTCTTGCAATTATGGCACAATTACGCACAAGGCTATTGAAAACCATCAATGATTGACAAAATGACTAAATTTCATGTTTTTTATACTTAGTACCAGATAATACATTAAATCGTTTATGCGCAAACAAGCGCCAGATAAAGAGAGATTATAGAAATGCGCTATATAAGTGTCTTTATAAATACATATATACCATAAATACAAAAATACATGCGTTGTATTAAAACTCATAGTTTACTGAGCGACAAGTCATTACTTACACCAATAGAATTTATGACCTACTCAACTAATATCCAAGCCAATAATAATAATAAAAATAATAATGATGATGATGATGATGATAATAATAATAATAATAGGATACTCAGCTAAAGATAATGGCTTACTCAACTAATATCCATAGCTGACCTAGCTAAAATGCATTGATAATTTAAACAAATAATCGCTTAGACAAATTTCACGGCTAACTCAACTAATTGATTTCCACATCCTTCTCAGCTAAAATATCTCGTGGCTTTGAATTTCATTGGCTTCCAGAACTGTCTAACCTGAATGCGGACATTTTGTTCATTATTTTAAACGGTAGTGCTGGGGTCGTAATAGAACGTGAGCTTGGTAAGAATTTGATAGTATTAATTGAAGGTCAGATGCGTTAAAGTCGTTGTTTGACAGACTCCGAAAACAGCAGTTCTTGTATAGATGTGGTGTGGTCATTTGGTTGGACGATTTTACGGCTGAGGCGCCAATTCAATGCTGGTAATTCAGGAATCCTTAAATCCAGATGATAGAGTGAATTTGTAAGTCTACACCCCGCACGTCAGGATCCGCTCCTTGAAAACTGGAGCCACGAAAGATGGATTTAAGCTGGCAATTAGAACTCTCTCTGGTGTATGCCTAACCTCTGTCTCTCTCTGTCTCTCTGCCTGTCTCTCTTTTTCTCTGTCTCTCTCTCGCTCTCTTTAATCTCTATTGTTCTAGTGGTCGCTCTCTGTCTGCTTCCATCGGAGCCGATGTACATGTAAACACGCATATCTGTCTCTATCTCTGTGTCTCTCTCAATCCTTCTACATGTAGGTCTCTCTTACTCTGTCTCTGTGTCTCTGCATCATCTGCCGTATGTCTGTCTGTCTGTTTCTGTTTGTATCTCTTTCTACAGCACCGTATCTCTCTTTCAATGCCTCCAAATGTGTGCCTCATAAATCTGTGTGAGTCTGTCTCTGTCTGTCTGCGTGGCTCTCTCTCTCCCTCTCTCTCTCATTTATCCGTTCAGCTCTGTTCCCTCTGTCCACGTGTCTCAATGTCTCTCTTTCGGTTCTGTGCAATCTCTCCCTCTCTCTGTCTCTGTCTCTGTCTCTGTCTCTCTCTGTCTCTTTCTGTCACTGTCTGTCTCTCTGTTCCTGCCTATCTTTTCCTCAGTTTATCTATCCATAACTGTTTCTGACAGATGTAGCTGTACTAAAGAGACTCGTGGTGGAACTCAAAGACCGTTCGATTGATTGTTCCCTGAGAGCAAATCCTTCCCAGTTCCACATTCAATGACTTGGGTCCACAGCTGAAGAGACCAATCTTCCTCTCTCTGAAAGCACATCGCAAATGACCAACAGCTATATATACTCAGTTACATGAACGTCTATCAGCGTTCTTGTCATTCATTCCTTCGTTCTTTCTTTCAGTCATTCACTAATTCAACTTTTCATTCATACATTCAATCGATCATCCATTGATTGATTCAATCGTCCCTTCATTCATTCATTCATTCATTCATTCATTCATTCATTCATTCATTCGTTCGTTCTTCATTCAACTACGTCATCGCCCTGTTCTCCGTTAATCCATTCTCAATCTATTCATCCATTAATAGAGCCATTCACTCGTCCTTTAATTGTTACAAATTGTGTGGTACCCCAACTCATCTCTTACAGGTTTCCCTCTTCTTTCTCCTCCTCTTACTCTTCCTACGCTCCATCCTTATCCTCAGCCTCTTTATTTTCTCATTCTTAATCCTTTTCCGCTTCGTTTTCATCGTCATCTATATCTTCTCTTCTTTTCTTCCGCTTCCCCCTTCTCCTCCTCATTCTTGCTTCCCATCCTCCTCTTTTTCCTCTGCTTCTTTTACTTCCCCTTCTTCTTGAATCACCACTTCCTCTGTTTCCTCTTTTTCTTCTTCTTCTTCTTCCTCCTCCTCCTCCTCATTTTCCTTGGCTTCCTGCTCTTCCTCTTACTCCGCCTACTCCTTCTGCCCTGTAACATTTGATCCTGACAACGAAACGATTAGCGGAACACCACCGACGGCAGATAATTGCTTCCTTTCTCCAATGGACAGTTAATCTCCGGGAATTTCAGAGGTTAAAGAGTGCGAAGAGTCGTCGTCATCATCATCATCGTCATCGTCGTCATCCTCCTCCTCCTCCTCCTCATCATCATCATCATCACCACCATAATCATCATCCATCTCATCCTCCTCCTCATCATCACCGTCATCATCGTCGTCATCATCATCATCAACGTCGTCATCGTCATCATCATCGTCGGCAGCAGCAGCAACATCAACATCATCACCGTCATCACGCCATCATCGTCCGCGATGTCAGGCGCATTCGTAATAAATATTTTGAAGAAATTGCAAGTGGTTTAAGCCATCCTTTAGGTGTGCTCCCCGCCGTTACGAGTACATCGAGCGTGCATCGTCGTCTGTTACTCTTCCAACTGACCCATTAATATTACCTTTTACGCAATGACGTAATCTGACCCAGAACCTCAGTCCAGTTGGGTCGACCCAGGATGGTCCTTCGAGAGAGAAGACCATGGCCTGCGGCGAGCAGGTCCTAAGACAGAGAGAGGAACAACAGACCATCATTTCGTTCATTCAACAGACCATCAGTTCATCAGTGGGTTGTCTAGGACGGTAGTTGAGTGGTTGGAGCGGTCGATCTGTAAAGTGAGAATACACGGGCTCGAGCCCCCTATATATAGGAAAGAGACGGTTACTGTTTAGGGAACTCCGTCACTGTTTTGACGTTGAGAGTACCAGTACCAAGCCTGAAGAAAGGCGAAGGGCGACAGTAAACAATCTTGGATATGGAACGGTGTCGCTAAAAAATTAACAACATATACTGTTTAGGGGTAACTTCGCCACTGCTGGCAGTCAGGCAGTGCCAGTCCCAAGTCTGGATAAAGGAGAAGAGTGACGCTAATGATCTTTGCTATCAGACAGTGCCTTTAAAACTGTAACCACCAACTGCTTAGGGACAATCAGCAATTCCCTAACTGACTATTGCTCTGTGCTATCGATATTCTGCAAATGGCACAGAGTACTCGTAAGTGAATGACTTACTCAAGTTCACCTGTGTTGATCAGCTTACCTGAATTGACCAAATTGGCTGTATTGATTGGCTCACCTGTATTGGCCAAATCACCTGTATTGATCAGCTCACCTGCAATGATTAGCTCACATGTATTGATTAAATTCCCTGTATTGATTAGCTCACCTGCTTTGATTAGCTCATCCGTACTGATTAGCTCACCTGTAATACCGTGTCATTAGTGGAGCAGGTAATATAGAGCTGAAAGCTGAAGAGATCCGGTCGATTAATTGTCCAGAGCTGTTGGTGAGCATCAGTGAGCAGCCGAGCAAAGCTAAGCAACAGCTCCACCTGGCGACTCATCCAGATCAGGTGAAGGCGACGGGTCTTAACCGCATCCGGGTTCCGCCTGAAGATTATTACAGGCATTTATAGGCCTAATGCTATTTATTTATAGTCCTTTGTTAGGAATCTAGGATAAACAGAACCGACAGCTAACAATAGGCAAAACTAGAAGTTCATTAAAACGTACTCTCACAAGTCTCGTACAATGGGATCAAACAATCAGCTCGATTGATTGATTGTGCGGTGGACTGACTGACTGGCTGACTTATTTAATATAGTATTGATTTAGAGATCAATAATTGGTACTCGTTCTCGTGAGTTAATCAATTACCTAGATGTGCTTGCACCTGTGATATTTGATGCTTGAAAATTAAAATGGCTATGATTTGATTTGATTGACTCAATGATTGACTGAATAAATGATTGATTGAATGATTTGCAGTGGTTGATTGACATCGATGAATTCGTCGGTCGACTGATTGTCTCTGTCTGATCGATATTACTGGCTTGTGATTGAACGGTGCGTTCTTTTGCTGCTACTGATGACGTACAATGTATACCTGATGTGGTCTAGAATGGCAGCAAACGGTGTTATGCCAATACCTCCTGCAACACACAGACTGAATCGGTAGCGCAGAACGTCCTCCATGGGACTAGAGAAAGGTCCATCGATGTAGATTCTACACAACATTAGAACACAAGCAGAAGACATCTTACAAATTCATTCACTTGCTCACTCGCTAACTAACTAACTAACTCACTCACCAACCCACCCGCTCACTCACTCACTCACCCGCCCGCCCGCTCGCTCGCTCACTCACTCACTCATTAACTAACTCACTTACTCAATTACTCAACATTTTTAAATAAGAGTCTAATTTGTTGATAGTTTTTGTTTCTTCTTAACACTTGAAATCCGATGCAACTGGCGTCATCATTAGGTCATTATTCGACGATAGGTACTTTCTATTTTAACCAGCATAAGCCAAATTTACCCAATCTATCTATTCTAATAAATGTAATAATTCTAACTAATCTATCCACCAATCGATTCTACTCAATATTGCTGCTCAAGTGAAAGTAACTATTCTAACGAATAGGCATATAACACTCATTATGAATTTAACAAGTCTAATGAAGGTAACTATTCTAACTTATATGTGAATTCTAATTAATGCAACTATCTAACCAAATGTATCAGTTGAGTATTATTTAGTTATTTACATTTTTCTTTTGACCTTGGCAGGCGGAAACAGAACGTGAGTTGCTGGTGAAGGGGAAGACAGGTGGTCAAAAAGATGACCTAAGAGAACAATAAAAAACTAAGCAATATAAAATCCAGTTTATAATCTGCTTATAATCTGTTTAAAATCTGTTTAAAATCTGTTTATAATCCATTGATAATTTATTCATACATCCGTTTTGATACAGTTGCTTCAACGTGCGTCGTCTTGAGCTAAAAAGAAATGAATTATATATGCCAATAGACAAATATTCAAACTAACGACAAATCCAAAAACGATAATAAAACTACCATTAGTCGCAGCATTTTATGGCCTGTAATATATTAAAAATACTGCCATTATTAGTTTCTGTGTTATTATTTACCAGGTGTAGAATGAGCCAAAAATAATTTAATTCGTCTAATACTGCATTAAGTAGGCCGCTATATGAATGAGGTCCTACATAGTCTTACATGATTCTTACCAACTTCAAGAGCTCTGTTATGTTATTTTCCGTACCTGACCAATCTCCAGTCGAACCCTTCAGGTGTATGGAGAAATTTGGATCCTCGTTGCTAGGACACTAGAAGACACCATCAGATAATATTTTTTATTGTAATTGTGATTATTTAGCACCAATTCGGATTTCGCCCAGAATTCAAACTAGTTTTTCTGGCCAATCGGATATTCTGCCTGGCTTCGACCCAGTTTATCTGACCAACCGCATTTCAACTGAGCTTAGACACAGTTTCTCTGACCAATCGCACCTTATCTGGGTTTCACCCGAGTTTCTGTAACCAATCGGAGTTCAACTGGGTTTCAACCAGTTTATCTGGCCAATCGCATTTCGCCACGTATTCGACCAATTTTATCTGACCAATCGGAAGTCATTAGTAGAGAAAAAGTGGATCCTCTGGCGCATAACCAATCAGCGATGCACATTCTGTCACGTGACCATCTCGCATGACCAATCAGCGATGCACATTCTGTCACGTGACCTTCTGAGACCACAACCAATCAACGACGCACATTCTTGTCACGTGGTCTTTTTGTCGCGATGACTCATGAAGTCACGACGTGCACGCATCGACCCGTGACGCCATGAGCCTTTTTATAGAACGCGGCGTAAACGACGGGTAATTTCCCGAAGTATCGATGAAGCGGTCCTGTAGCGATGCCTTTTGTCTTCGCATCCCATATCGGCTTGATGATATTTCTATACTTTCTGCTCTTGGACGATCTAAGTCTGTTCGGATTATCCGGCTACATGATGGCGTTCGTCGATTCAAGAATAACCTCGTACTCTTCTAGATCGTTTTTCCCGTATATCGACTTGTTAGGACTCTTCATCGTTAATTACTCCCAGAGCCTACGAGTTCCCGAGTACGTCGATTCGCCCACCGTTATATCTTTTCCTTGAATCAAAATTGGACTGTCTCCGATGAATAACTTTCCGTCTTTAGAATTTATGCCAAAAGTAGTATCCGTCGACTTTCTGTTCGAGGCATATTCTTTTAAATACTTTGTCGCGATGTCTCCTAATTCTAGAGTTCTGATATTCGATACGGGAACACTCGTCGTAAGTTTCGATCGACGGGTACTGTGGAAATTGGACAGCTTTTATCGATGTAGCTTAAGCGGCTGGTAACGCCCGGAGCTCATCGACAGTTGCCGTTGAGCTTTGTTTTATATTACCTAGCTTCTTGGAAATTCCAGATTAAGAGTCGATGAGTGGTTTGTACGCCTTTTTAATTCTCGCTGTAGCCCCACATCACCCAATTTCTCAGATAACGAGTCTTGTTTTATATTCTTTTTCAATTCATTGTACTGTTTAACGATAAAGTATCGTTTCGCAGGATGTAATTTTTAAAAACGACATTTTTTTTTGGTATCATAATGTTTTTAACGTAAAACCGAACGTAAAACCCAACATAAAACCGAACGTAAAACTCAATGCAAAACCGAACGTAAAACCGAACGTAAAACCCAACGTATAACCGAACGTTAAACGCGTTTTTACTTTAAATCTTTTTCAACGCGTTAAATGTTTCGAGTTTGCGCAGTATTAACGAACATTCCTCGTTCGAGATACTTCCGTCTTCTAAGGCATTCGAAACGAGCCCGCTGATAGTATTGAGTTTCTCCTCTGCTAACGGCTCGATCCTTTCGTGTTTCTTTAGTTGTGGTGTGAGTTTTCGGTTTATTATACCACCGATAAATCCCAAAGTGCTGGCTGCTGAAGCTGTTACTCATGCGGCCATCGCAATCGGTGCTGCGATCCCCGTACCTAGCAAACCAACTCCTGTCATAGCGAATGCCACCGTGGACATTGCTAAAACGTCTTTCATCACGTTGATTATTTTTATTCCTCTGCGGTACTTTTTGCTCAACGCCGCTCTTTTATCGCGTTCTCGAGTTATCTCTTCTCGAATGTCTGCGATTTTTCGAAGTCGATACTCGTGCGCGGGTCCGTCGACTTCGTCTGTCGCAAAGCATGCTTGCTCGCGTTTTACTCTTCTCATCTTTTCTTATAATTAGTCGACACATTTTCTTAAATGTCAATCGAAGGAATTATCGAGAGAATTAACGTAGCAAAAAGGGTCTCCTTCGATTATGGTAACTGCGGAATCTGATTTGTTTTGAATCGCAATCGTGAAATCGTCAACGGTTTCAGCAAAGGTTCCGTCATGGACGACGCATCCAGCCGTTTTGATATTCTGTCCCAACGAAACCAGGCACACTGCCTCTAGCCATTCGTTCACCTAATCCGTGATTGTCTCTCTAGGCTGAATCGTAATTTCATTTTGAGCAAATATCTCCCATCTCTGTCCTCCCTGTTGTCTATAAGGTTTGTGTACCACTTCTGTTTTCGGTCTCCAATCCGGATGAGTTCTAACCGAACTCGGACGAGCGGGTTTTGTAAACCCCATTTTGTGTATTGGTCGTGACATGTTATATATAGGGAATTAAGTTTTATAGCACCACCCGAGAATCGGAATGTTTTGGAACGGCGATTTAGGACCAAGTATGAGTCCTTTTCTCACATTTGCGAATCTAGGGCCATTACGGATATAAATTCCTTCACCTGCGTTCTCTAATCCTTTTCCAGTCCACGGTTTCATGTAACGACCCTCGGCGTGATGTACAATCTTCACGTTGTCACCTCCTCTTTTGATCTATATAGCCCCTCCTCCAGATCCGCTTATTTTGTCTATAACTTTCGATCCAACCGATGCGCCTATACCGGTTAAAGATCCTGTCCCAAACTAGGCAATACGCTCGATAGAAGGAATTTACCTGCAGTTGCTAGAAAGGGTAGAATGGCGCCGATAAATCCGCCTTCGACTTTCGCGTTATGCATCAATTGAGTTTTACTCATTTTAATCGTCGTGCCCTTTCCACCTTGATACGCTTGAGTCAAATTATTAATTTGCCCCTGGGTAAGAGCTAACACGTGATCACCGTGTATATCTCAGTGACTTAGCCTGATGCTAACGCCGGTTCCCGCCTGAATGGATCTTGCAATGTTAGCCCTCTGCCCATCGGAAAGATTAACTTTTACGTTTTCGTATCGACTCATTTTACATATAACCGATATAAACTTTTAATACTGCCACGCTTCTCTTATGTGAAACCTTATTGATAACTCCTCTCCCCTAAGGTTGATCAGTTTTCCATTTTGATCGGTAAGCGTCGTTTCCATCGATGAAATCGTAGACAGAGTGACGGGGAGGTATATCAAATTTGTCGGTGCTTCGACGACCTTGTACCCGGGTCCCACGTTTGGAAAAAAGGAATAGATAACGTTTTCAGTGGTTCCATTCGTATACGAGACTCCGATGATATCGCTCGTTATCCTCAAACTCGTAATACTCATTATATCGACCAAGTTCTCTGATTCGTTGTAACCCGACGTGTATCTTTGGCTGTTGAATCCGAGAATCGCTCTGATAGAGTTTGCAGTCGTAAAATCGACCACGTAATTCTCCGCTACGTTCAAGACAGTCTTCAGCGTATTGTTGTTCGCTTCCAACCCGATAGTGTGACTGTCGCTTTGAATGTAGTAATAGCCATCTTCTTTCATGACTCTCTGCACGTATTCGTTTATATCCGTGATTTCGTAGCAGTCTTCTGGAATGTCTAAGTTAAACCCCGTCGTCCCATTATCCGGAGAATATCTTAAGTTGTTGTTCGTCGCGTCGATATTAGGCCAAGAGTAGTACGTTTCGAGATTGACTAGAGCCATTTCATACTTTTTGTTTTTGTTGAGCTCGATCAACGGATTGAACCGAGTCGTTATTCGCGTGCTCTTTTCGCTCAACAAAATGTAAAACGACGACTTTGGCTCCATGTTACGAGCCGTCCTTTCCGTGATGTCGACGATCTTTTGTAGAAGAAATTCCATTGCTTTTATTATACTCTATTTTTAATCATTTATGACGAAATGTAGAATTCATCGAATTCGCATCTATACTTTTCCTTGCTCTTTTCACTCGTCTGATCAATCACTACAAAACCGTGAAGTAGCTTCCACGCTCTTTCGCATAGGTGCTTAAACTCCTCCTTTGGCATGTCCGTACTCACGTGATCGTTGTAGATGTGATTAATATTTTTCAGGTCTTGAGGAAACAAACAGATAAGATATGCATTCTCTCTGATCGTCTGTCTAGGCAGTTTGAAATAGTCCTGTGCGAGGTAAAAGCAGTCAACGTTACTGTGCCTTCCTCGGATGTAGTAAGTCTCGCATTTGTTTTGTGTTTCTAACTGTAAATCATCGAAAATCATCATGTTCTTCTTTTCGCGATTCAAGTCTCTAGGATCTGGTACGTCTTCCGACGATTCAAAGAATTTACAATCCATATTGGATTTTTTATCTGAGTGTTTAGCCATTTCCTCAACCACAAATGCGGGTGAAATATTTAGTCTCATGATCTCGTCTTGACATCCGAATAATCGGATGATCGATTCTTTTGGTATTTTTTTTCGAATGCTTTCTTAAGTATTTTATACTCTGGTTGAAAGAGAGATCTACCGACGACTTGTAGGTTATCGTAGTCTAACCATCCGGGTCTAAGAAGTAAATTAAGCAGCAGAGTCGTCTTACCGCATCCAGATTTTCCTACGATCAGTCCTCTTATACTTCTCGGTAACAGAGGATTATTGAATCTTTTCGACAAAGAATTGTTCCACGATAAATCTTTCACTTCCATCGTTGTCGTTTTAAATATAAATAACATTGTATTTAAAAAAAGAATGTTCTGCGTTAAATGTAAGACACAAACCGATACTAAAAATATCCAGAGCGTCTTTAGCAAAACTGGACGTCCAATGCTCAGAGGCACGTGCGCCGTGTGCGGAATAAGACGCAATTCGTGAAAGCCGCAGACGGCGGTGATCTTCTCGGGTCTCTAAACTCGTCCACTCGTAATATAAAATTGCCTTGGGCCAAATTTCTCGGTAAAATGCATCTTCCAGGTCACTCGTTTACGGGATCCGGAACTAGATTAGATTTGCGATTGAACCCCGACGGGACACAGAAAGATTGGTCAAAGCCAGTTGATAGAGTCGATAACGCCGCTTATCGCCACGATTTAGCTTACGATCGGTATTCCGACACAGCATCTAGGAATGTCGCCGATAAAGCGACGGTAAACGAATTAAACAACATTCCTAATCCTAGCGTACGGGAGCGGATTGAACAGACGATAGTCAAACCTATCTTAGCCTCCAAAGCGAGTCTTGGTTTAGGGGTTCCAATTTTAAAAAACTCTAAAATTACAAGAAAAAAGCCTCCGTTGAAATGGACTGACCAACTCGCTGACAAATTACACAAGCCCACTGTAAGGCAATTTCGAAAAAGGAAGGTGTACGCTGGAAGTATCGATGAAATCTGGGCATCTGATTTAGTCGATATGCAGTCTTTCGCCGAAGATAACGATAACGTTAAATACCTGTTGACCGTAATAGACGTATTTTCCAAATACGGTTGGGTCGTTCCGTTAAAGAATAAGAGTGGAAAATCAACGGCTGAAGGGTTCGCTAAGATACTCGCGAACAGCGGGAGGAAACCGGGGAAACTTTGGGTAGATAAAGGTAAAGAATTTTACAATAAAGACTTTTAAAAACTGGTCGAATTGTATTCTACCGAGAACGAAGAAAAGTCGTGCGTCGTCGAGCGATGGAATAGAACGATGAGAGAAAAGATGTTTAAAATATTTCTCGGCTAACTCGACTAGCAGATACATCGACGTGTTGGACGTTATGGTTAACAGCTATAACGAAACCAGACATTCTTCCATTAGAATGACGCCTGCTAAAGCGAGCATGAAAGAAACCGAAAAGGTCGTCTGGATGAATCTATACGGCCGCGAAACTCCTGAACCCATTAAACTTAAATTCTCGATCGGTGATAAGGTAAGAATAACAAAGAAAAAACCACCTTTGAAAAGGGTTATACACCTAGATGGACTGAAGAAGTCTTTACAATTACTAAAATTCAATACACGTATCCTCCAACTTATAAGATTGCTGATTATAACGGTGAAGAAATACAGGGCTCGTTCTACGAACAGAGGCTTCAATAGACTACGCAATAAATATTTAGAGTCGAAAAGATAATCAAGTCGCTGGTTAAATGGCTAGGTTACCCAGATTCGTTTAATTCCTGGGTCGTTAACGAAAACTTGACGACGTTGTGATAACTCGTGCACGCGTGGTTATTAGTCATAGCGAAACCATAGGAAAGAACACTCCGTTTACGTCTCAGCCTACGTGCTTATGTGCATGGTCAAGCTCGGTCGGTCTCGCTCGACCGCGTCATCGATACTTCGAGAAATTACCCGTCGTTTACACCGCGTTCTATAAATAGGCTCATGACGTCACGGTCACGCGCGGGTCGATGCGTGCACGTCGTGACTTCATGAGTCATCGCGATAAAAAGACCACGTGACAAGAATGTGCATCGCTGATTGTTTGTGATCTCAGAAGGTCACGTGACAGAATGTGCATCGCTGATTGGTTATGCGATCCACTTTTCCTCTACTGTCATTGAATAAGATTGGGTTAGTAAATAGGCGAGTTTAATCAAAGCCTTCACCTTGGAAACTGTGAAGGGATGCCATTCAAGGCTTGATATCTCTGGACATCGAATACAAACGAACTGCAACATAACAAACAAAAGGGTTTTAAGAAAGGAATAGAATCTTTGCTTCACTTCATATGTTTTGAACTCTAATACTCATCAGAGAAATTTATATTACATTATATTGTCCTGGATATAATCACAATTAGTATCTTATGTTACATGATCATGTTATTGTAACAAGAGTTCTGATATTACCGTATATTACAACAATCATGTGACTCCATTATGTTAACAACATGATGTTGCAACAGTTGAGTGTAGCTAAATTCTGCTACAACATTACATTGCTCTATTATGTTACAACATTATGTTACTACACTATGCCAATACTGAGTAAAATGTTACACTGTTACAACATTATCTTGCAACATTATGTTACGACCTCATGCTAAACCATTATTTCAAATAGGTATGTAACATAATCATGTTTCAACATCATGCTAGGAGATTATGTTATGCTATGTCACAGCATCATGTTACAAAATAATGTTACATCGTCATGTTAAATCATTAGGTTACAATATCATGTGAGAACATCATGCTACAACATTACTCAAACAAGAAGCCAGGTTAGCGGTTGGCACCTGCCTGTCCTGGGCGGCAGGAGAAACCGTTGCAATGCAGATGTATCTCGATGACCTTTGGAAGATGGAGATGAGCAGCAACCACGGAGGCTGGATGATGACGACTATACAGATGGCGATACAAGGAATCGATGATGTAGATGATCATCGGACCAATCACCCACATCCAGCTCTGTATGAAGCAAACCGATAAGTGAAATAGGTTAAATATGGTGTAAGATATGGTATGGTAAGATCATAAAAGATATGCCAAGATATGGTATGATGAGATATGGTAAGATATGGTATGGTAACATATGGTAAGGTATGCATGGCAAGATATGGCAAGATATGGTATGGTAAGATATGGTAAGATATGGTAGGATATGGTACGGTATTGTAAGATATGGTAAGATATGGCATGGTACGGTAAGATGTGGCAAGGTATGGTAGGATAGGGTTTGGTAAATACAAAATAGAAAGGTAAGGCGTGTAGGGTAAAACATGTTAAGGTAAGGTATGATAAGATAAGGTATGGTAAGAACGGGCATGGAAAGGGTAAAGCATGTTAAGGTAAGGTATTGTAAGATATAGAAAGCTCAGAGCTATATAAGGAACCAGGAAAGATATTTGAGGAAACTGATCCGACTTCTATAGCGCCGTCATCAGAATGCATAGAGCATCAATCCATGGCGAGATTATGAAAATATGAGGCGCTGTATACAAGTCAAAACGTGGAAAAGTAGAGTACATGTAAGCTTTGTCAAAGAGTAAAGTACGGTGAGACACATGTATGGTAAGGAAATGTAAGATTTAGTTTATATTCATCATTCGTGGATCTGTTGTAGTATTCGACTGAGCTAGTTACATTGAATCTGAAACCAGTTTCCGATTCTCGAAGGTTCATATTTACCGAACTTCCGATGGCTTCAAACTGCGGGTCTTTGCTGCATTTCCATTCGGAATCTGGAATCCCACCGACCGGTTCCACTTCCGGCCGAGGACCGAGCGATGGATCGGAGAGATTCAAGTAAACACATCCAGGAACGTGATCCGACAGATTGACCTGCTCCGTCAGGATTCCTCTAAAGAAGAATGAATGAATGAATGAATTGTGGTTGCAATTTTAATTCTATCGGAGGAAGAACGATTGAACGGATGAGTGACCGAGTGAATGAATGAATGTACAAATGAATGAATAAATAAATTGCAGTTGCAACTCGAATTCTGTAGGATAATGAGTGAATGAGTGAATGAATGAGTGAATGAATTGCATGATAGAACGAATGAAATGCAGTGCAAAATCTCTAATTCCGTATGAGAATGCATAAGTGAATTAATAAATGAACGAGTGATTGAGTGAGTGAATGAATGAGTGTACGAATGAATGAAGGAATGAATGAGTCAGTGAAGTCCAGTTGTAATTCTAATTATAGAAGAACGAATGACTGAACGTATGCCTAAATGAATTAATGAATCTCGACCGTGTAATAATTACAACGAAATTACGCTGCTTTGTCAGTGAAAGAAGTTCACCGAAAACTCTATCCCTCAATCGTTACAGTATAGACCGGAAGCATGTTACCGGAAGACCGTAAACGAACATTTCGCATCGCACTTTTACCCTAAGTTATGATATGATACATCAGTTTAAATTCACTTACATTTATACGTATAAGCTAGGTGCTACAAAGCCCCAATAAGATATTTCGGACCAACGGGAATAGAGTTGCAACATATACAGAAATGCGGAAATCGATAATTGTAATTGTACATGCATTGTACTTGTATTGTAAATCTGTGCAAGCCACGGTCACAATCGTCGTCGTCGTCATCATCATCATCATCATCATCATCATCATCATCATCATCATCATCATCATCATCATCATCATCATCATCATCATCACAAGACACTCATAAGTTCAAAATGGCATTTCACGTAAAAGTCTGACTGTTTTGTGTACCATAACAAGGCCAACCTGAAGGCGTGTAGAAGGACGATAATGTAGAAAGCAACGAATAACTTGTGGCTGTACCAAAATAGGTTGTAGTTAGAGCTCCTACAAATTCAGACAGCACTTCTTTAACGAGCTAAGTGAAAGGAATTAAACAAACTTAAAGATTCTTAGTGGTAAAAGTTACAATGATTATGCTGAGAAAAAGGATCACAAATGAAGAGATGGATGAATCATTGGGAGAAGGAGCTCAGGCCACATAACATAACAGAAACATTAAGGAAGAGAGATTATCAATATAGTTGTAACAAAATACTTGCGGAAATAGAATATAGATATATAGAATATACAGAATATATAGAATATAGAATATAGACTTTGAAACAAAATACTTGGGATTGAGAATATTGATATTTCACCTATAAATATACTTTTGGAATGAGAATATGGTCCTATAGATTTGAAACAAAATTCTTGGGGAAAGAATTCGGGGTAAGAGAATATAGATATTTCACTTTGAAACACAATACTTGGGAAAAGAGAATATAGATATTTAAAGTAATTCTTGCACTATGGCAAAAATTCATTTGGACACTCTAAGGCTTAATTATATTCTTGACAAACAGAATAAATAAGAAACACGCGGAGATTTACCTGACTCGAAGCGTGGCAGTGGATATCAGCATCAACAAAATGGCTGTCAACAGTAACCCTGTTATACCTGGTACTAAACACGAAAACAACACCAGCTGTAGTACAGCTCGTCGCACGAATTTATGTAGACCTCCACCTTTCGGCACATACAATACTGCTGTTATTGATAATTTGATATTACTTTTGATTAATTACAAATTAAATTTGTAACTGTATTGTTTCATTAATTAAATGTTTACTCATATTTCGAGTAAACATTTAATTAAACATTTAATTAATGAAACAGTATAATTACTTAACACTATTTGCAAGCTTATTAAAACTGAAATCAAGAGGTAAACTAAAATCACTCATTCATTATTCTAATCAGAACGTAAATAAAAATTTTATTGACTATTTAATTTATGTCTTCCTGATTATATTACAGTAGTCTGACAAAAAACTAATTAAGCTGATCAATTGATTTTCAAGGAGTAGGCCTATATTCCAATTCGTCAGATGACGCACACCTGTGGGAGTCCAGCTCTCTCAATTGTTCAAGGTCGGCGAATGATGCTTTTTGATGTTCATTAGATTGATCAGACAGTGGCCCTTAACAAATGCGTCATAATAATAATAATAACAAATAGTTTTAAACCTCTGGTTAAATATGGCACAGGAAGAAAAGTCTGGTTTCCTAGGAGTCAGTTCCAGAATTGCATTCTTCTATAAGAAAGAAGAACGAACAAGAGCAGCCCCATTAGCCTCAGTCCTGAGTCAGCCATTGATATCAGGTGCTATAGCGACCTCATTTTCTTAACCTTGGCACATAATGACGGGTAGCCAGTCCTCTAAACTTCTTCCCTTGCTAGGATTTGAAGCCCCAACCCCTCGATTGAAGGTCCAACACGCTGACCATTACACCATCATGAAAAAGATCGACTGAAGAAGTATCTATACTCACAGGAATTCAAGACAATCAGCCAAGGACTCTGTAAACAGCAAAAGCATTTGCCAACATCTGTATGGTTATCTCTGTAGTAACGTAGCCATGGTTACGAAGAAGAAGAATCTAATGTGATATAATCGAATATTTATATAACGCTCGTTCAAGAAGAAGAAGACGAAGATGATGACGACGACGACGAAGACGAAGACAAGAGGAGGAGGAGGAGGAGGAGGAGGAGGAGACGACGATGTTAATATGATATTACAAATACAACGCAAAATAAAAGATGCTCTGATCAATGGAGACATACAAGTGTCAGTTGATGGCTGACCTGTCCCTTGTAAGCAGCTGCGTTGATGTGTTTGAATCTGAAGTTGTAGTTAGCAGAAAAGTTGTAAGCATTGAAGAAATGCCCACAGAAATGCACGACTGTAACAGAAAGCGAAACCGTTTGTAATGTAACCATCCGAACACATATATATCGTCTTCATCACCCTCTTCAGTAAATCCTATAATCATTACAATCCTCTGTCCTCAGAAGAAATAGATGGGGCGTTGATTTGATAACGTATAGGAGTCTCAAATAATGGATATTGAGTCTGGGGCAGGGTTGGGATGACGTCAACGGCCTTATTTGCCATACGATGTTGTCAAACTATTCTATATTGACTACACAAACCAAAGATGACACAAACTATTCAATTACGTTCAACACCGTTAAAACGGATTTCGTTTAGATATTTACACAAAGCTTTAGCAATTTTTACTAGCGATAAACTATATTTTTCTTTCTTATATTCATAATTATTCACGGTTGTGTTCTGCCATAAATGACCGATGACAACCTGGGTGAGTAATTATTGTTCTAAATAATCTTTCACGATGTTAACGACTTCTGCTGCCACGAGATGTCGTTAAAGTATTCATTATTAACCACAAACTGTACAGCGTTCAACCGTATTCAACACCTTTAAAAAACGTGCAATTTTGCTATTTATGCTTCGCTTGCTTGTTTTTGTTAACCTCATATTAAAATGTCGGTCTCGATGAGTTGCAAGTGCTGTAATATTCCAAACAATTTGCTGTCGACGGCAACGGCTTTGGTTAAAGCTGTCGCTAAGTCTGGGCCCAATACAATAGCTAACTTTATCGTGTATAATTGTCGTCAGCGGCTATTGATGTCATACGACGGCGCTAAACCTTGGTATAATAGTAATCGCTTGGTTATATTTGTTTCTCGTTTGGCCAAGTAGATCACGGGAGTCTTCAACGCCAGAATAGGAATAGACTCAATATAGATCGAAGTCTTAGGGAAATATGGCCACAGGGACAGAAACGAAAGGTGACAACTTGACTAGTATTGGTGGATTTCTGCGCGAAACGCGGATTCGTTATCACCAATATTCTCTTCCGTCGACGCAATAGGCACGTATATACTTGGGTTCACCAGAGAGAAGATCGATTACATACTGATCAGTAGACAGTAAGAATCGATTCGTGCCTTCGTGGAAAAAAAGTCCGATGGGCTAATCGTCGCAATCGAGTTATCTTCGCTCTAGTTAGACTGTAATGTTTCATTTGTGAAGTCTGCATATAATTAGCTTATATATTGTATAAGTCCTATATATGTATTAAATCAGTGGTTCAAGAACAGCCAGTTAATTACCTGATGAAGCAGTAAGCAGCCAGGCACAAAGTTCGTGGAAGCCCTTGGCATTGTCTAAGATTGTTCGCATTGTCTGTTTGGAAAACTGAAACGATTCAAAGACACTTTATAATTTATGCTGACAGAGTAAAAGTTTCAAGAAACATCACCATTCTGTCGGCAATCTGTTTAATTCCAATCATCTGCATCTTTCGAATTGATGTATAATTTGCATATATCTGTTTTTACACATTCCACTGACTATAATAAACATTTCGAGATATTTCCAAATTGCAGAAGAATTTAACGATCTTCTGTGCAATAGGCCTAATACCGTATCATTGGCTACCATCCATAACTACCTCTTCTGCACCATTGCCATGGTTTTTACCACGGAATAAACCAACACACCGCAAGGTCAGGATCTCAGGGACTCCCGATTCCGGCTAGACGGAAGAAAACGGTCTCGCTAACTGACAGAACGGAGAGAGGGAAGTCAGGGAAACCTCGGTTAGAGGTGCATATCCAAGAGGAAAGTAATCAGCCACCTAAGTCCCGTGACGTCCGGTGGCGTTAACACGTCGCATTCAGACACTCTTCAATATATCTGATACGACCGTGTTTCAAAATAAATGTGCTACATCTTCAGTTCATGCGTTATGATGGAAGTCTTAGTCTGAAATCAAAGACGAGAAACGATTGAAAGGGAGACAGACTCTGAGAGTGGGATTCCGAAGGAAGGATGTGAGTAGGCGGCAGACGGGTAACAGCAGCATCCCAAGGTTGAGGTTGATGAGGCTGGCGGTGGCACGAGATGTGCAGAGTCCAGCCTAGATGGAAGAAATACAACAGCCTGACTGTTTTTCACTAACAACAACAACAACAACATCATCGGCATCGTCATCCTAATCGTCATCATAATCGTCACCACCACCACCACCACCACCACCATCACCACCACCATCATCATCATCGTCATCATCAGAGATGTATTCGGAATCGTCAATTGACACCATTTGTGTTCATGTCTTTTTCGGTATACAATACAATGCAATACAATACAATAGGCTACAACGCACGTCGTGGGCACAATACGGTACATGTGTACTTACTCCAAGCATCTCGTGGAGGTAGAAGAACTTTGGATGCATCTTGTAGTAGAGAAATGAACGCCAAAGGAGAACCAAGTTCAAGGCCAACCACAACACCTGAAACGACGTTCGGAGTCACTTTCAACGCAAAGCCATAATTGACCAGAAAGCAGACATAGATCCACACATCCCCATCCGTCAATACATACGTACGTGCGTGCATGCATGCGTACGTACGTGCGTGCATGCATACATACATACATACATACATTCATACATACATACATACATACATACATGCATACATACATACATACATACATACATACATACATACATACATACATACATACATACACACATGCATAGGTAGATTCACACACACGCACACACACACACACACGCCCCCATATTCAAGACGATGAAGGCATACAAGGGCAGAGACGTTTGTTAGTTTCTGCAACCTGTTGCTGTTGTGAGATCTCAGACACATCTCGTCTGTCTATTAACCGTAGTGGCCCTTAGCATTCTCCTCCCACTCCGAATTTTCTCACTGCCTCCTACCCCTATTTCCGCTACCAATTCCTTATACTCCAACATATTCCACCAGCTATTCATCATCTCCTCCTCCCTCTTACTCCTTTACGCCCGAACCATCTCCACTTTATAGTTATTATGCTCACTTCCTTTAACTCCCTCTGTTCATCCTCCCTGTGTTTGCCCATCTTTCCTTCTTTTGCTGTTCCTCTCCTCTCTTTCCTTTCTCGAAATTCTTTCTTCGTGTTCAATACATAGCATTCTGTCTGCATTCGCCTGCATCCTTCTTCATCCCTCTTCATCTTCAGTCTCCACCTCTTCCTCCATATCCTCCTCTTACACCATCTCCCCTCCTTCTCCTCCTCTGCTTCTTCTTCATTACTCTTCATCTCCTTCCCCCTTATCTCCTCCTACCTTCTCCTCTTTCATATCCTCCATCTCCTCATTCGTCCCCTCCTCCTTCACGCCTCATCCTTCTTCGTCTCCTACACCCTCTATCGTCCTCCTCCTCCTACTCCTCCTCCCACTCATCCCTCCCCTATAGAAATGGTTTCTGGTGTTCATTTTGAGCAGCTGTTAACATGCCTGACATTCCTGAAAATTGCGCATTTGGTCAACACTCCTAGTGACATCTGTCGACACCAGGTCAACCTGGTGTTGTCGCTTACAACATAATTATATATCATTATATACCGCCGGGTGACAATTAGCTTTACTCTCGGCAGGTCATGAGCTCTAACTGCCCTGGGGTAAATTATTTATTTAGCTGTTTAAGTATGACCGCATCGTAACTTGGGTCCAGAGGTGTAGCAAGCGAGGGGGCAGAGGACACTGGCCCCCCAGTTTCAAAACTGAGGGAGGGCAAAGTCTTAGTGCTCAGTGCCCCCCATGTGCCTCCCAAATCGGTTCTTTGTTATGTTTCTCCATTGGCTTTTTAAGATGACTTTTGTTAAGATAATTTGTGCCCCTCCATTTTCCAAATTTCTGGGAAGGGTGACAAAATTCAAAAAGTGGGGAGGGCAAAAAAATTGTTCACGCTTCTTGCAATACTTTTTAAATTATGCCCAACGACTTTTCAAAACCTTGTTACACCTCTGCTTGGGCCGTTGATATAATCACAGAAACGGACGGTCCAAACATTTAGGGGAGTTGGCCTACAGTTCAACTTTAAGGCCTAATTTTTAGGGATTATT
This sequence comes from Bimastos eiseni, assembly GCA_959347315.1. Lineage (NCBI taxonomy): Eukaryota > Metazoa > Annelida > Clitellata > Crassiclitellata > Lumbricidae > Bimastos > Bimastos eiseni. The sequence continues at coordinate 15,047,269 of OY365816.1, read as the reverse complement.
AATATAAGCTAAAAAAACACAACATTCCATATTTTGAGGTTAACCGTTTAATAAATTACAGTGTCGGTTATGTTAAGTTCTTTATGTAGACTATATCTCGATCGTAATTTTGTGTTCGGTGCTCAAGTTCATATGTTAAAAACTTAAAAACCTTTCTTGAATAATCATAGGTTTTCTAGCCAGAGGGGGTTGACTGACGACACCCATTTAAATCTCACAAATGGTAACGCGACCAACATATTGGAAACGGAGTCATAGCAGTGTTTGAGAAGAACGTTTGT
>OY365816.1:15041988-15044488 GCA_959347315.1 Bimastos eiseni | reverse complement strand
CATGTCTATATGTCTGTGTGTCTGTCAGTCAGTCTGCATCAGTGAATTCATTTGTCAGAGAGTGTTTTGTCGGATGTAGAAACACAAACAAAGACTTTCGAACAGACATCCCGCGGCCTCTGTTGTAAAGGAGGGTGACATGTTTGACTTAGACATATGGGGCTTTTCTAGGGCCACATACACACCCACACTCTGACAGAGAGAAAGAAAGAGCGACAGAGGAGAAGAGAAAGATAGACAGAAAGAGATATACAGACATAGAGACAGACAGACAGAGAGCCTTCATCATGTTTCTTTGTGCATTTAGGTTGAGACTATGAACATGTAGCATTGCTGCTATAAAAAAAGCGTACCAACAGTAATTGTCTAGATGCATACATATACACATACATGCATACACATACATAACACATACATACATACATACATACATACATACATACATACATACATACATACATACATACATATATACATACATACATACCTACATATATATATATACATACATACATATATACATACATACATACATAAATACATACATACATACATACATACATATATACATACATACATACATACATACATACATACATACATACATATATACATACATACATACATACATACATACATACATACATATATACATACATACATATATACATACATACATACATACATACATAAATACATACATGCATACATATATACATACATACATACATACATATATACATACATACATATATACATACATACATATATACATACATACATACATACATACATACATACATACATACATACATACATATATACATACATATATATATACATATATACATACATACATACATACATACATACATACATACATACATATATACATACATACATACATACATACATACATACATACATATATACATACATACATATATACATACATACATACATACATACATAAATACATACATGCATACATATATACATACATACATACATACATATATACATACATACATATATACATACATACATATATACATACATACATACATACATACATACATACATACATACATACATATATACATACATATATATATACATACTTACATACATACAAAAATACATACATACATACATACATATATACAGACTTTGTGGGATTTTCTATCTCTGCACCAACTGGTCAAAGTAAAGAGGTCATGTCAGAAGGTCAAAGAAAGGTCATTCTCGATATCTTGTTAAAGAACTCCTTTCCGAGCAGTTGCTCCTTATTTCTTAAACATAAACAGTTGTTCCTGTAGAAGTAGAAATAGACAGAGGCAGGCAGAGACAGATAAAGAGACAGATAGAGGTAGATGGAAGAATACAATCGCTAATGGAAAGGGAAACAAAACTAATCTTCCTTTCAATCGCCGAAGGGTTGTACAACTTGTATCTCGGAACAGGCACTTCCTTTCTAACATCGCAATCTTGGAAATAATATTCCGAGTGCAGTTATTTAGTTCTGTGACTTATTTCGACAACATGCCTCGTCGAAACTACGCTTAGCTATCAAAGTACGAATATATGTGTGCGTTAATGTGCTTAAATTTGTAACTATGAATATTATCATGTGTTTGACGCATAGTATAACCTTTTAAAGTGTGTTTGTGTGTGTGTGTTTTTGTGTGTGTGTGTGTTTGTGTGTGTGTGTGTTTGTGTGTGTGTGTGTGTGTTTGTGTGTGTGTGTTCCTGCTTGTGAGTGTATGTGCGTACATGAGTGCAATCTGTGTATATATATATGTGCCGATAACTATGTCTGGATTTCGGCCTTTGTGTTTGTCTGTATATATTCGAGCCTGTCTCTGTACGAGTCTACTGAGATGTGTTGGCCCAAGTCGAGGTGGATGGATTTGCCTACTGGGTAAGGGCGTTTCCATGGGGTGACTAACTATCTCATCGAGGTCCCAGAGTACGTAATCAGAGACAACCAGTAAATAAGAGTCCCGCACTTACCGTAATGGTCCACTTGACGGCCCCGTTGGCCCACCATGCCCTGAAGGCGGAAACGATGCCTCGACCCCCACGTTTGCACATGTCCCTGCCTTCCTCCCTGGCCACTGCTATAGGTAGCTCCCTAGGTCGCCAGTCACCATTCCTGCTGGAACCGGTAGTCGAGTTGGACGTATCGAGTGAGACTGTCCCATGCAGTGTTTATTCTGCCGAGTCAAACGCACGGACGCCCCTCCGGTGGCTTTAATTGCACAGCATGAATAACGTTAAAGGCTTAATGACTAAACGAGGGATCAATTAAAGGTCATGGGGTTAAAGGGCGGGGTCATTCGGGCGAATGTTTCTCCTCTAACTCATCAGCCTATTCTTTCCTCCACCTCCTCTTTTAATCTCCGCTTTTCGCCTCCTATCGCATGTCACGAGAATTTATATAGCGCGTAGTTTAGTACTAGCTATTCAGCGTGACAGTCCCGAGGAAACAGGATAATCT
>OY365816.1:14956297-15041788 GCA_959347315.1 Bimastos eiseni | reverse complement strand
AGGCCGAGCAGTTAGATAAATTCGAGGTGCACGGTCAGGCATGGCCCATTCATCAACAAACTTCTCTATATAATTATACTGCTATTGTCGGTGAGTGCCGATCAAAACCTCTGACAAAAGCCGAGGATCAAGCAGAGTAGTCACAGCTGGTCGATTATTACATTACATAACTATTATACAATCGTAATATATTGCATAAAATGATGATAACTGTGAGACCACAGGCTTGAAAAGATGTTGACCCACATCAATCCATATTTCAAAACGGTGAAAGAGGAACGAATATTTATTCTTTAAAAACATCTTACCGATTAAAGTTTCACTTACCAAAGCCAACACCGTTAACTGTTAAGTCTGATATAACGATCCGATATTAATACCAATAATTACTTCAAACTAATTTTAAAAACTCTCTCAACTGGTGGCAGCGGACGGTTCGCGTGTGCTAGTCCCTGCACATGGTACGAATCGCTGAAGCCCACACTCATCCACATCCTCTCCACCTACATCGTCCACAGTATAATATGCGTATATATACATATGCATATATGTATATATATAACTAGACGAAGCTTTTCGCTGGTGGCTGGGTGGGTTGAGAGCTCGAAAAGCCGCCCTCCGTCGTGTGTACGTGGCCCAATGAGGGTCAGTGGAGGTCTCGCTACAGTGAGGACGCGCTTGACTCAGACAGTCCGGTAAACTATTTTTGTCTCTACGTATGTCTGTCTGTATATCTGCATGTCTGTCTGTCTGTCTCTGTGTGTGCGTGTCTCTAAGTAGCTGAATGAAACGTTCCTTTTCATCTCTCTTGATATCCTTCATTTTGCGGATCCCAATAACAGACGCCGATGAATAAGCTGGTCTCCCTGACGCGGTCTTTGTGGGCGCTGAGAACTATTCGAAGATTTACATTGCATTACATTATATACATTACATTTGTATTGCATTACGTTACATCACATTATAACATTAGGCTGATTACATTACATTATACTATATTACATCACATTGCAGACTAGTGAGCAACAAGCTGCCAACTTCTAAAGCTTCAATCGAAAGCTTGCGCAGAGGCAGCACACCATCTATGTTCGAACGCTTAAACGTACTCCATGCCCAAGGCCTGTAGGTCTACCGGTCTGTTTAATCCAGATATTTTTTTTTCATTTTGTACCCGCCTTAAGACTTACATGTTTCAAATTAACTTATTATTTCTACCATGTGCTGACTGCCAACGAGTAACAACGAGATCCTATATAAATTTAAAACGTTGTGATCGAGCTACTGTTAGGCAAAAATATGTGTGAACTTCTGGAGTCATAGCAATAAATCTGAAGAAAGACTACATATTCTTTTCCTTTCTCTGTTGACACTAGTTACCGTTTAACGCCATCTATAAATTAACGTTGTGAACCACAAAATAGTGCGAATAATATTTACTTTGGTGCTTTTGGGCTCATTTTTATTGTTTACTTTTGCAAACGACATCTTAAAAAGCTTTATAAGTGTTCGATTACAATTAAACACGATTACGAGTACATTATTACTTGGTGGAGTTCATGGTTTTCCTTTATGTTGCCTCTCTGCAGCCTCTCTGTGCGTGAAGTCAAAAATATGTAGTCAGTGGTGTGAAACATTCGTGTATAGATTTTTTGGTCGGATTAACAGAATAATAAGACCTTTTAAGTAAATTAAGTTGTTTGAAAAAATTTAATTGCTGTTTTTTCGTTTTTAGATCGTGAGTTATTTTATCCAATTATTTGACTTTGGGTAACGTATCGTTTTATCATCTAGGATTATTCCGCCAATATATTCTGTTGTTTAATCGTCCCAAATGAAAAGATACAGACGTGCTTTTACGATTTAAGTGGTAAATTAGTGTAGTGTTATAATACGTTATAAACCAATTGGCGATAGAAACTGTTATTTCGGACGTCTTTATTACAAAAGTCGACCGCTATTCCACTCAGTAAGAGAATTTACTATAGTTTGCGAAACCAGCTGCGCATAACCTGTTCGTGTTTTTTCATACAAATTTCTGGTTGTTTTATTATTGTTTCACATTCAGAAACGTCTAAATAACGTTGAAATTAATTTGCCGCTGAAACGATGTTCTACTATATGCGAATAATTTGGGACGGTATAACGAGGGATTGCCTAACTTTGATCATTGAATTTATATGTGAAGACTTCTATGTCTAACGTTATCCATTGTATCCACTGACGCTTTCGCCTTGAATTCCTGCGACAGTCACAAATGAAGATCTCATTGTTCAATCTTACCTTTTGTAGTATTCACTGAAAGCATTTATTTATTCAGAATTGGTGCAGGCAGTGATCAAGACGAATCTGAAGATGAGTGTCAGCATGGCAGAGATATGCGAGAACACGAAAATGGGTCGTGAGTGTGCCCTTCTTGGGAGTTATGATTCAGCTCAGGTCTATTACCAGGCAGTGCTACAACAGATACAGAAGCTGTTGCTGTCAACAAACGATCCAGCCAGCAAGCAAAAGTGGCAGCAGGTCGTCTCATCACTCTGTCATTCTCAGTGTTTTGGCTTTTATCTTTTTATTGTCTTTTGTGCCTTGTTTAATGTTGTTCTGCTTTGTCGACATTTGTATGCATGTGTGGATATAGTTAAATATTTATATAGCCCCGCCAAAGAGGAACGTCTTGAGAAGTTTATAGAAAGAGCTAGACAGATCCCGTGTAGAAAACGCAGTTGTGTTGTATTCTATTCTATTGACTGCTTTTGCCATAGGTAATTCGAGGAAATGATTTCAATTTGCTAAGTAGATATGTTTGAGCATGTTTTGTTACTTTATAACGAAACAGGGCTATGCAAATTTTATTACAATTGAGTGAATGATTTGGTTATTTTGTTTAAAAATCTATTTCAGATTTCAGTAAGTTTTACCATTTACACATTTATTCATGTCTGGCATTGGCAACAGGTTCGACAAGAGATTGCTCAGGAGTACGAAGTGGTGAAGGACATTGGCAACACGCTGTCCAGTCTAAAGGTTGACAGTTCAAAGTCGAGGGACGACTGTCGCCAGAACGAGGAGCCAACTCGGGACCCCGATGTGTGGCCTCCACCCACCCCAGTGGATTACAAGTGAGTCCTCACTCCAAATCAACTAGGCATGAGGTACTTGATCTGGAAAGTTAACACCAATAATGCTGATTTATATAATAGAAGCACAGAATGCTATCCAATGTGGCAATGTCAATGTAGATACAACCAAGCAGTGCTTTAATTATAAATTTTAGTTTGCTTGCATGAACTTGTTATCTGTACTGCAAACGAAACACGAGGAATGTTATCCCTAAAATGTTATGATCTGAGCAATTTATCAATGAGATTATTATGATGGATTGTTAGGTATATATGTCCGGAAAATGAGTTGGGTGGTGATGATCTTTCTTACTTACAGACCTTCCCCTAACATTCGTGGTGGCAAGCCGATGGCTCGAAGGTCGGAGCCAGTTTCAAAGAAGCAGGAACCACCCAGCAGGAACCAGGACGCGGGAGGCAGGAACCGACCAGTGGCCTCGAAGAGTGCGAACAATCGACCAGGCAGCAAAGCAGCAGTGGGAAAGGTACCGACTGCCTTCTGTTGTTGTAGGGGATGTGAGCGGTACGGTGACTGAGCCATTAACAACTTGTTGGATTTTCATCTTTGTGTGATAGGTGTTCGAAATAGAAATCTTTCGATGAAATACAATTCAATATATATCTTTCTTCTACTTGTTTGGCCACAAATCTAAATTGCACAGTGTGTCACTCTTATTGCAAAGCATGCATCTTATTGCAAAGCATGCACTGCCATGAGGATTTTTGCAAGAAACTCCTCTTTATCAATCAATTCTTATTCATTGTTCACCAACACAACGCACGATAGAAACACGGAAATAGATGTGTAACATGATCATGCAGGGAGCAAGGGAAACCCCAAAAGAACGTGCCGTCCCGCTAACAGTGGCCACATAGTTTCAGCATTAAATTGACCTAGAAGTAAATCGTATAGTTATAGTTTTTTTCCGCGTACAATATAAAAACATTGAACATAATTATCATTTCATATTAATGTAGCAACAACACAAGTAACTTTATCTAACAGTCGGTCGATTGATATCTGAAGCAGTGCTTGTTGGTCTCTATGCTTCTACGGAGCACACGTCGGTGAAATCATTTGTTCGCATTGTTAGGGGAAGGATGACGGTGGATCTGGTGAGGATAAGTTCTCTCCTACCGGTTATGACAAGGATCTTGTCGCGGCTCTTGAGAGAGATATCGTTTCTCGCAACCCTAAAGTCTACTGGTAACCCTGCTTACTTACTTATTTCTAGTGCAAGGCTAATAGTGAAATAATAAGTTTTTGTGATGTAGAAAGAGACTTAGAAGAATTACTACCTATCCTTCCATCCAAGATGTAGCATTACTCTTAATTCTTTTGCCAGAATATATCTTCATTCAGAGATGTTATAATAATCTGCCTTAAGCATGTCAAAACAAACGGAAGATAATGCTTTTATTAACCCTTTGTCAAGAACCCCAAGTCTATTCGTCCTGCAACAACTGTTCATGTAGCATGAATCCACAGTTAAGGATACATATAAAAGATTTCCTTTTGTCATGTTAATTATGTTAATTGCTGAATGGTGTTTATAACAATTCTTGAGTCATTGAACTCATTAATTGTGTAAATTTTGCATACACCTTAACCAATGGATGTAATATAATTTAACATTTATATGGCATAATACTTATACAATATGATACAACTGTATTTCATATTGCCCCTTTTCCAAAGTTCAGAAGTTCACGCTCAACCATACGACAGATCATCGATGGCACGAAACAATAGTGTGAGTGGATAACTAACTGTAAGTCCCTACACAGCAACCGCCTGAGTGAAAGCTCTGACTCTCACTTTCCGCCTTGAACCCCAAGCACTCTAACCAAACGAGCAAGCTAATCGCAGTCGTCTCTGTGCGAGCTTGTAGATATGATGTATGTCTATACGTAATTACATGGGCATTCAACATTATATGGAGTCTCACCAAGGTGGAATGTAAACATGTTGTTAGTGATCGTTTTTTCCATTTGTCCCTAAAGGGATGATATCGCCGATCTGTCAGATGCCAAGAAACTGCTGCAGGAGGCTGTTGTTCTGCCGCTTGTTGTACCCGACTTCTTCAAGGGCATACGACGGCCTTGGAAGGTCAGATGATTCGGTCTGAGATAATCTAGAAAGTTCCGTAGCAATCCATCAGCAACATAGATCCTGATATATTTTTATGGACTAGTCTGATCTGTGCTGCTATATATTTGGACATGTGTGCACTGTGTCGCACTCTTTAGGAATATTTACTTGATAGGACTGTCGAGTGATGCCTTGTGCTTAGCATAATGGTGTAATGGAAGTCAGTTGATTAGTTGCATTACCTTACAAGAAATCGACTATTGGAGGCAGATAGAAAATGCATTTCAAGGACATCCTTTGATGTGACCTTCATGACCTTGTAATCATTCCCGTAGAGTCATGGTTAAACCTATTAGTGGATTGTGACCAGCAACGTTTTGTTTTCTTTTTTCTAAATAATCACAAACCACAAATTTACAGCATTTACAAATATTTGAAAATCTATGTATATCTTAGAATCTCTTTGACCAATGATTATATGTTTTTACAAGTGGTTTAAAAATGTCTAGGGTGTGATGATGGTTGGGCCTCCTGGCACAGGAAAAACGCTACTGGCGAAGGCCGTGGCGACCGAATGTGGCACGACATTCTTCAACGTCTCCGCGTCCGGACTTACATCAAAGTATCACGGGGAGTCGGAGAAACTTGTTCGTCTGCTCTTTGAAATGGTAGGTCTTTCTCTCTTACACATCTCTCTCTTACACACACTCTTTCTGTCTGTCTGTGTGACCCTCTCTCTCACACACTCTCTCTCTCACTCACTCTCTATGTCTGTCTCTGTCTGTCTGTCTCTCTTTCTCTCTCTCTCTCTGGCATCTCTGTCACTTAGAAACACTGATGTGAGAAACAGTTACTAGTGCGATCTTAAGAGTTTGATCGTAAGAACGCGGTTGATTTTAGAATAAGGACTTTAAATCAGGAAGATAATTCATTACTAGTTGTGAATGCCAAGTTTAATCGCAGTTTAATTTGTGAACGTGAAGGTAATTACTTACTCATAGTGTAGATTTAAATTGGTATCTGAGCCTTCGAATAGTAAGCAGTGCCATATTATGCATCTTTGTTATCGCCTTTCTTGTGGGCTGCGACTCGAGCTCATCGATTGTCCTTTCTATCGTTTTACAAGCACCTAATGTCGGTGTTATCTGACAGTCATTTAATGCTGGTTCAGGTCAGGATTGCCTCTGATGTTTTTGAATTGGTGCTGTATAAATGCTAGATTATACCTTGTCTCTATGGTGTTGTTTTGAGTCTGAATTCCAGTGATAATGCGTTGAACCTGCTCAGTGTACTCTGTGTGGACAGACTTGTCTTGTGCCTCAGACTCAGATTTACCGAGTTGTCTGTCTGCTAGTCTAGTTTGTGTAAAAAATATATAATTAAAAGAATGTTGTCACCATTGCTTACTTTCTCTTTACTCTCTTACAGCTCTGTAGACATCTGTCTTGTGATTGCTTATTATGATTATTTTGTGATTGTACATTTCTTGATTGGTCATATGTTGTAGCTGCAGTGTGCTTCCAGGGAGTTCAATAAAGTACATGCTCGCTTACTTTTTTATGAGCAGCATAAGATGTAATAAGAGGCTACAGTATTACATTACCAACTGCAAGTTTTACTGAACGTTTCAGGCACGTTTCTACGCTCCAAGCACCATCTTCTTTGACGAAATTGATTCCATCTGTTCTCGTCGCGGTGCCGAAAACGAACACGAAGCCAGCCGAAGAGTCAAAACGGAGCTTTTGATTCAGATGGACGGTAATAAAGTCTATGTGTATGGGATGAATTGGTGAAGCTAGAGTATAAATTACCATAGTCAAGACAGGGTATCACAGTTTTCATTAAGAATTTGAGAAACTCTTTTAATGCAGTATCGTTGTCGAGATATTCAAATGGATGTTATAATACTATAGTCAAGGTATTTAGGTCAGTACTGTGGTATGATGGATTCTTAGGAGTTTGGTGGATGGTTAAGATAAGTTAATGTGCTGGACTATTAACTCAAAGGTTTGGGCTCAAATCCTTGTGAAGGCAGAAAGGTATTTGAAAATTTCTGTTGTTACTGCAATGCAACCCAAGTTGACTAAGATGAATGTTTGCTTGCCTGTGTTGGGGCTAAGTACCATGTTGCTAAATGTCACAGTATCACTAACCCGTCGCGCTTCCCGCGTCATTGGATTTAGATCTGATGTCTTGTGATTAACTCAGGTGTGACTGGCGCCACGGGACAGGACGAGGATCCGACAAAGATCGTCATGGTGCTAGCCGCCACAAACTTCCCGTGGGACATTGACGAAGCGCTGAGGAGACGACTGGAAAAGCGAATCTACATTCCTCTTCCGAATGGTTAGTTTGAACATTGCCCTGTTTCAGAACGTCCTTTGCTATTTCTATTTTGGCAGAACCCTGGCAGAGGAGGGTTCGAGCCTCAATCAATACCAGCAATGCATAGAGACCTTGAACTCTATGACCTCTACGTTTAATTACTAGTCTTTAGTATTATGTGCAGTAGAATAATCATTGTATGCTACAAAGATGTCTTTTGACATACCATATAGAGGAAATGAGCTGTAATATGCCAGAGTAATTTCTGTCGGCGTCAGCGGCCTGTGTTGTCATTAAACACTGGATCCATCCGTCAATATAAATTACTAGCTCAAGTGCCCATCTTTGCCTGGGTAGTCCTTACAATTCTTATATGTGTTTGAACATTGCTTCCCGATGCTCGCATATAAGGAGACATTTACAATATGTACAAACGACTGACCTCTTTTCTTTTGGTAGATATTTGCACATATTGTAGATTCCTCCTTATAAGGGAGCATGGGGAAGGGGTACATTTTGGGATCGCGAACCCCCTATGTTTTTTCTCGGCTGCTAAAATGTATTTGTGGAATATTTGCGAGCAGTCGCTTGAGTTGATAAAATGTTTTTATGGAACTTACATAGATAGTTACATACATACTTCTCTTCTTTATATGTATAGATAGACACAAATCACACTTGAAGCATACTGTATGAAGGCGAATTCTCCGTGTTCGTGTGTTATTTTATTGCCTCTTAGGACTTAGTGTGTGAAGGCAAATTCTTTGTGAAATTATTGCCTCTTAGGACCTAGTGCATGAAAGCAAATTCTCGGTTTCTTGGTCATTTTATTCCATGTGATATAGAATATGAATATTTTCAAACTGAAGTGTTTGGCTGTTCTTTAAATATTTTTCTTAATTTTACTGCATGATGGCAGTTTCTTATGATAAGTGTTGCCTCTAAGCTGTGTGCATGTGTGCGCGCACGGGCCATTGAGCCAGCGCACACAAGAATTTAGTGTGGCACACAGATTTCTTTATGAAACTATGTAAATCGAGTCTCCTAACCGGCTGTGGCCTACCATATTGCAGTAACTTTGGCTCCTTGGCTGATATGTCCCCTTATTTATCTGTAGACAAAAGTCTTTTCTTAGACTATCAGAACTTGTCACAATAGACTTTTAGATATGATCTTAATTTAACAATCATAGCATTCAGCTAGGACCTGTACACATAAGTGAACTATTTATAAAATGGTGCACACACAAAATTTCTTGTGCATATGGTCTCCAAAAAGTTAGAGGTAACCTTGCTTATGATCTTTTTGATTGCTATAATTGCAAAAAATATTCGATGTTTATTTTGCAGCTGAAGGAAGACGCAAGTTGCTCGATATCAACCTGAAGGAAGTAGAACTATCCAGTGATGTCGATTTGAATTTCATCGCTGAGAAGTTGGATGGGTATTCAGGAGCCGACATCACAAATGTTTGCAGGTAAACGGCTTGTGTATGTGCTTGTGTATGCGCTTGTGTATGCGCTTGTATGTTGCCAAACGTAGGAGATGGTTTGGGAGCCCAATTTTATCATTAAAGTGCTTGCCTTATAACATGGAGAGCATGGATTTGAGCCTCTTTCCTATACATGGCTACTTTTTATTAGGAAACAGCTGAAAATCATCTAAAACATTCGCCTTGGCCTAATATCCCGTTTTGGCCCCACTATTTGTTTTGTTAAATATTATGCACACAAATAGTTACAGATAATTGTATTTAAATTAATCAATAAACTTGTGTATCTAAATGCCTCTTAAAACAAATAAACACTAATTGAATTCCGTGCCATTTTCGAGAAACATTCAGTTTTGGAGTTTGTAGGTTTATGTCGTGGTTTATTGGTTCCCATGAAATATATGCAGACTGGATAGTTCTACAGGTCAGTATTCGCGAAATTCCGACTGGTTTTCTATCGGGTGTGTAGTTCCTCAGCATATTCTAGTCATCATATCGTTTTCATGCAGGGATGCTGCCATGATGTCTATGCGTCGCCGAATCGAGGGTCTGAAGCCGGAGGAGATCCGGAACATTCCAAAGGAGGAGCTGATGGCTCCGACGACGATGGACGACTTCAACATCGCCACGAAACACGTCAGCAAAACTGTGTCGGTTGCCGATCTGGAGAAGTACGAAAAGTGGATGAGCGAGTTCGGCTCTGTCTAAACAGACCTGACGGGCACAGTTGCTCAATTCACAATAGGAATTTCTTAGCGTAGAGTTTAGTCTGTGTAGTTGCGGTTTTTGCTTCTATGGGCTAAGTCGCTGGTGTTACGTTGAGAGTGTTGTGCACATGCCATTTAAGTTTTAGACTCTTGTGATATCCTGGTTAGCCTTTTCGACGCACGATTTGCCGAGACTTGTATGTACTCTATTCCTGAAGCGTTTTTTATTTTTACGACAAGTGTCCAGGAAATGTGTGCTGAATTCTTTAATATTATATACAGTGGAATTGTCATAAACAAGTAAGATGGTTTTAACTGGAAGGAGTTTTGTTTTGTGCCTTCTGCAGTGTTGACACGTTGCCTGTGATGATTCTCCAAAATAGATAACTTAAAAATTGGAGTTTGTGAATTAATAAATTTTGCTTCATTTTATGTGTTTTGATTTTACATGTATATCTACCTGGGTCAACTCATTTATCCATCCGTTGGGGTTTGTATACGAACTCCCACAGCTTGTTGGGGTGCAAAACAGTGCTAAAATGTGTTCACCATACATAATCTCAAAACTTCTAAAGTGTCACTTGAAAGCAAAGGGCTCCAGGTTATACACGAGTGCCGCATCGAATCAGATCCAAAGGGTAGCCCGGGGAGGTCAAGGTTTGGTGTCCAGAGAGGGCAAAGTAGCTGTTCAAATGGGTGCTGTTTATGGCGATAGTTGGGTGGTTGAGGATCAGATGCGTCAGGGTATGAGCTTGTGAAAAGATGACATTTCAGTTTTCAGTGGGGTAAGAATCGAGGCAGGGATTCTCTTGATTTGGTTGGGAAGGCATAGGATGATAAATTCGGGTTTGGAAGGATTTGGCTGAGAATCCTGGATGACATACATTGAGAGACTAGGATAACCACATCGAGTAATAGTGTGCCTGTAAAATTCTGGGTGGGGAAGCAAATTTAAGCTGATCTAAGCCAGGTTTGTAGATGGGTGTTGCTATATAAGTATTTTAGTTTGCTATCTTTACCATTATATAGTGTGAATATAAATCTCTCACACATCGGCCCAGGTGTATGGTCAAAAGTCTTACAATTTTTTTGAGACAATAACCCAGGCCTAAGATGGAATCGCGGATTCCGCCCACATCGCGGACTTCTAGCAATTTTTTAAGAACACTGTCCCATGCCAAAGTCTCGGAGGGATCTTTGACCTCACCTGGGCCTGGTTTGACTCGCTGACTCTTCTAACTCAACGACTCCTGTGGAGTGTCAATTATCTGATGAGGCCTAATGCTTTGACCAAAACTATTTGCGCTACATAAATAGAGCACGCATTCCAACTGAGGTCCTGCTCTTTGATACCGACATAGTTAAAAATATTCAGAACTTAGTGGATATAAATTCTTCTATAATCGTACACTTGAAAGTACTTCGATGTCTATGACGACGACAACATCGACCGTAGGCTAACAAGAATGTCGACTGCTTCACACTGTTTATGATAATAATTTATGAGCTATGGCGACAAGCAGCCGATTACGTCAAACAATTGCGTTCTTGACCCAAGCTTACAACTTACAAGGTCGCGCTTAAGACAAGAGTTTTTTCCAAAACCACTCGCCGCTAGGATAGGGCCATCTGCCCGCTGCATTCCGTCTGTCAGTGCTTGACCCGGCTATTGACCCTGTCGGGCCCGTCCACTTGGCTTTCTGCGTCACGTCGACCTACAACCCACTCCACCAAAAATTCTCTGGACTTCCACTTGAACTACCTGCTCTTTTCAAACCATTGTTAAAAACGGAACTCGATCGATCGTTCAGTCGCCCCTCATTTATACGAATTTATTAATTTAATGAGGTTGTAAACGATCTAAACTATTATACGTTAAAAAAATACGTGTTATTATAGGCGTACGTTATGGATATCAACAAGTATTAGGCGTAGACACATTTTATCTAGCATTTAGAGTGACGCGGTGTGAAAAATGATTATCATTATTAACATTATTTTCATAGTTAACAGACTACCCAAGAATTTCAGGATATAGAGTCTTTAAGAATTTTTCCGATTTTTACCCATTTTGTTTGTTACAATATCTTCTATATAATAATTTGCTACACGTTTAAACGAAAGTTTTGTGGTAAAGCGAATTTCTTCGTGCATCCGCAATAGGACATATCGTAGCTAAATTGTTTGATAGGGTAGGTGCATTGTAAGCCCGACAGCCGACAGCAGATCGGAGGACCGCCTATATTAATGACGTTTTGGTCATGTTAACTTTGCACATGAATATTCAATAATTTTACGAATGCGCTGTCAACAAGTTCGCGTGTCTAAGCAGTTTTACGACTGCGTGTTCATTAAATTACGAAAGCGTGCTGATTCCTTTGCCGGCAAAGTCCTTTGTAGCTCCGAAAGCCTCGATGCTAGGCACGCATTATGCCACAGGTGCCAGTTGCGAACTTGTGGTGTTGGGCATTTTCGCCGATCCTAGGGTGGAACAGCAAATACGTGGTGTTGTTCAACGAACGTGGCCGTAAGGAAGTGAGGAAGGTATCTGTCGGTTGCTGCCGCGGGCTGGTTTCAGGCATATATAGCCTATGCATTGGCCCGGTGAACTTAGGGCCCCGAACAGCCTTGTCATTGTCGTTTGACAATATTATTGTTATTGTCAGTTGAACAGATACTGCAGCTGCTATACGGCCCCATCAAATAATTCTGAGTTAGGGCCCCCAACTACTAAACACGGCGCTGTTTCTGACTGCGGGTCAAAGTTCACTGGCTTTCTGCGTAATACGCCTGCTGGAAGTGTTGGCTGGCTCTTTCGAGGGTGTTCCGGTAGTCGACTTGGTCTTGTCCGCCGTCTCTGATCTTCAGAAGGTCGTTGTGACGTTTCAGTTCTCTGCCAAACTGGGACGATTTTAAGGCGTACCTAAGCCAAAATTTGAAGGAAAGTTACTGACTGAAAAACTGATTTGAAAATCTACATCAAGTTATTGGCGTTCATGGTTCACTGACGTCGAAAATAATAGGCCCTACCGAAGTTTTCTTAGTGCTCACAAAATAGTGCCGCGATACTACTGGTCTGTGACGCAATCTTTCTGTTGTTCAGAACAATGACGTAAATATTTTTTAGTAAAAAAATAGACGCAACAGTGTTTTATAACGACACACTATTTTGGTACTCAAAAAATATTGACGCAATATCATTGTTGAGCAAAATATGACGCAGCATAGTTGATAGTGTTCAAATAATGAAGCTATAGCCTATCAATTGTACTCGTGGCATCGACGTTCTTGATAGCCGGAGAAAAGGCGGCCTTTGCTACCACAGTGTCTTAGAAATAAAATTACTACTAAGGCCGACTTTGACGCAAGCGTATACGCCCTAACCTACTAACGGAGTAACGGTGAACGTCCTCCATTGCTGTTACTAATACCACTCGGCCTAATTAGGACGATGAGGTAAGTACCATTTCGGTTGTGGTCCTCTGATCCGTTCGAGTTCCTCTTGTCGTTTGATTTCTAGAAGATGCTCCTCTTCGATCCTCAGTCGATCGAGTCGAAGTTGAGTTAGAGTTGATTCGAACGGAGATGACAGAAGGACTTTCTGATGTGAACCTTTAAAAAAAATTATTATGAAACATACATGCACGGGTCAAGACTTGTGCATTAGTGTGTAGATGCGGCGATCTCGCAGGGTGGGTGGGTGGGTGGACGGACGGACGGACGGATGGATAGGCCTACACAGAGCTAGCTTCCCATTTGAAACTATAGCAGGCAGTATGAATATCGCTCGCGCTGAATCGAGCAGACGAGCGATGTGCGGTCGACCTCGGGAGTTTTTGTGTACAGCGTACTTTATGCCTCTATTTAGTATAGCTGCATAATTATGAACTGATATACTATATTATAGTACTTCGACGCCATAGTTATTAATTGTTTACTTGCTTAAATCAACTTTCGATATAAATTACATTATAATTGACGTCATGCGGCGTGACCATGTTGTTTTACCGCCAATCACATTGAACGAAACTGGAGCGATCAGTCAGCATTTATTAGGTCACAGAATGCGTATACTGCTGCGGCAAGTAAATAAATTAGAGTAATGCAGATTTGGTAAATAACGTAGTGGTCTAGCTGTAGGTTCATCTTGGGGTCTAAAGTCCAAATCATCGGATATAGCCGAGCAATTACACGTTTGACCAGACCTATGGAAGGAGAAAATGGATGGCTCACAAGAAGACATACATACACAGACATACAGGTATACACGAACAGGCAACAGAGGGGTCCGTGAGCTGACCTGGTCGGCTGTCGTCGTGGGCAGACGAAGGACGGATGCGGTCGAAGGAACTGTTGGACGCGGAACTGGGCGAGGACAGTCCACTTCCGGATCGGCCACATCGATGACCGCCCGGCCTTGACCTCTGCTGATCCTGCGCGGTATTTATGTGGCGTACGATTTGACCTCCAGCGTCGACGACGGAAGTGGCAGCGGGTAAACGGGAACCGGAAGCGCTCAGAGTCCACGGAAAGTAGATTCGCGAGAGGTCCTGCCGTGGTCGCCTGGCGTTCGAGGTCTGGTCTTCGAAATGGAGTGACGCTTCGCCGTTGGCAAAGGGTTCCGAGCTGGTATGCAACGATTGCAGGCACCAGTGCGGACGCTGGACGCTCGTAGGTTCAGGTTCCAGTGCTCCTCCTCTTTCGAGTCCTCTAGCTTTTGTTCTTGAGCCTCCCCCGCCTCCTTCTTTTATCCCGGACCCTCTTTTCCCTGATCCTTTACCTCCTGCTCGGAGGTCCGCGTGATCCTCGGGGGAGGATGAACTGAGAAAAGGATGTGGTCCAGATGGTTGATCCCGCATGGTTTCTTCGCCTCTGACGTGAGCCGATGACGTAGACGTTGACGTAGTAAGAGGAATCCCTCTGGCGATTAATCCGAGCGAAGAGTCACCGGTCGACCGTTTCATGCTAGAAGGAGGAGCTCAGACCAACCGCGTCACCGCCATAGGGACCGTCCCACTCCCCCTACCTGTAATTTAAATAAACTTAATTAAACGCGTCCATATATCTGCGAGTAAGACGAGGCTGTATACTAGATTCATTCTGCAGTACGATACCTCACCTGCCTTTCAATTTTTTAATTGAACACCTGCGAAAGAGCTGTCTCAGTGGCCAATATAAATTATGATTTTAATATAAGATCATAGTTAAGACAATGGGTCTCCCACCCACCCCTACCTCACCCCGCTCAACCCTGCCACCCATAAACGCACTTAGCTCACCCCACCCGTACCGGGAGACCCACCCCGCCCAACCTGCCACATATAAACGCACTTAGCCCACCCCACCCGTACCGGAATCTGTACTCTGTTCTTTTAATAGTAGTTAATAACCGACGATAAATCATAGTCACACGACCAAGACATGCTTTGCGGCGCCAGCGTCATCTTCTTCAGCTCTTCAAAGTGGGCGAAACGAAGGCTACAGATTCACATCTTCAGTTATGGCCAAATTAATAGCAGGTCATTAATTACATAGCGCCCGCCGCCAATTAACCTACTTCAATGTGTAACCATTTCTTGGAAAACGGCGCCGTTAAGGGACTTTTTGTTTTGGCGCAAGCATTCATTAATAACTGCAGCATTCGGCTATGCTGTTAAAAGTGTCCTAAAACAGTGTCAGATCGAAAACGAAAGCCTAAAGAAGACGCCTGCCAATCAATCATTCGGCTATACAGCGTGCTTACATTCTTTACACGTGGGCGTGTTCTCATCTTCAACCGTCCTCAAGACTAGAATTGATGGCGCCGATTTGTCCCATCATATAAATGTCGCATCTCACTCACCAAGTGGCGATAGTCCACAACTGTAGGATATCAGTCCATGTCATGTTAGGTTTACCATAGGCTCATCCTTATCCTGTAGTTGACTATAGTTGTGCCTTGAACAACTTCATTCTTCAGGCGATACATACTTAAACCTGGGTCTAATAGTAATATAGAAGGGACAATATAGCCTATGAAGCCGAAGAAAACTGGGTCATTGACCTAGATTTTGCGTGCTACTACTCCGGGACTTTTGCAGGATAAATGGATAGTCGTGTTAGTTTTTGTTAATAAAATAAACAACTTAATACATAACCTGCAATATAAATAAAATGTGTTCAAAGGAAGCTTTTCCACTGGAGTAACATATATTTAGATGAACTGCTGGCGATCATACGCTCAAAGTTATTCTGTCGAGTACCCGGATGTCACTCTATATAGCAGATCGCAGACATGGCTCGCAGTGCATCAAAAAAGACGATGACTGACTGATTGGCTGACGTTGTGGCTTCACATATCCCTTCCGTATTAGTCCCAGCTTAAACTGTGCTTTGGATTACATCTGCCTATCCAGAAATTTCTCGAACCAGACATTGGATAATCGCCAGATTATGTCATGGAATCAATTCTTCTAAAGATAATCCTGTAAACCTTCTCAAGGCAATCCTGGAACTGTCCCTGGAATAATCTTCTTCTCAAGGCAATACTGGACTCGTTCCTCGAATAATCTCATTCTCAAGGCAATCCTGGAACCGTCCATAGAATAATATCCTTCTCAAGACTCAAGGGAATCTTAGAACTGTCCATGGAATAATCTCATTCTCAAGGCAATCCTGGAATCGTTTCTCGAATAATCTCATTCTCAAAACTATCTTGGTCATTCTTGGAACCGTTCCTGGGATAATCTTCTAATCTTCTTCTCGATGCAATCCTTGAGCCGCTCCTAGAAAATCTCCTTCTCAATCCAATTCTGGAACCGCTTATGGGATATTCTTTTTGCCAATGCAATCCTCGAACCGCTCCTGAAATGACCTCTTTCCCAATGCAAGCCTGGAACCGTTCTATAACCGTTCTGAACGATATGATATACAATGTCAATATCATATCGTTCGTATTACCCATCACCATCAAAATATTTTGTTTCAGGAACTGATGATGATGAGGAGGAAGAGGAGGAGGAAGAAGAAGAGGATGAGATGGATGGATGGATAAATGGATAGATGGGTGGGTTCGGATGGATGGATGGGTAAGCGAGGGTGGATGGATGGATGGGTGGCATATAGATAGATAGATAGATAGATAGATAGATAGATAGATAGATAGATAGATAGAGATAGATAGATAGAGATAGATAGATAGATAGATAGATAGATAGACAGACAGACAGGCAGACAGACAGACAGACAGACAGACAGATAGATAGACACCTGTATACTCTTGCAGAGCTTAGCGGATCCCGTTTGATGACGGTGAAGTGAATTCACTCTACGCTCGAAATCCACTTAATTAGACGCGTCAACGAAATCATTACAAGGTGTGCAAAGTGGCACGTCTAATCAAGGTATGCACAGGTATGTAGGCCTAAGCGAAGTTCGAGACGACGAGAGGCGAAATGCCTCAGACCATGCATATTTATTTCGATGGTCCTGTCATGACCCCATCCTGAAGGCAACTGAGATTTACGATGGTCAACTATTGTATAAAAGTTTTGTGGAATGCAAGCAGGTTTCTGACCGTCACGTGTATAAGACCGTGACTGATGGCATACCTTGTTACCACGCCACTGATTGCACTCTGGCAGTGCCAGTCCAAAGCCTGGATAAAGGAGGAGGGTGACGCTAATGATCTTTGTTGACATACAGCATAATTTCTACCCACCCTGTACAAGAACGTTACAAGATATACCAAACACATTGACCTAACTAGTGGGAGTCCATAGAGTTAAGAACAGGATACTAGCAATCTATCATGCAGGGCAAAGGAAGCAAGCAGTCGTAGGATTATTCCCGATATCCAAGGATTGAGTAGTCGTTCTTTCTTTAAGCAGCGGCGTTGGTTAAATTTTACGTAGGACGTGATGGTAGCCTCGCGTGGCTACATCAAGCTAAATTCCTCTCTTGCAATGTGATAACTTGTCATCACCCGTTCATACTTTACTCGTTGTATGCGCCTTTGATGATGTGCTAATTGAGCACGTTAAATAGGCTTAATAGTAATAATATTAAGAATAGGTCTAATAATAGAAATAAAAAATAATATTATAAATAATAATAATAATAATAATAATAATAATAAAATACTACTAATAATAATAATACTAATACTAATAATAACAACAATGAAAATAATCTGTCAATTAGCACCAAAATCCTTACTAATTACACTACCACCACCATCTCCACCATCTCCACCATACCCTTCACAACCACCTCCTTCCTCTGGATTTAGGTTTTAACTGATGTACTGATGTCCCATTGTTGTTTGTGTTGCTGTTGTTTTACAGTGTAGTCATTGCAGCCGAAACAGCTTAGCACTGTCTAAACGGATGTTGACAGATAGGGGTAGCAACTAGCAAGTCAGCCTTTATTTACTAAAGTTTACTTTACCTCTTTACTCTTTCCAGCTGTGTTGACAGATCGCGATGCGATTTTCTCCCAACACTATGCTAAGTGATTAAAATGAATCGAGTTACGTAAGGCCAATGAGAGATCAGTTAACTCACCGTCAACGATAATAAGACTAGAGTTCGATAAACTTAACATCTATTCATCTAATTGAAGAACAGATCTAAGTTCTTCTGGCGTAGAATAACTTCCCATAGAACTACAGCGATCGATCTGGCTTACGTCCTCCCCTCGCTCCCAACTCCCTGCCTTAGACTAGAAATCGGCCCTGCGAGTGGCTGCCAATCTTGGTCATCTAACGCGGTCAGGCCTCGCTCTAGAAATCGACGCTCCGATTGGCTGTCGTCTTCGTGACCATGGTTATCTAGCCCAGGCGAATGACGCACGTGATATGCAAGGAGGGCCCTGATTGGACCATTTGCCGATAGGCTAAATATTTGGTTGCTAATAATATCCGATATTCTTGACGAGAACTTGAAGTTACGGCATACGTGGTTCCTATGGCAGAGAAATTCAAATTGGACTTAGAGGCAATAGAGGCCTATAGAGGTCTAAAAGCTCAAAGGCCTAAATTCACCAACACAAGCTAGCAAATAAACTCTGACCCACACTATTAGGACCCATGCCTAGTAAGAGCAGAAATCAATGGAATCGGAAGCACAAGTAATCAGAGGTCGACAAAAACATTACATTGATTTACAAAACACACAAAACATACACACTCACATGGATACACTTACACAAACATGCATTGATACACCTATACAAACATGCACATACACACATATACCCAGACATACATTTATGCATGCATTAATGTATGTATGTATACATGCATACATGTGTCTGCATGTATACATACATGCAGACACAACTTAATTATGCCTTCGTATATTCAAATATGCACACATACAAACACAAATGAACCCACATACACACATATATACCAGACACTAATCAAATTACTTCGAACACCAGACACTGATCTAGTACCCCTTAACAAATCTCCGAAGATATCAGGCTAGTACAAGCTGAAGATCAAAAGCGCATTCAAGAACATAATATCATATGCACTCTCGTCTGTATTCGGCCTGAGAATTTTAAGGCCACACATTTGGCCTTTGCCGGTTGAAGTCCTCTTATCCAAAGGACGTACAACGCCCACTCAGATGAAAAGAAGTGTAAACCACTTTGTTTGCCATTTCTGTTCAGCTGATTTTGAAACGATAGCCTAAATATCTTTGCGAGAGATCTTGTGCGTATGCCCTTCTTTCGACAGCCAAACAGATAAGTTCACGACGAAAGTCCAAGGGAACCTCAACCTCAACCGGCGTCAGGCCCTAGTTCACGTGCACTTCTCTCAGACAGGGACGTCATTGGGGGCAGGGGGTGCAATTGCCTCTCTGAATTTCCTGATTTAGATTACAGTGCGTGGAAATTACCATACAAGGTCCTAATTCAATAGCCATATTAATAATAAATCTAATTGAATTTCATAAGCTAACATTTTATCATATCACAGGTGCCTATAATTGAATAATTGCACTTTTTTGAAACCGTATCAGCGTATTTGCCGATACAAGATTTGACAAATCAAAGCTTTGGGTACCACTGAAAACGCAAAAACCAAAAAAAAAAACAAATTTAAAACAAGAAGGCGAAACCCCTCGTCGTTAGAAAAATTCTTGCTTGCAAACCAAAACAATTATAAAACATACATGTTTATATTTACACATACCAGTATATATATATATATATATATATATACTTACTTGTATATAGGCCTATTATGCATAGACCACTGTTAATTCGTTAACGACATGGAGACCACAATGGGCGCCTAGATTGAACCTGCTTCAAGCCCAAATCAAGTCCTGTTATAGGACTATTGTAAAGCAATTTCAGCACCGGACGAAAAGGTTGCGGAAACGGTAGCCGTCGATTTGAGTTTTTCGATAGAGGAGCTATAAAAATGAATTGTGAAGGCGATGCGAAAGTCTATGGCTCATAATTCTGTATATATATATATATATACTATATTTTTATGACTTTATGTGTATTATGCGAATGTATAATTAATTAATATATTATCTATTAATATATTAATTATTATATTAATATATTAGTATATTTAATGCATACGTGTACCGTCATCGTACATGTGTACACTCGTACACAAATTATATTATGCGATATAGGCCTTATATAATATTCACAGCGTATGTGCATAATTATGAGTAGGCCCATATGTATGCATACTATATATTGGTTGATATATACATGTGTATATGTGACTGTGTGTATGTGACCACGCATATATTTATGTTTATATAAGTGCGTGAGTGTAGTGCAGTCTACTATACTTAGTGAATAGTGAGGGGAAATTCTCTTGAGGTATAGTCACGTTCCACTTGGGGAGACTCGAGCATTGAAGGCCGTCGGATGTGTAATGGCACGAGAGGCAAGGGCGTGAGTGTGTGTGTGTGTGTGTGTGTGTGTGTGTGTGTGTGTGTGTGTGTGCGGGCAAGTGTGTGCGCCTATTACATCTAGTCCTCTCCATCATTAATGACTAAATAGTGGGCTTGTATTGTAAATACTCTTAATGCTAATTATACTGATAAATAACATATCTGCAAAATACTTGTATAATATAAAATTATTGCATTAGACCGAACGACCGACCAACCGTCCAGAATAAAGGGAGGAGTGAAACGACTTCGTTTTCTCAGTCTCGGCATATGTTCGGGGTTGTCAGTCCTCTCCCTCGCCGTCTCCTCTTACCCCGGCAGTGTGCGGCTAATGGCCATGACAGTGTACTCGATTTTCCGAGGCGCAAGTGTAGTGGAGAATGGAGATACCCAAACAAATTTCTGCACAGGCATGGATTCGAACCCCAGAGCCACTGGCTGACAGTACAGCACGCTAACCACTAGACCACTGCAGTACACACTCCATGTGAACGAAGCCGTAGATCAGAGGTACCAAGACTGAGTTGTTTTAGACTAGATGGTCATTCTACAAGTAGGCCTACAGCATTTTTAAGTCTATACTTTGATGATGTTAAAGAATAGTTTCCTAATGCGTAGGTGTTTAACGCACAATACACTAACACAATGATGAACACAATTATTTGGAATATCCGAATATGTATTTATATCACGTCAAATATTGAACTAAGAAAAGCTGAAAACAATCAGGGCCGTAGCGAAAGGGGGCCAGCGGGGCCTAGGCTAAGACGCAAATGTGGTGAGGGCGCAAATTTAAGGATAGAATAACTTATTTCTCCATAAAATGCACTATTTTCAAAATGTAGGGGCGCCAGATTGATGCTACACACAGGGCGCAATTATAGCTCGGTACGGCCCTGGAAGAAATTCATGCAAAAGTACAACATCAAAACAACTTCCGAACGAATCTTAATTGCATTCTAGTAATTACGATAAGTTACGGACAATACAGACTTCAGTCCTTCTAGGAGGCGTTTTAGTTTAAACTAATGACGTAGCGTCATTAGTTTCATGACGATTCATGCACGTCGTCAAGTTGTTTCTTGGCAACAGTTAACTTAATTAGCTAGATGATGCAATACTAGGCCCATAATGACAAGGATGAAAATTGATAACGTACTGTATTTCTGACGCCGCCGTTTTACTTCTGGTTTATGATCTGACGTATACAATGGGATTAACGAAGTATTCATAGGTTTTCGTTTCAAGTATTTAACGCGTATGTGCGTGCTTATCACACATAGGACAAAAACACCGAAGATCAGCAGCTGATAATTATCTGATTATCGTGAACGTATACAGAACATCTGATTAGCCATTAAGCTAAGACCTCCCGCTAATTTCAGACAATTCCAATTGGAATGCATCTTGTCATGATAATCGCAACATTGCAATGAAAAGACCCACGCTATAATTAGAATTTAGCAATTCACTCCTAATAGTCATTATAATACAGGGTTCTGATGTAAACCTCTGAAGGCATAGGCTAGCTAAACCGCAGGAGACAAGCTTTCAGTTTTCAACCATTGCACAGCACTGTTTAGTATTTCAGATCTGTAATTGACGAGGATCAACATCTAGTATGCCCACATGGAGACCAGATGGACCATATTAGATTCTTTCGCGACCCATATATGCAATGAAGATTATCACACTGTCCACTGTTGCCACAACCACAAAAAGAACTATAGGATGAAAGAATGAATGACTCAGCAGTTATCGACATGAAGTATTTATGCTATCCCATAGCACACAGTTAAGCACCACGTAGTAAGGGTGTTAATTGGGAGGGGAAATCCATCTGAATTTGATGCCCGATCGATTTATTAAAATTATTAGATACGATTAGTTGAATTAAGTCAAAATAATATATAACGAACGCTACAAGTCAATGGGTAATAGTAATACCTTAACTTAAAATCATATGCTATAGCTATACACGTAGATATATTAGCCAGCTTATAAGCAGACTATAAACTATAATAACGCCACATTTCTCCAAACTACGCAAAAACAACTAAAATACCACAGCTAGTACTATTGTCATTTGGAGATAATACATCAGCAGATATTTTAACAGATAAAAAATCTAGACATACCAAGATAAATAAACGTCAAAGGTCCTAGAGTTATGGATAACACACTGGAGAGTAGAGCAATAGGAAGCGAGATCGATTTCCTGACTAGTCCTTCTATTCGCTAGGTGTCGGCGTTGGCTAAATTGGATGTAGGACGCGATGGACCTTTGCATGGCTGCCACACAGTTGAATTCGATTTCTGTAAAAACGTGTGGTCATGCATTCAAACTTGTCATCATACTGCAGTGTGTCAGTTTGAAATCAATGAACAATGATTATTATTAAGCACAGACAAATAAGGGAAAAAGTAAGCATTACGGTCAAAAGAGCAAACAATATCTGACGTCATAAGTGTATTACATTTCATGCATATAAAGTAAAAATCCGAGAAAGAGTGACGTAATAATTATCTCAAGATATTCCAAAAAGTTTAAGCAGAGGTGAAACACAATAATTATGTGATTAAACAATACACGTCATCTTTGTGCAGTAGTCGCATTGCGTTCTCTCTTTCAGATTTGTCACGCAACAACAATCGAAATCAACACAATAATAAATTACGTCATTTTAGGCCAAAAGATTTGCTACACAAATGGTGACGTAGACAACAATCGAAATAACGATTTTGCTTATCGTTACAAACCTACGTAATAATGTACGGCTACAAACAACGACCTATGGGGCAGGCTTGCTACCAAGCCACTGTTAACTCATCGGCGCGTCTTTATAATTGTAACTTCGTCTCACGTTAAGAGCATATTTATTGTTTTATGTAGCAAGCGTTTTAGTTCAAAATAATGACGTAACACATGACGATCCATGCATGTCGTAATGTTGTTTCTTAAATGAAAATTCTTAGCAACCGTTTTCTTAGCTTCATGGTGTAACACTATTAATGTATATATATATATATGTATATATATATATAGATCACGCAAAAATTTATAGCCTAACGTGCTCTTCTGTGGGCGTCGTTATATTTTAAACAAGGAATCTATATTAGTGGAATGGGGTTGGTCGTCAAATTTCCGTGTACACGATTCGCTCTTAAACATGGATATTGCCCCATTGCAATCTAAATTTATCTTCTAATTGAAAATTTTATGGTTTCAATCTCCAGCGGCATTTTTAATTTTGCTGACATAGTTATTCGTCAATTTATCTTCATAACAAAAATTAATGAATCAGCTTGTTATGTCAAAAAGATATGAACCTTATTTCTCCCGATTATCGCCAAAAAACTTGTTACATACATTCAGTGTAAACTGTTGCTTTTGACAAGTCATTTCAACAAACGAATACAATACAATACTTTCCAGTCCTGCGCATAATACTGATAATAGGTCCTTGTATTTCAGACTTACGATCCCTGTTTGACGCATACAATGCGATTCACTAATGATGGCCTATCTACCAAGCATTTTTAGTTTTCGTTTCAAGTATCGATTGCATATGCGCAGGCTTGGCGCACATTGGACAAAAACATCAAAGATTACCGACTGATATCTGAATAATCTGATTAGACTGAACACAGAACATCCGATTAGCGAGAAATTCGCAGCAAGTAGTCGTCCTGCACTTAATCGCAATTAATTAGCAGACTTAAACAGAACGATTAATTTCACTTACGATCACGATTGTTGATAGAATCAACGACGAAATGTTAAAAATGTCGAAGTGGCACTCCAGGCCAGATCAAAAGACGAAACAAACGCCGTCAGCTCAAGAGTCTGCGAAAAACAACACCAGAGACACCCGTGAGAGCCGATCATCTCCCTTTTCCGGTAGATAGACAAACTCCGAGGTGGAGGAGCATACGTTAATAGGTAGAACAACAATTAGACGTGCGTTTCGTGTGAGAAGCGCAGGCGTTTGATGCGTCTGACGAGCCCAACGATGTCGGCCACCATGCAGTTGAAGGATTTCTTGGGCAGCTGAGGCGACGGTGGCCGCGACTCGCGCTGGCTCTTCAGAGACCCGATGGAGTCGAGAGAGTCCATCCTCTGAGAGTCGCGTAGACTCTTCCTGGAGGAGGCGGACTTCTCGTTCTCTGATGACAGGAGCGAGTCGAGGGAATCGTCTCTCTTGTAACGCACCACGCCAGACCTATTCTTGCCCTTACCCCCCGAAATGCGCTGATCCTCCTTGTCGGAATCGAACGTTTCTCCTCTCATTCCTCCTCCTCGCTTTCCTCCACCTCCCTCCGGCTTTCCGGTGCTCGGCGGCCTCTCGCTTTGCAGCGAATCGGAGGAGACCTCGCGCTTGTACTCGCGCTGCTCCTGGTCGAAATTCACGTCGCGAGAGCGGCGCTGGTTGCAGCGGTTCGACTGGTAGGGAATCAGCTGGCAGCAGCGTCCGTCGTTGTCCAGCGATTGGCTCCTGGGGAACGCCGTACAGCACTCCGCCTGCTGAAGGTCGAGCACCAGGTTGTTGTTGCAGGCGTCCCTTTCGACGTGCCTGCCTCCTCCTCCTCCCTTTCCCAGCGGCTGCCTTCCAGGACCGAGCGAAGCCGGAGTGTTCGATGTCGCCGGAGGTTTCGGGTCTGTGGGAGACAGCGTGAAATTGTTCATCAGCTTACTTTACGCCGGACGCAGCAGAATAAATGAAGACGCAGAGAGGACGCGTGTAGTGCGGGTGAGTGTTGAGAGTAACAGCGGAAAGAACAGAAACAACACAAGGGTTAAACTGGCTCAGACATTATTAAAGGGTTAAACAAGGGTTGCTGGAAATTGTTAATTGGGAATGTGGTACAGTACCCAGTCTCTAGCGTGGTTGCACTGCAAGGACGGGTCTGCTATGCCACAGTTTTGGTAATATCCGTGAGGGTTCTGGTACGATAGTCCAAAATTGGAGTTTGGAAGACTAAGCCCAAAAGTGGAGATATTGCACTCTAGTCTAAGTTGGAATCGGATACCCCACAGCGAAGGAATTCAAAATTGCGTCTAATTAGCGTCGTTAATTGCTTTTTGTTTGATGTTGTAGTGGACCCCTCTGGACTTGACCTGTTATATTATGCCGAAGGGGATCTTTCTTTGGGCTCATAAATATATAGCCTATTACGTACGCAAGAAACATTTTTCATACCCCCAACCCTGTTGCACTCTTATAACACTAAGTAAGAACATGCCATTTATTATCTCAAACCGTGAATACATAGTTACAGGGCCACTACAGATGATGACTGGTCACTGGGCAGTGTACAAATACAGGCTGGGTGAATTTCATCATAGAGAAAACTTCTAAAACGAAAACATACTACTTGAAACAGCGCACACACTGCCCTCTGCTCACGTCAACATTTTTCTTTGACTAGATAGAAAAGCTAGAGCAGTGTAACTGTCTGGTGTTACGCTACAATGCTCGTTCTGATGATGCAGGGCTGGTAAGAGAACTCGTCTTGCAAGACAGACAGTATCGTAAGGGCTCAGGTCTTCTTCAAAATGGGCAACTGTGTAGAGGTCATGAGAAAATCCCGTACTCTCCGATTGCCTGATTGTTGGTAGCCATGCATAGTACCATTTAGTCAAAACGTACCATTTGTACAATCACTCAATCCACAGCAAAATCCAATGAAACAAAACAAGGAAAACAGAAAATAAATTCTCTCACCAAACACATCCTGTCAATAATAATCATTATTATTATTACAAGGTCATTTAAAACACGCCTAAACAACATGAATCTTGCACAAAAGCACACAACAGAAACGTCTCATCTTGTCATAATACATCTTGAATAAATAAGTCTCAAAGTTAACTTTCAAGAGCAATAGTGTTGAAGATTTGCATTTAAGGCATGCTTTGGTAAACTACTGTCCACGGAAAACTGTTTAATACGACATAAAAAATTTACAACATTTTCAAGTTGACTGGTTAAATGTTTAAATTAATCTGAAAGGATTTTTTTTTATTAGTTATTTAAATTTTATACAAAATGATCAAATATACTAGAAAAAGTTTACTCTGCTTGATAACTTTGAATTACAAAAACATAATTTTTAATTGTGAGATATTATTACTAATATAATTTTGTCTAGTAAAATAAAATAGTTACACAATTTCAACAATTTAAATATAAATTATAAGGAAATATTGCTAATACAGTTTGTCCAGAAACATAATTACAGTTAAGGGAATATAAGTTTGAATAATATCAGCCACAACAAAGCAATTTTGACTTGGCAGCAAATACCGTTAGGTTGACAAGACTAATAAGAACCTGAGCTTGTATCACAGACAATTCTTTACACAGGACAACACAAAACTTGCACAGCCTTCATTTGCTTTCGGCACAAACCATTGCACTGTAATATAGACTAGTGTGCAAGTCTTCCATTTTATAACCATTATTTGTGCCTTTTTTCAACTTCTGGTGCTATTCTTTATTCTTTTCGTTCAGGTTTAGAACTAATACACTTAATAACAGTTATTGCTACACAAGTTTTATTTAGAACTTTGAAAAAGAACATCATAATCTCACATTACATTATGAAACGACAACGTTTTTATAGAACCTCATAGAAACAACAGATCACACGTCAAAGTTGAACCGAGATTAACTGTGCACAGTGTAATGCGTATACGTGAAATAAGGGGCCATCCACATATTACGTATGCAGTGAGAGGACAGGGGGTTTCAAATTTTGACAATTTTATGTAACATTAAAACTGTTTAAAATGCAAGTGTTTTTAGTGTTTTATTTCTTCATTACAGTTAAAAAATTTAAGCTGTTAAATATGATGGTACAAAAATAAACCGCTTGCAGTAAAATCAATGTCTTATAGATTTAACCTTTACAATGGGGTGGGGTACACCTCAGATGTACGTACGCAAGGGAGGTACAAGAAATGTACACGGTGCAACAGACGGAGGGTACTGAAAATCCGATATTTTTGTGTACGTAATATATGAATGGGCCCTAAGCAAACATTTATGATCGTATGTCTTAGACCAGATGGAAGAGGTGGTCATGGGTGTTCACACATTTCTAGGTAGCGACGCAACAGAATAAATTGCATAGCTCTGATGTTAAATGAGATAACAGCAGTGAAAGTTGAAAAAAGACAAAAAATTGATGATGCAAGACATATGCATGTCACTGTACACTACATACGACAACAAAACATCTGAAAACACAGGAAATTTCCTAATTAAGTACATAAAGTGTTGCAGCTGATATCCTTAATTTCACAGCAGTTTACTATGTACAGAGTATCAGTGTTTCTTACAAAAACAAAACGGTGAAAGTCAACAGAGTTCCTGCAAAAGAAGAAATCGACAAGAGAAGTCACCATGCAAGCAGACAAACAACCATGCAATAACATTCAGAAGACACAGATGTTAAGCCTTTCAGCTCAACGAATACATTATGCGTTCCAAACAAGTTCTTAATTCACAGAATAAACCTCATCGTAGCTTCAATTCTCAGAACACTATGACATCTTTTCACGCACCAAACAAACAAACAACAATCTAACTCGAACAAAGACCAAAATGGTCATCAGGAATCCTAAGCCTTTCTAAGCTAGCACACACACCGATATGATGCAGAACAAACTTAACGTAGAAAAAGTTACTCAAGGCAGACCGTTTGAGTTTATGATCCTAAATGGAAAAAAATTCGGAAATCAATCTATAGCATAAGTTATGTATTTACGCAAAACGCAACGAGGTTTTACAACCAAAACCGCTCTGCCTGGCGTTGCTACTGATTTTAATTTATAATGTCTAAATTAAAAAATCTACAAACACAACTGTACATGGTTTTAGTTCATACGTTTCATTCTCTTGAAAGTTTTTAAGGGAAGATTGCTGGTTATAGTTCTGAATTGATGCCAAGCATGTTTACAGATCCCTGGACAAAGGCGTAGTATGGGTTGACGATCCACAGGGCCGTAACTATTGGATGTTACCAACTTAGGCAGAAAATGGAAACTTTCAAAATATAAACTTTGCATCCACACAACCCTTCTGCATACTTTAAGAAAATTTTAATAAATTTCAATAAACATGTTTATTCGTGCGACATCTTAAATGCGCAGAATGTCGGTGTGGACGATGGCATTGATGGCGATGCTTTCCATGTTTTTATGCACTTATTGATGCGTTGACTGTAGTACATGCTCCATGTAGAAGTTTTATAAAGACATCCTCTGTATTCCTCCAGCTTTGACATGATCAGAATTTCAATTAAAGTTTTTAAATAAAAAATTGCTCTAACACCAAAAAAGTGTTAGTTTTTCAGTGTTCAATTAAAAAAAATATATTTCAAGTTTAGGTCACAATTATCATCACTTAACTCTCACCTTAATTATTCCTTTGGTAAACTCTGACCTAAATTAACCGAGCATTTAAAAATATCCTTAATTAACCCATCAGTTAATTCTAATTTTAATTAACCCATCAGTTAGCACCACCCTTAATTAACCAAACAGTCAACTCCAACCTTAAGTAACCCATCAGTTAACTTTACCTGTAACTAACCCGTCAGTCAGCACCACTCCGAATTAATCCATTGATTAGCTAACTCAAACCAATGCAGTAACCACCTTTAGCCATCCAGTCTTCATCAACTTCTTCAACCTTAAAATTTAGTAAGCAAGTCCCAGCCTAACCCTAAACAGTCTAAGTCCAACCCAACAGCCAAGGGGCATTAAGGCCACCAGACTGCTGCACCCCAGAATCTACACTTACCAACAGTACATGAAAATCATCCGCATTCACAATGCTACGTAAAAAAACTTTGTACAGCAGCACCCTAGTATCTCTTCAATGCATGGCTCGAACTGCAACCGTTTTATAAAGAGTACACACAGCACTAATTGCACAGAATACCGACCACAAAAGCCGATGTTCTGACAACCCCAACACCAGCCGACAAGCCCGTCAGTTTCTCAGACACATTCATGACACAGACGATAGCGAGGATTCACCATGGCAACATGTATTGAACACGACAACAATAAGCAAACAAGAATGAAAGAAATCGAGAAGAGATTCAACAATCTCACGCATGCACGGAACATCAAATTCTCCACAGAAAAAAACTTGATGCGGATGACACGATCACGTGCAACGTGGACACAACGGGGAAACAGACAGAATCCCTGGACAACGACGCTTATCCGACGCATCTTACTTGTCGTCGACGGCTCCATAGAGACCGTTCTTCTTGATGTAGTCAATAACCGAGTCCTGCAGAAGGTACTTGACACTTTCGCCTCTTCTTACAGCCCTCCTATCGCAGAACACGGCAAACAGTTGTTCGAATATTGAACCGACACAATGATAGCCATAAGATGCAAATCCAATGATGACCAAACATCACAGTCACCTATGTGTGCATCAAAGTCATCTATGTGTACATTAAAGTCATCTGTGTGTACATCAAAGTCATCTATGTGTACATCAAAGTCATCTATGTGTACATCAAAGTCATCTAAGTGTACATCAAAGTCATCTGTGTTTAAATTAAAGTCATCTGTGTGTACATCAAAGTCATCCGTGTGCACATCAAAGTCATCCGTGTGTACATCAGTCGTCTGTGTGTACATCAGTCATCTATGTGTACATCAGTCATCTATGTGTACATAAAAGTCATCTGTGTGTACATCAAAGTCATCTGTGTGTACATCAGTCATTTGTGTGTACATCAGTCATCTATGTACATCAAAGTCATCTATGTGTACATCAAAGTCATCTGTGTGTACATCAAAGTCATCTGTGTGTACATCAAAGTCATCTGTGTGTACATCAAAGTCATCTGTGTGTACACCATAGTCGCTTAAATGTGCTGATAGATGCCTACAAATGTACGTGTATCAAGGGAGAGACCATAAACTGATGGATAACCTACTGAGGCACAGAGCTGAGGAACCGAGTTCAACACCCGCATCACCGTAAGCTTGACTAGTCCTTCATTCGTTAGGTGGTGGTGCTATGGTTAAATTAGATGTATAACGTGATGACTTGCCATCGTGCACTCATACTATTCTTGCAATCATACTGTTTCAAATTAAATGAAAAGTACAGTACGTAACAGTAAACCATGTAACTTTACAGTGTTGCGGACAACAATGCGTAACAGTAAAACAGATAAAAGCGCAGCAATTAATAAGCACAGTGTGCAATAGGCTTCCATGAACACTTGAGTGACATGAGTGCATTAAAATCGATTGGGAAACCAGTGGAGCTCTATGTAGAAGTGCTACATAACAACAGAATGAGTCATGAGTGTATGTACCTGATCTTAGTAGAACTCACATCGTTCGTGATCCATTCTGTCACAATTGTGATGTTGTTCTGCAAAGCAACAGATCACCATTGATCAATTTATTGTCTATATCCGTTCGATGTCCCATTGGATGAAACAGGCCATGCTATGTCTATATGCAAATCGACGCCTCGTTAAACGCAACAGTTGCAGAAATAAATACTATAGACCAGAGGCGTAACAAGGTTATGAAAAGTGGGGGGCATAATATTGAAAATATTGCGCAAAGACCAATAAATTATTTTTGCCCCCCATTTTTGTAATTTTGCCCTCCAGAAATTTGAAAAATGGGGGCACAAATTATCTTAACAAAAATCATCTTAAAAGCCATTGGAGAAACATAAAACAGAACAGATTTGGGGGCACATAGCACTAAAACTGGGGGCTATGCCCCCCAGTTTTGAAACTGGGGCCCCCCAGTGTTGGAACTGGGTGGTCGGTGCCCCCGACTGTTACACCCCTGCTATAGACGATAAGGCAATTACAGGTCATTGAGCTCAATTAAAGTTATTTTATAGCAGAAATATCATTGATAAGGTGCTGCATTACGATATTGGGTTGAAGACCACAAGTCACCTTAATAGCAACTCACTTGTGCTACTGATACAATTGAATTCAATGTATTAGAGTAGATATATTAGTAAATGAATTAAATTAGCCATAGAAGTAAATGAATTAAATCAGCCATAGAAGTAAATGGATTAGATAATCCATAGAAGTAAATGGATTATATCAGCCATAGAAGTCAACAGATTAAAACAGATCGCGTATAGAAGACAATCAAATAGATTAGATACAATAGCAATCAGTGGATTAGATTAGCTATGGAAGTCAATGGATTTGATTAGACTAGTAATTCCATTCAACTTCAGTTGCAATCATTTCCATACTTTGTGCTGAGTGAGTAGATCCGATTCGTAGATGAATTTCTCTATGTTGCTCCCATTTCTTGTGCAGACGACAATTCCGAACTTACTCACGATTTCTTCCATCTGCAGATAAAATCGAATAAACAAATCAATCCGGTGAAACAGCCACAATACGCTCGGACATAGGACAAAATATATTAATAATAATAATATCAATGTTGAATAGCAACTAGTCCTGCAACCAGCCAGTGGCACAGTACAACGACATTGCACAAAATTAGAAAATAGTAAAACATTATGAGAGACGAAAAAGCCCTGATGGGCGTAACACCGACACACGCCTCTTAGGGGTGGTTCGGACGGATCTGGCATATCACACCAAATACTACCCCATCCAAACCTACCTACGGCTCCCTCCACCCCATGCCCACAAAATCTCCAATGCATAAAGCCTGATGAGCAATTATAGCTATTGGTACAATGCTAAATGCTTTTATGAGCATTTATCGAGCACCCTACAAGAACCTCACAATGGATGTGTTATTTGTAGACCA
This sequence comes from Bimastos eiseni, assembly GCA_959347315.1. Classification (NCBI taxonomy): domain Eukaryota; kingdom Metazoa; phylum Annelida; class Clitellata; order Crassiclitellata; family Lumbricidae; genus Bimastos; species Bimastos eiseni. The sequence goes on along the minus strand of OY365816.1, from coordinate 15,009,332 downwards.
AAGTGCAATTAGTAATTGGCTAGTAAAGAAAATACTTGTCTGAAATGTTTTCTGTACATGCTGCAGGATATTACAGGCTTTTCTATTAAAGCAAATACTTTCTAACTTACTTATAAACATGCCAATCGGCAAAACCAAAGCAGTCTATGAGCAGCTGGGCAGCAGAACCGGCCGATAGACTGGAACACTCACATGCTCTGGCTTCCACACATTTGGAACACCAAATGACTCGAGCACATCGGCCCCACACAGCAGTTTCACCTCTATGTCGCTGTTGCCATTGAGATCACCAACACCACAGTCTGCAGAACACACAGACAACACCCAGAATATACCACCAGATCAACTGCTCACAATATATCACCATGGCAGCCTCTTGGAATATATCACTGTGTCTACTGCTCACAATATATCACCATGGCATGCACTCACAATATATAGATATATAACCATGTCACAAATTAACCATCACTCCCATCAGTAAGGTGTGCACACAATTCAATGACCCTGTCTTTCACAGATATACACATGTCTTCTCTTCAGATGTGTGTGACTTGCAAGAATTCAGCTTCTAAAGTAAATTAAGATTTATGATTTTGACTTTAAGTGAAGTGATGTGACTTGGTAAATTATGATAACACTTGAAGTGTTTGGTAAATAATGATAACGGTTCTAAGAAAGTCTTTAGATATAGATTAGATTTATAGATTAGATACAAATATTGAAACAATAGATTATAAAAATTAGATTCAAGATCAAAAGATTAGATCAGAGAGATAAGATTAAAGACTTTATTACAAAAGACAAGATTACTTAGAATAAAGATTTGATAGATTATAAAGATTAACAGTAAAGATCAGCAAAATAAGACCAGATGCAAGATACAAAAGATTATCTAGACAAATTAAAAGAGTCAATTAGAATAACGAAGATTAGATCATAAAGATTAAACTAAAAAGAGAAAAAGATTAGATAAAGGATTAGATTGAAAGATCCTGATACCGGCAGAGTTCACTTTGTTGTTTGAATTCAGCTTTCGTCGTTTGGTAGATGGATTTGGCGAATCGTTCATCGATCTTGATCCGTACGTTGACTCTGCGACCTCCTTCTGATGTCGAAGAATATACACAGATTCGATCCATCCGTTCTGCTCTGTCTCCCATGTGTCCAGTCTTAAAGACAGGCAAAAATTAACATGCAAACTCCAGTTCAACTTTAGAAGTTCACTCAGAATTAAATTTAAATTAAAAAATTCAAACTCTGTGTGTATTTTTAAAAGTCCTCTGCACTTCCTGGATAGGTCCAAAGTCCAACACTTCTAGATCCAAGGTCACACACCAACCCAAAAATGAAAAAACTTATATGAGTGCTTACAAAAGTGTCATAATAAAAGGTTTAATCCATTGTAATATTGCCACATCTGCGAGTTATCCCTTCTTTATTATGTTGGACTACGAAACATCAGGAATCTTTAAATCTACAACCTTGTATTCGACCAGTGTGCAAAATTTTACCTCTCTTTTAGCACGTGACTACGTATTCTACATCTCTTAGATACATCTCAAGATTTAAGAATTGCAAACAGAGCAGAGTTACCTTATCCAAGTCGAGGAATTCAGAGCCAATCGAACCATATCGCACCTGTGATTGGCAGATGCCAAGTCCTAAAACGTACAACATCTCATCTATTCAAACCATTGAATCATCATACTTTTGAAAACTCATCTTCCGCTTCGCTGGGAACACTCTGTATAGAGGTGCCATATAAATAACTCTAATTGAATTGAATGACTTCTATAGAACCATTATCAACAGTGCACTCTACCGGCGAGGTCTGGTCGGAATCTGATTATCGGTGAAACCAAGATCGGCAAATCCTCTGCCTTGCCACGGTGCCACTTATTCAATGGTGCAAGGCATCAAATATTGCAGCAAAGCTGTCAATAATTTCCAATCGTAAGTATTTACCCAGCGCTAATGGCTTGGTAGTAATATGCACAGAAAGTGCATGCAAATAGTCCACAGAGACAGCGACTCATCCCTGTGGACTTACATTCAATTAGTAAGAACACAGCACACAGCTTGAACAAACAACATTAAACAGCCAGGATCATATACATGCATCATGTAATAAGATGTAACGTATGAAATAATATGCTTACATTACATGTTTATACACTTTGTTTGGGCCAGAAGTGACTCCAAGTAGGGATCTTGAAGAAGTGCTATATAAATTCTGATTGACTGATTGATTTAGGACGCCTTCAAATGCATCAATCACTTTATACTTCTTCAATTCGCTAGCCCCCCCCCCCCTCCTTCACTCAGCCTCATTCTCTGGTCTCCTATCAAATTAGATTTAAATCACACTTTCCAGTGAATTATAATTTTCAATAATAACGTCGCTTGAAGCAACTATCTATTATCAACATACTTTCAACATATGCATTTATAACTTACTGTACAACTGAAAAGCAATTCTGGCGAAACATAAGTTTGGTAAAAATACAGCTTCCACACCCTGACTGTTGGTGTCCTTATAAACAACACAAAAACTGTCCAAACAATCAAAACTAATTTTTTAATTAAATAATTTGTTCATGAATCTGTACTGCTTATAATTAAGTGGTCTAATAAGTCATAAAATCAACTAGAATAATCTGGTAGAATATCATATTAAATCAGTCTTTGTAAAGGGCATAAAAGGGGAAACTAGAGTTCAACAGGGTTCCTTGCAGTTGAAGCTAAGTAAAAGGGCAAAAGAGTGAGACAAACATCACCTTCTTGGCATAGCCATCGTTGACGGGTGAGATAACTCCAGCAATAACTTTGTATCGTCCAGTTTTGTGAAGTGCATCGCGGGCAACCTCTGTCAAAAGAAAGTGCACAGTAGAATTGGCTTAGAACGAAGCATGATTAAAAAGGGGCAAACATATAGCCTAGAGTTTCTCTATGGGCGAAATTTTGCACAGTAATCAATACACACCGGCTACACATGCCAAGAGGCAAGTGTTTCATATGACATACCATGTGGTCTCTCAGTCCTTCCTATGTTGTGGTTGCATGTGTGTAAAACTACACTGACCCTAACTCTGTCTCATCTGACCCTCATGATGCATGTAAAAAAATAGCCATTTTTACAGTGTACATGTGCCTAAGGTGGCACTTGTGCAAAGGTCTTCACCTGCAAAATTTTTTAAGTGTTCGGCCATTGAAGTAAAATGTTCGCTTGTATCATGGCCGAACTTTCGGCCACAGAAGATTAATCCATTAGCTGTTGGAGAATGATAACGACCAATCACAGCATCCCATAATGCCATCATGCCAACACATCGCCATCATTATAGGCCTAGATTATAAAATTTTAATAAGTGTCATGGGGGCAGTCAGGCATTGCGATAGTCGGTTAGGGTCAGGTTGTGCGTTGTGAGAATTGTCTGGGATCAGTGGGAGGGTTGGTGTCGTTTGCAGACATATGCAAAGCACCTTCGGCCGCAGAAGTAATTTTAATGTAGTGTAACGAACGCTGTATTAAGTTATTTACATGTCCCATTGTGTGTAATAAAGGCTGTACTTACTACCCATGCTATAAGTGTTATAAAGGTAGTGATCACTTACGGCGTCATATGAAACACGTCCCTTTTGACATAATGTTCTCAGCGCCTCATCCATAAAAAAACGTGCTAAAAATTTTCCGCAGGTTGTCCTACGAGCTACGTCAGGCTACGTAGTGGAAATGACCGTAAATGTGATAGGCGCGATAATGAAAATAAAAGCGGAGGCTATTAATTCCCGAAGTCTCTAGTAGTTAGTTAGTTAGTTTCACCAAATCACATTAACATACAATCCCATATTTTATCTGTCTGTCATTAAACGCGTGAATTACAGACTCGGCAAGAAAGCCAGCATAACTAGCTCACCAAATAATCGCAAATGCTGATCAGTTACAGGATTAAACGACCCACAAGCAAGAAGAACAACTCGCTTCTTTGCCGCAGTCTCCATTTTACTGTCAGGTCGTAGCTGTAGATCGAAATGAAGAGTTGCCACGAGGCGTCTAGTTATATAGCCCAACTATTTTATACGCCGAAATTCTGCGTATAAATTCTTGACTGAATGACTGCTGATTTATAATGTTCATGTAGATTGACGAAAGTTTTATCACAGCGTAAAAAGAGTCGGATCGAGCAATTAAACTGCCTTACGGTGAACTGCTTAGGCGGTGAATTTAAGGTGACTGTAGGAAATTGTTGGGCCTCCACACGACACATGCAACGGCAGACCCCCGCGAGACAACTCATCTTTTCCAACTACTAGGCTATCTTGTAGCCTACACAACGTTTTGATGCAGAGACATTCAGAGGCCCTTTTGTTCACCCCGATAGGATGATAACCTTGCAGTCTCATCGAGCCTGAGGGATTTTTCTATTTCGGAGCAATTATGTTATAATAAAAATAATAATGATGATGATGACTATGATGATGACGATGATGATGATGATGATGATGATGATGATGATGATGATGATGATGATGATGACGATGACGATGGCGATGATGATGATGATGATGATGATGATGATAATGATGAACATGATGATGATGATAATAATAATAATAATAATAATAATAATAATAATAATAATAATAATAAAAATAATAATAATAATAATAATAAAAATAATAATAATGTAGTCTCTTTAGAAAACTGACATAATAATAGACCTAAGTCTCAAAATGCTCCAGATGAAAAATCTAAAGAAGAGAATGTCTATTTTAGAGTCCCACAAACGTTGAAGTTGTTTGATTACCCAGTCAATTGCTGATTTAATAATAATGATGTAGATTATTTCCAATAGGCCTGCACTATAAAATGTAAAGGTGAGAGGCGCAATAATGAAAATAAAAGACGATGACTATAATTCCCGAAATCTCTAGTAGGCCTATATATAGTGACTCGTCACTCGTGAGTTAGTGTTTCACGAAAGCACAGTGACATATAATCACATATTTTATCTCTCTGTCATTAGACATATGAATTATGGACTCGACAACCATTTTTAGGAAAAAGACACATTAGATATCTTTGGGATTTGGAATTCAGACGGCACCATTGAACTAAAACAAACTATTTACATGTATTTTTGATTTTGAGCAATCTACGTTGTAGATTGACGAGAGTTCCATGACAGCGTCACAGAGTATAGGAGCAATTAAGCTGCTTTGCGGTGGTCTACGTGGGATGAGTTTAGACTATCTTTAGGAAATCAACATAAAAATAAACGTTCCAAAAATGTTCCAGATGAAAAATCTAAAGAAGAGAATGTCTATTCTAGAGTCCATAAACTTTGAAATAGTCTGATTAGCATGTCAACTGCGGATTTAAAACGACGATGTAGAAAGTTTGATGACATCGTCAAAGATCGAGGAGGCAATGAAACTTCTTTGCAGGGATCTGCCACGTACGTGGACGATGAGTTTTAGATGACTTCAGGAAATTAAACATATAGCTAAGAATAAACGTTTCGAAAATGTTCCAGATGAATAATATGAAGAAGAGAATGTCTACTCTAGAGTCCGTTTAATGTTGAATTAGTTTGATTAGCCGGTCAACAGGCTCATCCAGAGGCAGAGATCACGTTTGACAGGTTGTGACACTAATCAGGGGGGTAGGAAATATGGGGGACACACGTATAACGTGTACCCTCTCTGTAAAAGGTGGGGGACTTCTCCCCCTCGATCCCCGGGATCGCCGCCTCTGTACTCATCCTATATTCGTCAGAGGGCGACGACGATCTATGGTACTCAGAAATGAAGTGTAATGAGAGGCGATTCAGAATAATTGGATTTGCAAGCGTCTTTAGTTTTGAGCGATAGAGAGCAAAAGATATCATAACGGATGCAATGCATTCACGGCTGAAGACTGAAAAATTGAAAGCGTTTTGAAGCTTAGCGGTCCTATTATAATCAACAAAGTTATCTTATCCCAACATTCCTCCTCTCTTCGTTATCTCTCTCACAGCTTCAATAAAATAAACGTCTTCCACAATAGTCTCCTCACTGTCTAGTTAGTGTCTGCTGTCTACCAGTTTCAACCCCGATCATGGATCTTAAAATGCCACAGAAACCTAACAACCCCACAACGCCTTACTTATCTTCAATCTATGCTGGCTGGATTTGGCTGATCGCGTACCAGGAAGCTATTGGCTTGTCTCCATTGCACGGTGACAATAACCAACTGATTTCACTGCGATTGAACCAAATTTACCTTCATTTTATTGTGTCTCCATAGATTTCATTTGTCTTCACCTTTCTGGCTTCTAGACTTGATTGGCCTATTCAATTTGACGATTATGCCTATCTGGATTTCACTTCGTCTAAATTTAAAGCTCTACCGATATAATAGGTAATGGAGTTAAATACCCTCGAAGATGTTAGAATCCAACCGCAATAAATATTGTCAGTTTTTCACTGTAGGTCCTATATATTCCTCTACGTTACGATTTCGTCATCGTTACGTCATCAGTTATCGAGAAAATATAACCATTTCACTTGCTGCAGCGCACCTTACTGTTTACCGTCCCGGCCTGTGGTTTATGTTGCGCTAAAGTAACCCGTGACTACTTTCCGTGTAGCCAGAGGGAGCGCACGCTGTCCCGTTGCCATTATAAATGGAAAGCGAAGATTATGTAATTATTCTGGAGTAGGCACTTAACCGAGGCAATCAGACCGCCACTGCTCACCAGCTAACGACCTGTACCGTGGACAGACTCGTCAGCACAAAATGGCGTCTGTCGGGTGTTTTTATTTCAAGCGTAATCTGTTGTTATATTCGTGTGTATGGACATGGAAGGGGCTGTCGTGAATGCCCTGATCTTAAGCTTGAAGACGCTCGTCGTTATTCTTCAATCTGCAGACCAGACGAAGGCGATTAAGGAGACGATCCGGGGCTAAGGTAAATGCGTCTCACACGACGAGGACCATTTTGTCGTCTGCTGCTACGCGAGGTGGCCAATCCATCTGCATTTATCCGATAATGGCCAACGGCATTTAACATTACAAGACAAATATCTTTGGGCTTTCCTCTACTCTACTCTTTCCCCAGCCTCTCTCTCCCTCTCTCCTCTCTTCCCCGCCATTCCACTCTTCCTTTCATCTCTTCTACTCTCTTCCCATCCCTTGCCTTCTCTTCTATCCCTGCTCCTGCTCTAACCTCTCTTCTGCCTTTCCCTCTTCCGTCAGTTCCTCTCCTCTCCTCTCCTCTCCCTAATATTTTCTTACCTCTCCTCCATTCTACCCTAGTCCCCTCTCGTCTCCTCTCCCTCCCTCAGCTCTCGTCTCCTCCCCTTCCTTCTCTCCGCCACTCTGTTCTCCTCTCCTGTCTTCTCGTCTCCCTTCTTCCCCTCTCAAATCGTCTATTTTCCTTCCCTTTCCACTCACCCGATCCCATCTCTTCTCCTCTCTGATAGTAGGCGTTACTGTAGTCAACCCATGCATAGATGAAAGCGTTCATCGATAATCGGATGATAGCCGAATTGAGTGGTTGTGGCGTCGACCATTGGAGTCGGCCTATGCTCGACTCTGTCTTAGCATCCGTGATCAGAGAGAGTCGGATCCTGGCAATAGTATCACCCCTGGGCCACGTTCAGAAGCCGATAATAAGACCTAATTAAACCCGTGTTAGTGGTCTACAATATTTATCGTACTGGGGCGGATCCAGTGGAGCGACCCAGCCGAGCCAGATGATTCGCGTAGGTCTATATAGGCTTAGAGGTCACGTTTTCTGTGAGAAACGTGCAGTGCAACGCTGTAGAAGCAACCATAATGTGCAAAGGCGGAAAAAGTAATCAATTTTATGAAGAACAAAGATGATCAATGAAAAGTTATTTAGCCGAAGGAGATCACGTTGAAAAAGTCTCTACTTCTGACACGACGTCATCATAAATTCGGACCACGTGGGTAAGTAAGTAAGTAGTTTCTTCACCGGCAAACAAAGACAAGTCAAAATACACACTAGTGCTAATTCAGCGTGAAGTCCCACGTGATACTCTTGAATTGGCTGCAAACCAATGATTTAGGCCTATAACTTCTTAAAATTATTCCTTATTCAGTTAGGCATTCTTGAATTTAACTTCTAAACTTAGTTCTGAAGTAAATCTTTATTCCTATTTTCATTTTTACAAATAATTATTGATTTCAGTGCTATAAAATGCCTTTTAACGTTGCTATATCCTAAACTGTCTCTGTTCAATTTCAAGAATGTTATCTTTTTCAGAGATTTCAATGCGATCCAAGTTAAAATTGTTTCTCCCTTATGTCCGATCTAGCTGAGTTTTTGCCCTATCTTGGTTGCTGATGCTGGGCAATGTTGATGCTGTTTGTTCTGGAATTTAAACTTCTGCACTTCTAACCTGCGTGGGACAATTATGGAACAACGAAGACAAAAGACAATACCGGTAGGACTACCGTTTTATTACACCGAGAGTGGTATTTGCAGCGTCTTCATCTAAACAAGTTTTGCATTCGATAGCTTTTGTGTTTGAAGATCTCGTGCGATTTTAATGACCTTCGTCTCAACTTAGGCGACAATGCGCAGCAAGAATTAGATCTTAGTATTGAAAAATTCATGATTTTGTTCTCAATTTTGGTTTGCTAAATTATTCATAATGTGATTCCCAATATTTTGAAGTATAAACAAGTTCTACGTTTATTCCAGTTATCTTCGTTAACGAAAGCGTTTGCTTTTACCTATAATTTTTGTTTTCATTAACGACGAAACTACCACTGCTACAAATTGGTCGAATTCAGTACTTGTAACAGTTACAGTCAGAGTTCAACCATTGTAAAAACATGCTCCCTTCTCGATATCTCGATCCGCTACTGTAACCGTCAGAGGTATCTGCTCGCGCGAGGTCGTTGACTAGCACCGTTAACGTCTGCTCGCGTTTGCGCATAACCGCTGATAGTTCAACGCTCTGATTTTTCGACCGCTGCGTATTTATATCACTGGGCGGCGTGGCAATGCGGGCGGAAGAATGACATCTCCAGCGTTTTATCTGTACGCAGCCCCGGGCGATACCGCCTGTTCCAGAAAAAAGCGGACAATAAATATACCACTCGATCAAATAAACTGTACTAACGGACTGTTCATCGCAGACAGATCACGGCAAACGTACAACAACCGGGAGTCGCTTCTGTTTGGATAACCATTTCTGTGATCCGTCAGCCCTGCCAACATGTCCACGGGGGTTGAACCCGCGTGGGCTCAATTCGGATTCCATATGGGTCCTTGTGGGCATGTCGGGTAAGATATTGTGGAGGCGAGGTAAAAGAAAACAGAGATTCAGAGTTGGCTTAACACCCAACTTTGTCCCATGGGAAAACAATATATCTAGTTTGGTCTTGGATTTCTGGGTTGATCTTAGGTTTGGTTGGTATACATCGGAAATGAATGGGCTAGCCATGACTGTGTTTGACATATCGAGTTTGGATTTAATTTTGGTTAGTACCTCTATGGTCAGCATCTGCTCATACATAGATATATTCTATATGTAAGACTAATTAATATATATTCAATCATTGCTTATGCATAAATATGTAGGACTACTGTATGCTATTTATGTATTTATATTATATAATAATATATGCGGGATATGTGCAACGACAGTAGAGACCTGTGTAATGTATGAGCTTCTTCAGACATCCTTCATACAGCTGCGCTCCCGTTTAAGCCCTGATTAATTCAGAAAATAATATAGGAATCGATCATTGTCCGAATCTGAGTACAGGCTGTGAATTTTTTGTAAGAGCAGCGTGCAAGAGCAACAACCTGTAGTCTATATGTATGCAGGCCGCAATTCGCATAAGAGAAACATGACCTCGACGCCTGAGCATATATAGGCCTAGAACGCATTGTGCGCGAATGTCTGTACTGGTTAGAGTGCTGGGCTGTCGGTCGATATGTTAGAAAGGATTCAATTCCCAACCAGGAACATAGATATGTTGTTTGGACTCTGGAGGTGTCTGCCTCACTTGGGCCACCTTTTGCCAACTCATTTATAACGAGTATATACAGACCATGCACTGTTGGTGGGAAGATGAGCTGGCGAGGGAGAGGACTAACCACACGCCCTCATATGCAGAGGCGGAGAGAATGAAGTAGCTAGCAGTTGATGCCTATTTCCGTCTTAGAGCTGTAGGTTAAGCGACTGTTCTTCCTCTATATAAGGTTCCATCATGTGTGGATTTGTGACAGCATTTGTTAAGAGACGAATGCATTGTTTCGAGGAAACCAAAAGCTTTGATTCTGAGTTTCCGATTTATTGTAATTATGAATTCGAGGGTCGCATCATATAGCTCGCGAGCACATGAACAAATAGAGGAGCCATATCAATGCCCTCAGTGACTAATTGAATGCCTTAACGTGCGTGTGTTGATATACCTCAGAATCTAGAAGACGTAGAATTATTGATATAGTATATCGGGTATCGTGCTAAATCGCGGACATGGTTCAACTGACGTTTTATCACGTTCCTTATTTGAAAAACAGGAGTGAGGTATTTTAAAGTGATAGAACGATCCCTATATTAAACACCATAGGGGACATCTGCTCCAAGCTTCAATAGGGACTGAAAGGGTTCAACTACCGTTCTTATTAGAAATAGAGATTAGGTATTTCTAAGTGATCTGGGCATCTGGCACGCCTTATATCTGGTAAAATTGAGGCCACATGCCTCCAACATTCACCAGGGCCTGAAAACGGTTCAACCCCGCTCCTATTTTAAATAGGGGTGAGGAATTTGCAACTGATGTGTTGGATGGTTGATACACCTGGTGTCAGTATCTAGAGTTACGACTGCCGTTCTTCCTCACATAGCAACCGAGAAGCTTCTGGAAGGCCTTGCGGAAGTCGTCGTTGAAGAGCGTGTAGAGAATGGGGTTCATGCTGGAGTTGGAGTAGCCGAGCCAAAAGAAGAACGCCTCCAGCTCCCTTGGCACGTGACAGGAGAGTGGACACCACCCGCGCACGACGTAGACGACGAAAAAGCCCATCCACATTCCGCAGAAGAAGGCTATGATGATCGCCATCTTGATCGTGGCGTTCGTTTCGCGCAGGTCAGGTCGTCGACGACGCTTTCGCCTGCAAGGTCCAGGTCCCGCCCCCGCCTTCGCTATGGTCCCGCCCACGACAACTCTGGGCACGCCTATCGCCCCGCCTACACTTTTAATACTGCCGCCCAACGCTTGTTCGTCTCCACTCCGCAACCCACTCGTGTCCCATCTTCTCTTGACAGGGCTAAAGTCCGCCGATACAGACCTGACCACGCCCTTTGCCACTCCCAAGTTCCGATTTTCACTTCTTACGCCTAGTGCATGCCCGCCTTCGCTCATTACCACGCCCAAGTTCAAACTCTTTGTTTGTACACAGCCCAAGTCGTCTGTGGACCCACCTTTGATACCGCCCACATCCACGCCTTCGGTTGTGGCCACGCCTACGCTTATACAGTTTACTCCAACGTCACCACAGCGATGCCTTGTCACCCCCGCCAAAACATCTGAACTACGGAGACTCCTGTTAGGGGAACAGTCTTGTGCTGTGGACGACAACGAAGCCGGGTTCGACGCCTTTGCCGGAAGTAGCACGAAAGACGGAACAACCGCAGAAATAGAAGTACTTTCCAGATCGGAGTGACGACTCGTAGCAGGCAAGTATGGCACGGAAAGATCCGGTGACGAGTACTTCAAATAAACCGAATCGTGTGACCTACGAACTTCTTCCGCGAATGTTTTTGTTTTGGTTGAATCTGCATCCAACCTTTTCGCATCCGTCGACCGCCCCGAGGAGCAACTATCCTTCTCGGCCGGGTTACGCACCCGATACACCTTACTTTGCACTTGAAGCATCCGCGGCGTTGTGCTGCAGATTGAAGATGCTGTTCCGTTGAGCACCATGTTAAAGGGAAGCTGTCCGTTAGATGCCGGAATTAGTCCTGCCAAGGCTGGAATTTGGCTGTAACACGCCGGAAGTTGGTCGTAAGATGCCGGAAGTGGGCTGTGACTGTTCGTTTGAATGTTGTCGCCGTTGCCAGGTTGTCCCTCGGTCATAGATTTTGGATGAAAGCTGGAGACAAGAGGCGCCGTCTTATCAACCTCCTCCTCCTGGCTTCTGCAGTTGCTGTAGTATTTGCTCGTGGACGCATCAGCAGCTGTATCCGTCTTCGGAACATCCAAACACATCCGCGTCTCGGCTTGAGGTTGGTTGTACTGAGTGGCGCTCCCGAACGCGGACAGTCCGCATCCTGGGTATCCGTTCCGCTCGGCCGAGCTCGGGAACCGGTCCCCGGCGCAACAGCAGCTGCCCGGGCAGCATCCTTGACCGGGCTTCGATCCACGCCGCATCCTTCGCATCCTCTTTCTGAGCAGACTGAAGATGCGGACGTAGAGAAAGAAGGTGATGAGGAAGGGGATGTAGAAGGAACCGCTGGCCGAGTAAAGCACGTACCCGGGCGACTGGAATAGGACACACTCGAAGACGCCCGTGGAATTGTTGAAGAAGTAGTTCTGCGATAGTTCGCCCCAGCCGAGAGCAGGGGGCACGCAGATGGCCCCTGAGATCGACCAGATGAGAAGGACGTAGACGGCCGCCTGCTTCGTCGACCTCTTCTCGTGGTACCAGAGCGGGTAGAGGGTGGCCGTGAAGCGGTCGAAGGCGATGACGCACAGGTTCCAGATGGACGCCGTGCAGTAGAGGACGTCCAAGGTCAGCCAAAGGTTACAGGCTAGGCGGCCGAACACCCAGTGACCGAGGCACTCGTTGACGCTCGACAGGGGCAGGATGGTGACGGCCAGGAGGAAGTCGCTAAGGGCCAGGTTACCGATCAGGAAGTTGGAGATGGTTCGCAGGGACCGGTAGCGGAATAGCGCGACTATGACGAGGCAGTTCCCGAAGGCCGTCGCCACCATGAAGAAGGCAAGCACCGAGGACACTACGACCAGACCGGGCAGACCGTAGTTGAGAGACCGCAGCGCCGCCGCCGTCATGGACTTCGAGACCACCGCTGCTGACGCTTCATCGTCCGTTGAAGGCCCCTCCTCGAGCTTTAGGCTTCCGGTGATGTTCGAGAGATCAATGCCCCAGAGGCATTCGGAGCCGTCAAGGCCGGGAGGCACAGAATGGTTGATCTTCAGGGCTGACGAACCCATCCTTCGCGGTAGTTACGAGAGCCTCTGAGGGTGACTCCCAAACCCCACATGTAGTGGTATGTACCGTATAGTGCTTTCTACTCTATTGTTTTAATGTATTGTTGAACGCGTTGCCTGAATGATTTTAATGTTTTCTGATAAAATGCGCGGTCGGCCATCAAGAGATGCTAAAATGTGCACCGCTCTTACAGGACCTTATAACAATAGCGCATTTATAGTACGCTCTAACGTTTTGTTATGCGTTTTTATGCCTATTTCTGAAATCGGAGTCATAACTCCAACTTTCTTAATGCCAAGCGCAGTGGACCAGCTTATTTACGAGCGCTACGTCAGGTCAGAGGGGTCGCCGATTGACGAACAAAAACCGGCTGCCGGAAGACCACGTTGAAACGAAGGCAGACGATTTGTAGGTCGGCAATTTCCGTTTTACTGTGACGTGTTTATAAACGAAGCGACGAGTGGCAACTTTCTGTAGCTCCTTAAGAACGCAAAAGTTATCTGTAATGAATCCCGACTGGGCGTAGTGTTTCGATATGCTTTTAATCAACCTTTTGTGCAATTCGATGCACGCTTTCATCCGTCCAGATACACCACAGTGCAGACTTTACCGCATTCGTAATTCAGCAATATGCAGCAACGTATGCGCAATGTACTGTGAACTATTATACTTTGTTGTGACATTCGTGGTAAGTTGTCGTCATATCGAGTTCGAAGCCTTGTTGAAGTGGTGTAGTCGTCGTCGTCGTCGTCGTTGTTAAAAGAAATCGTTTCTGAATTCAACAGAGAAAACAACGATTTAAAACAAACTTTCAGATTGATATATCGCTAATCAATGATAATTCCATCCCAGCTGCGCTACCGGAACACCCATAGCACCTTCAAAGTGCTACCCAACTCCATGGATACATAATCAACAAGTTGACTGATTCCATTGAGGATCGTAGACGATGCGTTTCATGGATCGTCGTTCATGTTGGACCATCTGCCTGGAATGGAAGATCCTATGCTGTATGTCATCCGCAACCAACACCACCACCAACACCTTCAGCAGCAGCAGCATCAGCCGCCAATCCATCGATGCATTGAATCAAAAGTACGTGTCAGTTACCGCCGCATCCCGTAATTAGTTTCCTGATTGCGATCCTTTCAAGGCTTGCAAATCAGAAGTGTACGACAATAGGCCTCTAGTCTTTCTTCTAAGTCCACCGGTGATTCTTCAACCGCGCTAAGTCTCTCGCTCTGTCTGTCTGCCTGGCTCTCTCTCTGTCTCTGTCTCTGTCTCTTTGCCTTTCGCTGTTCTCTGTTTCTGTCCTTGTCACTCTCTGTTCACTCTCGCTCCTCTCCCTGCCTTTCTCCTGTTGTATCTGTTTCTTTGTCTCTGTCTGCCTGCCTGTCTGTCTGCTATCTGTCTGTCTGTCTGTCTCTGTCTGTCTCTGTCTGTCTCTGCCTGTCTCTATCTGTCTGTCTGTCTCTGTCTCTCTCTTTCTCTCTGTTCTTCAATGGGAACAAGGACCAAGTGAGACTTGTTTCGAAGCCGTGAAACAACCTTTGACGTCAAGAATTATTCCTGGTTTACGTTACAGAAGCATTGTTTTCTCTTACGTTATAGGCGTCGGCAACTTAACGTCGAAAGAATAGCGATCCACAACAATAGGTCAGCCGGTGAGATGTATTGTTATCGAACGGGTGTTTAATAGATCTTCGTCACCCAAGAGTTTTAGAGCAAAGATCCCCTTACTCACTCAAGCCTATTAGTCTATCGAATCTGCAGTCTCTGTCCCTGTCTCTGTCTCTCTCCCTGTCTCACTCCTTGTCTCTGTCTCTCTCCCTGTATCTCTCTCCCTTTGTCTGTTTGTCTCTCTGTCTGTTTCTCTGTCTCTCTGTCTGTTTGTCTCTCTGTTTGTCCGTCCGTCCATCTATCCTCCCATTTATCTACCTATCTACTAATCCATCCATCCATCCATCCAACTATCTATCTATCTATCTATCTATCTATCTATCTATTGAACTATCGATTTATCCCATCATTCTCTCTATTTCTTAATCTCTCTCATTATATGTCTTCTTTTTCTGTGTCTGTGTTTGTCTGTGTCTATCTGTCTGTCTATCTCTCTCTCTTTCTCCTCAATATTTTCCTTGTTTTGATCCCTCCATCTACAACATCATTGCATCTAATTGCTTTTACTAAGACAGACGCCGTGTACAAGCAGCGAACCAAGACCCAAACCAAGACCCTTACAAAGACTCTCGATATCAACACAGTGCATTTATCGTAATGGATTCACACTCTGCAACGATTCGAGCTTAAACTCTGCTCTACGCCGCATGAAAGCATCCAACCCATATCCGTTCCGTAATCACTCCTCGTACCAACCAAATAATAGTGCACTCAATCGTCCGTGTATCGCGCTAGAGGCGGATGCGGCAGTTCAAGAAACGGAAGCAGACGAAAGTGCCTTCGGGATCGAATTGGAGCAAGGTTAGACCGGCTCTGCCATTGTTAGGCGGAAACATGCTTTATTCTTTCATCAACTGTTTCCTCCTTACGACCACCGCCTCTCATGAGTAAGTCTTATATACCTAGAGAGCCACCGGGTTAAAACAGTGCTCACCTGAATTCCACCTTTCACACTCGGTCTCACGGCAGAACGGATGTGTAAACACTTGTCGTTAAAAAACGCAGCTCCAGTCAGCCACCGCGGTCTCTTCTGTTTGAGGCAGAACTCCGCGAGAGAGAGAGAGAGAGAGAGAGAGAGAGAGAGAGAGAGAGAGAGAGAGAGAGAGAGCGAGCTCTTATCTTCTTATCGCTACGGATGGCAAAAGGCAAGCGTGCGTCTGTTCGTCTCGTTCAGGGCGCTGGTACAGCACAAATACAGACAAGGAAACAATCAGACAAAAGCAGACAAAGATAGACAACGAAACACAAATGCACACAAATGCAGACAAAGACGGACAAATACAGACAGAAGCAGACAAAGATCGACCAAGAAACACAAAGACGGACAAATACAGACACAGACGGACAAATACAGACAAAAACTGACAAATACAGACAAAAACTGACAAATACAGACATAAAAAAGACAAATACAGACAGAAGCAGACAAAGATCGACCAAGAAACACAAAGACGGACAAATACAGACACAGACGGACAAATACAGACAAAAACTGACAAATACAGACAAAAACTGACAAATACAGTCAAAAACTGACAAATACAGACAAAAACTGACAAATACCGACAAATACAGATAAAGACGAAAAATGTAGACAAAGACGGACAAATAAGGACAAAAACTGACAAATACAGACAACGACGGACGTATGCAGACAAATGCAAACAAATAAAGACAAAGACGGACAGATACAGACGAAAACTGACAAATACAGACAAATACAGACGAAGACAGACAAGGACTAGTGCAATATAGATTAGTGTCGTATCGTAATCGCAAGCTTCAAACATTTAAAGCGCCACTCGAATGCCAGACGTAGGGCACCACCCTGTTCACGAGCATTGGGTGACGTAGAGTATATATAGCCTCACACGTTGTAGGCATTGGGTAATAGAGCAGCCCAGTTATCCTGGGCCAAGCAGGAGGCGAGTGCTGCCATTCACACCCATTCAATCAGAATTTCAATTGTAAATGGAAGAATCTGTTTCGACGAAGTACGTCGTACTCTTCTCAACAACATCGATGGCATTCGCTACGCGATGCTTTTGAGAAGTGAAAAGAACACATTCCATTATGCTATTAATTTACGTCGTCGACCTTAATATGGTATCTGCGGTTACGGATAGGGTATCTGCCGTTACGGATATTATCAACGTTTCCGGTGTTGCCTCGTTGGTAGCGCTCCGTCTTATTTGAGTTGTCTTTGTTACCCGGTTTCTGACTTATCCTATCGTAGGACCTTCCGTTTCTTGGATAGGGGGAGCTACTGGTCCGACGAGCTCGATCCTCGATTAAGCAGCACCGAGCCTTCTCGGTTGTGGGCCCCTCCATTTGGAATGGGCTTCCGCTATCACTGCGCATACTCCCTATAGGAACAATTTGCCAGCCTTCTATCGTATCCTCAAGTCTTTTTGTTTGGCCGCAGTAGGTTACTTTACTTAAAGGGGTGCTATCTAAATTTCGAAATGAATGAATGAATAGTAACCAGATGAAAGTGCGTCACTCCTATAGTTACCAGATGAAAGTGCAATGTCGAATTTAACATCGTCTCCAATTTTCAAACGGTTAGAACAGATTATATATAATTACAACAATCTGGATTCAATTACAGCATATTAGACTTAATTAGAATATATTAAATGCAATTACAAGATTTCAGATCAAGTTCGGTCAGAGCAGATGAGATCAAATTTTAAATAGCAGACCCTATGGTCCCATTAGACCAGAACAGATCAGATCCAATTAGAACAGATCAGATTCAGTTAGAACAGGACAGATCAGATCCAATTGGAACAGATCAGATCCAGTTAGAGCAGAACAGATCAGATCCAATTAGAACAGATCAGATTCAGTTAGAACAGGACAGATCAGATCCAATTGGAACAGATCAGATCCAGTTAGAGCAGAACAGATCAGATCCAATTAGAAACCAGCTGAGCAGATCGGATTCGATTAGAACAGATTAGATCCGATTAGAACAGCTCAAATCAGATCCGATTAGAACAGTTCGGGAGAGCTAAGTAGATTAGAACGCCATAATATATCAAGTCCGGCCGACGAATGAAGAAAAGTACCACTTGGCATAGGATGAGGCTCTCTCTCTCTCTCTCTCTCCCTCTTTCTTTCTTTCTCTCTCTCCCTCTCTCTCCCCCTCTCCTTCTCTCCGTCCTTCCTCCCTCCCTCTCCCTCTTTCTGTCTGTCTGTCTGTCTGTCTCTCTCTCTGTCTCTCTCTCTGTCTCGGAGAGGGATCTAATTACCTGACGTTTGCCTGAACGAAGGATGAATTGAGACCGGAAGTCGCCTAGTACGCCGATCGGTCGATACGTGGCCGCTGCCAAGAAGAGGACTTGGAAATTGCAATTATGTGGCGCACGATTAACATGTAAATGAGACCATTATTCAACCGCAGCAGCCTGTGGAAAAAGCAAATCAATCTCAATGATCCATTAAGCGTTTCTCTGCAATCTAACGCAAATATATAAAAACATTCATATATGTATATATATGATATGATATGATATGTATATATGATATGAATATGCATGGAACGCATATACTTGTGATAAGAGGAAATGCATATATATATATATATCATATTAACTTAAATATGCAATTATATATGTTAGCATGCTGCCATGTTAGACGGGATATACGAGCCAACGTATAGCCACAGGTGGATTTGTACAGAGGTCGCTAAATCATTTGCTGACCACTTGATCTATATATACATATATATACTTATATATTTCGCGTTCGTGTCGCCATCTCGTGATCGCCGAACGATGAGATTTATGGACAGATACAGACAGATCCAGACAGACATACAGGCAGACAGACATACAGATACTCTCACAGAGTGCAGGTCTCAACAAAGGTTATGGGTAAATTACGCAGTGTATAATGTAACGTAATCGAACGTATATATAGCTCCCTCGAAAGTCATCTTCGAGTGTGTCGAGGTGTGTATATTTTGGGGATGGCCAACGTTTGTTCAAGAAAGGCTGCACATAAATGCAGAAATAAAAATGCATTGAGTCCTACGTATCGTATCGTATTTTTTCTTAACTTATTTATTGATTGTTAACCTTATACTCTGTTTTATGTTAGATCCGAGAATAAATTGTTTGCACCGAGACGACTAAGGACTATAGGGTATAATTAGCACTAATTAAGATAAGACAAGGATCGCATTGCATATAACACATATAAAGTTATATAGTAGGTATACAGCGCACTGCAACAGTTACTGTTATTTGATGATGCCGTCGTGCGATAATATTCAGAAGTCTCACCATATATTATATTATCCTGGATCGCATCCTGCGCTCTGCAGCCCCGGATACATTGGTCACATACCCAAATTCGACAACATCATCAGCTACATGTGCGACGTCCTCCACTGGCTCCCTCTCAGGCTGCGAATCGAATATCGAATAGCTGCACTAGTCTGGCGATGCCTGCCTGGCCTCGCTTCTGCTTACCTGATGGAACTTTGCGACCCCACCCGTAGCGCTTGGGGTACGCACTCCCTCCGATCGGTTGAACACGGTCACTGTGTTCCTCATGCTCGCTCCACCACCAGGCAGAGCCGTGCCTTCTCAATGGTAGGCCCCTCGATATGGAATGGCTTCCCTTTGAGCTTTGACGCTCCGCTCCCTTCCTAGAATTCCTTCTCAGACATTCCACTCTCATCTTAAGACTGTTTATATATGTCCGCACTGGGGTTGCGAGCGCCTCGGAGTAGTCACCTTGAAGAGGCGCTATGCACAAATTCTCGAAGTGACTCCATAATTCCGTAACGATACCTAAGCGTCAAAGTGCATCTCCGTGCAGTGTCATGCTGGGCGAGCGCTGTCAATCGGTTCAGTCAATTACGCTGGATGTAAATTTTAAAAGGGTGACGAATAGACCGGTTTCAAATTGCGAGAAAAACCTGTTTAAAGTAGTTCGAGGTTTAATGTCAAAGTCACTCGAAAAGAGACACTCAGCCTCAGGTCAAAATTCCGACGATTGAAAGGTCACCAGATTTTTATCGAATTGCCGAACACTTCTAAACATCAGGTTCTGATATATTGTTTCATCGCATGGGTCCAGCCACATATTACATACGCAAGGAGGGGAGGGATTTAGAATTTCGGCGATTTGTGTACGTGCGCTTATGGCGGGGAGATGTCTCGAAACTACTCAGGAGCGCTCCCGATCCCGTCACGGTTAGACAGAGCAGTTTTAAGGCAAGTATAAAAAGAAACCTAGCCGACCATGGGTAACAAGCACATACATACAGACATACATGCATGCATGCATGCATACACACATACATGCATACATACATGCATGCATGCATACACACATACATAGAGGCCAACGTTCATACATACCTACAAACATACATACATACCTACAAACATACATATATACATACATACATGCATACATACATACATACATACATATATACATACATACATAAATACATACATACATACATGAATGCATGCATACATAAATACATACATACATACATACATACATACATACATTCATGCATGCATGCATACATACATACATAGGGGCCTACGTACATACATACATACATACCTACATACATACATACATACATACATACATACATACATACATACATACATGCATGCATGCATACATACATAAATACATACATACATGCATACATATATACATGCATGCATGCAAACACACATACATAGGAGCCTACGTACATACATACATACATACATACATACATTCATGCATGCATGCATACATACATACATTGGGGCCTACGTACATACATACATGCATGCATGCATGCATACATTCAGACATACATACATACATATATACATACATACATACATACATACATACATACATACATACACAAATACATGCATACATACATACATACATGCATGCATGCATACATACATACATACATACATACATACATTCATGCATGCATGCATACATACATACATTGGGGCCAACGTACATGTATGCCTATGCATGTACATACTTGCATGCATGCATACATACATATATACATACATACATACATACATGCATGCATACATACATATATACATACATACATACATACATGCATGCATACATACATACATGCATGCATGCATACACACATACATAGGGGCCTACGTACATACATACATACATACATACATGCATACATACATACATGAATGCATGCATACATACATACATACATGCATGCATCATACACACATACATAGGGGCCTACGTACATACATACATACATACATACATACATACATACATGCATACATACAAACATACATGCATACATACATACATACATAAATACATGCATACATACCTACATACATACATACATACAAACATGCATACATACATACATACATACATACTCAAATACATGCATACATGCATACATACATGCATGCATGCATGCATACATACATACATACATACATACATACATACTCAAATACATGCATACATACATACATACATACATACATAAATACATGCATACATACCTACATACATACATACATACAAACATGCATACATACTCAAATACATGCATACATACATACATACATTCATGCATGCATGCATACATACATACATAGGGGCCTACGTACATACATACATGCATGCATGCATGCATACATTCATACATACATACTTACGTAAATACATACGTACATACATACATGCATGCATGCATGCATACATTCAGACATACATACATATATACATACATACATACATAAATACATGCATGCGTACATACGTACCTACATACATACATACATGTTTACATGCGTATACATACATACACACACATTGTCATATATACATTTACATAAACATAGACATAAATACAAACACACACTCATACACACATACTTGCTCTTACATACATACATGCGTACATACCCAATTACACACATACATACATACATACATACATGCATACATAAATACACACACATGCCTGCACATATGCATACATACATGGACATACCTTTATTTAAATGCGTCTGTCTATATCCGTTGGATCCTCTCTGTATTTCGAAGGCGTGGAGGTGCAGCAGTCGACGGGATGTGTCCGCAATTACTCGCTGTCTCGCTTAAGGATTGCGCCTGTCTGATCTCCGAGCCGAAGAGGCCGATTGCCAGGCGAGAAAAAGAAGGTGGAGAGTGGGAAGAAGGTGGAAGGTGGGAAGAGGTAGCGTGGGCGGGTCAGCCGATTCAGATACTATAGCTGCTGCGGCTGTTAAGCGAGAGAGTGAGTGACGTCGAGTTCGTCTCTCAGCTTCAAGCGCCGATCGGAAGAGGAGGATGAGATAACGGATTGGAAGAGAGTAAGATGGGAAAGGAGAAGATGTGGATGGGAGGCGAAGATGGGGAACTGAAAGGCGAGGATGGGCATCCAGTGGAGGGAAAGGCGAAGATGGGGGTAGGAAGATGAGGATGGGATGGAGTGGAAGAGGAGGCGTGTATAGGGAGGGCAACGATGAAAATGGAAAATCGAACGGCGCAAATGGGGAGGGGTAGGCGAAGATGGCGATGGAAAATGTCAAGAAAAGTGTGAAGCTTCTGGAAAACTTTACGGAAGGGCTGAAATTGACAACTAGCTCTCTGATATAGGCCGACGTATGCGTGAGTCCCTTAGCAGAATCAGCTGCAATGAGTAATGAGTACCCCGACCGTACACCGTTGGTAGGAAGATGAGATGTCGAGGAAGAGGACTGGATTGTGGCCTCCATCGTTCATATTCCGAGGTTGGAGAAATGAAGTCGTCGAGATCTCATGGCCATTGCCGCTTCGTGATGCTTATTTTCCCCTTTTTTGGGGGGGGGGGGGGAGCGGGGGGCTTGGGAGCGTTTTGTTCAAACAGTCATTAATTAATATTTCGATGAAATAAATTCATTTTATCCACCTCTCCATCCATGCGACAATTCGTTCATTGATCAATATAACACAATACAATATTATAATACAATACAATATTATAATACAATACAATATTATAATACAATACAATATTATAATACAATACAATATTATAATACAATACAATATTATAATACAATACAATATTATAATACAATACAATATTATAATACAATACAATATTACAATACAAATTTCATTAATGAAAACAACTGTAATTTAATACTGTCCTGTCCTACAATTAGTTCAGAAGTACACACTCCTCGACAGCGCAACTGCATTTGTAATGCAGAGCAATTGCTCAATGCTCAAGGTCCAACAGTCCCTACATACACAGTGACTCCTCGGACGAGGGTCGAACCCGCACTTTCCGCGTTACGAGTCAACCGCTCTATCCAATCGGCTACCATTCCACACACCTATAGCAATCCATCTATTCATCCATCCATCAATTCATGCATTCACTAATGCATCCATTTACCTATCCGTTCATCTATCCATCCATCAGTCCATCTATCCATTCATCCATTCGATAACCATCCAATCATCAATCCAATCATCCATCCATCGATCCAGTCACCCATATTCATTCAGTCACATAACCATCTATAAATCCATCCACTAATTTATTCATTCATTCGTCCACCCATCTATCCTCCATATATCCATCCATCCATCTATCCTCCACATATATCCATCTACACCTATATCCTCCATATTATCCATTCCCTATCTATCCTTCATAGCATCCGTCCACACATTTAGCCTTCAGATATCCATCCACCCATCTATCCTCCAGATATCCATCCACCCATCTATCCTCCAGGTATCCATTCACCAATCTATCCTCCAGATATCCATTCACCAATCTATCCTCCAGATATCCATTCACCAATCTATCCTCCAGATATCCATTCACCAATCTATCCTTTAGATATCCATCCACCCATCTATCCTCCAGATATCCATTCACCAATCTATCCTCCAGATATCCATTCACCAATCTATCCTCCAGATATCCATTCACCAATCTATCCTCCAGATATCCATTCACCAATCTATCCTCCAGATATCCATTCACCAATCTATCCTCCAGATATCCATTCACCAATCTATCCTCCAGATATCCATTCACCAATCTATCCTCCAGATATCCATTCACCAATCTATCCTCCGTAGTATCCATCCACCCATCTGTCCACCATAGTATCCATCCACCCATGCATCCAATTCATTTATATGATTTCACAGGAACACATTCACAAAAACATTGGCCTCTATGCACACAGAGACACGCACGTTCTCTTACATTAGCAAAGAAGCTTATCCTAAATTGCGTCCACAATGAACCCTGACTTAGGCGACTATATGTAGTGACTAATTAAGGACTGATTTCCATTTATACGTAATGGACAGAAGGCAGCATCAGTTGTAGCATCAGAAAGAAGACCGTCCATCCGCAACTCCTCTATCCATCTCACCAAGACATGCTTCATTGGCTACGAAGTGACCAAGTGAAGGCAGACAACAGAGACAATGATAAACAGATAGACAGACAGACAGACGGACGGAAAGACAGAAAGGCAGGAAAGATGCAATCAAGACGGAAGGAATTAGACACGCAGACGGGAAGGCAAACAGATCGACAAACAGACAGATAGACATACAGACAGGTATACAGACATAGACAAACAGATCCCCTATCTGACAGACGGATTGATAGATGAACAGACAGAGAAATATACTTGCGTGCATACAGACAGACAGACAGACAGACAGACAGACAGACATGTACACAGATATACAGACAGATAGACGGATAGCGTATGTCCGATGGTTGCCTTCTGTTTCGTTGTATCTCTGTGTTGTTCGTCTTTCTTCAAGTTCATAAATTCATCAGATTATGACGGCCATCTGCGGTTTGCGTATTTCAATAAAGCTTAAAAATGCGCTAAAAAACGAATACTAAACTGCTGTCATTAATCACTACAAGCAATAAAGATATTTGTCGTCTTAGATAAAATTCAATTAGGCGCTATAGAAATAGTCCGCTGCAAATATAGCTACACGTGTCGGTAACGTCATGGCGTCATCGAATAATACAACGTTCCATACGAGTCGAGTTTACGTGTTGTCACCTGAATGCATGTAGCCTATACCCGTTTCTTGGTGATGTCCAAGAGCATGAATAGACCCAATAAACGCGTCTCTGTCCATTTAGAAAATCTTGTGTATCAGGCGCGACAGTCTACTGACGCTGATGTCAGTGTTTTCGAAAGATTCGAATAATTAATTTAGAGGCTGAAATTGATGCTTCTATCAGAAAAACTGTGTCACGGATTTCAAGTAGCGTTCACTTATTTACGGAACGTGGCAATTGATTGGAGCCAAAAATTTGCAGTAGGCCTATGATGACAAATCTTTGAAGAAAGTGACAAAATGGCTTGGGCAAAATCCTCTGAACGGGGAGAATGTCTCTTAAACAGATGACAAAATCTATGAAGCATATGAAACAATCTGTTTAACAAAAGACAAATTTTCGTAAGCAGACAAATAAATCTCATAAGTGACAGAAAAATCTCTAGAGCAGGCGACAAAATATCGTAAGCAGGCAACATAATCTCTTTGAAACACGAAAAGCTGAGCAGATGACAAAGGCCGGTGGACGACAAAATCTTTTAAGCAGGCGACAGAATCTCTTAAGCAGGCGACAAAACATTACGAGTAGATGACAAAAGCGCAGAAACAGACGACGACAACATATTATATCAGAAGAAAATCTCGTCTGCAACGTCTCAGATTCAACTGTGTATACATACATTGTACACTCATCCATCATAGGGAGGTAAAAAGAGACGGAGACACCGGAAAAACAGATTTTTCCTCACAAGACGTTTCTTTGGACTAGAGAAGAATGAATACGAATTGATCTGTAGATGCCCTTATTCTGGGAAACGATCGATCTTTTCAGCCAAGGCAATTGTTCTCCGATTGGAAACTGATGTTCGATTTTCCCTCATTGTTCCTCTGTCTTGTCGTTCGATCATGTCTTACGTCTTCCGATGATAAACGTTAACTTTGACTCGTGTCAGATGATAGATGGATGCACGGAGAGACAGAAAGGAAGCGTGCATGCAAGGAAGGCATGCAGATATGCAAGAATAAGAACAAACAAGGAAGCAGACAGACAAACAGACAGACGTACCGAAAAAGGACCAGACACGAGCGGTCAGACAGACAGACAGACAGACAGATAGATAGATAGACAGACAGACAGATAGATAGACAAACAGACAGATAGATGGTGTATATTCGATGGCTATTCAGCATTCCTGTCTCTGTTAATCTACATGTAAATAGGCGTCCGTCTGTCTTTCCGTCTGTCTGCATTTCCGTCTGTCTGTCCATCCGTCTGTCTGTCTGGGCCTACAGTGGCAAAGGGAATTTCTCGTTGAAGCTTCACCGGTTTCTCGAATTATAATTCCTTGATTAATGTCGATTGTCTAATTAAGAGATTCCCGGTGACCGATGTCGTTCCTCCGTCTGTTTTCAAAAGCAATATCACCATGAGTCGGTGTCACTTTTCTCGGGTGTTGGGCTCTCGGAAGTACATCGATGCACTTTTCCGCTTCCATATAAACAGATATCAGTGTCCTTGAACTGGGGAACGATCATCTTGATCAGGAATTATCGTTATCGTTATTGCAGTTATTGTTATCGTTATTGCTATTTGTCAATAATAATAATAATAATAATAATAATAATAATAATAATAATAATAATGATAATAATAATAATAACAACAACAACGCCGGTTCATAAGGCGCCGTAAACGTGGTCCTAACCACTACAAATGCGCCGTACAACCTATAACGAAAGTTTGCAGACAAACAAAAAATTTCAATTTAGTTTTGAATAAGTCTAATGTGTCGGCCGATCTCACGGTAGGTGGGAGACCGTTCCAACACCGTGGACCAGCGACCGATGATGACACTGTCTCCGAAAAGCGACCTTATCCTCCGCACACGGAGATCGGTCTTCACAGATGACCTAAGTCGCAGACCGCACGTGGAGGAGTGAGTGTCGAAGCAGAGCCCGCCAAACACCCGGGTCCTCGTACTAGAACTGCTATCATATACAACTCTAAGTATTAATTACCAATTGTTACGGCTATGTTTAATAATAATTTTTCTAGCTGTTCCATAGTACGTTTGTAAATGAATATTAATAATATGCTCAATTTCTTAACTAAGCCCACCTGTGTTAATAATTTTCAAGATTGAAAGGCAAGGTCTTTCCCAGTCACTGTTCGCACTCTGACAGTGCCAGTCCCAAGCCAGGATAAAGTAGGAGGCCGACACTATTGATCTTCGTTATCACACGGTGCAGTTAAACTGAAACACTATGCCTACTACCACGAGGTAAGGTTCGGTACACCATGGTGCCACGCAATTGGATGATAACAGACCAACTTCATAAAGAGAAATCGACTAAATAAGTTGAACAAGATGGATCAAACAAATCTCCACCAGTGAATACTGTATCGCTCAGCGGCAGAGAGCTTCCTTTTTTATAACCACTGTGTACCCAAGTCTCATGCACAGTTTGCGCACAAGAGTCTGATCTGTAAACAAGTTAAAGTAAAAACATGGGTTTTTCGGGACCCCCTTTCATCCGGTATATGGCGCAATCGTTCCATTTCCTTAAGAGATTTTTGATTAAATATCATAGATGATGTAAACTTGCCGGAGAGGAACTCGTTCGATTGGTTAAACGAAATTTAATTTTTTGGATTTTTGTCATTTATTTCTCAATTTTTAAGTTATGTTTGTAGAAATTTGATCTATTGCATTGTCATGCAACCCTGATATGTGTGCAAAATTTCAGCTCTGTAGGTCGACGGAAACATACCGAAAAACGAGTTGAAAGAACTACGACGAACCGACGGTCCGTCCATGACAAGCTCTACGCAAGCCAAGTTAAAGAAAAGAGGGTAAAAATGAAGAATTGGTCGGCTGATGATAAGATCTGAGAATCTAAAGAATTCCGCACAATATCAACGCCACTGTAGCTGAAGCTGAGTTCCCAACCTCTTACCTGCCCTCGGCAAATCGGAAACCGTTCGTTTGGCACCAGATTCGTCACGGTTAACTGGTTTGCACGGTGTTCAGTCAATGGTTACGGATGAGGGAATGGTGCAGATCACTGAGAAGCAACTACAGACTCCAGTATAGCCCGCCTGGCGATCTGGAGGGGAAGAAAATTTATATATATCCATGTTGCTTTTAAGGACTTATATGTGTCATTACTTTGCAAAACTTTAATCGTTTTTCCGAAGTGGACTGCTTTACCACCGATCCACGCGTTGTCTGCGCTGTGTTGATATGTTTTCATTCGCTACGTGTTGGTCTGAATTCGTCGAATTATTCGCTAGGTGTCACAAGCGTCTTTCCTTCAGCGTTTAGTCTCTATGAGGTCATAAATGTTTCGCTCAAAGGCTTAGGCAAGATTTAATTGAAGGGGGAGCTAAAAGCCGATTCTGCCTTAAGGCTGAGGCTAAATAGACCGATAGAAATAGATACCGAATATTAATTATTGGTGGAGTGCCTATGACGAGTGTGTTAGGTAGGTAGGCAGTGCTCCCAGGGCAAACGATCGTAGACCCTATACTACCCTATACGGTTAGCATAGGGAATGATAATTCGCTCCTCCTTCTCCTCCTCCTCCCTTTTGTCCCACAAAATACGAATTCCAGAATAATAGGAACAACAACAACAGCAATAATAATAATAATAATAATAACAATACACACAAAAATAATAATAATAATTTTAATTTAATTTTCAAACTGAAAAACCGCCGTATGATCACAAGTACCGTATTGACGAAATGACGAAAGTTACTACAGGAGTCGAAGTTAACTACTGCCCCTCTAGAATAGGGGGAAGGGAAATGCCTCTACCATCCCGCTGCAACGCCTATGCTCTGGCTAGTGGGACTGGCACTGCCTAATCTGCACTAATCTGCATATGGCCGTCTGTTTTGCTTCTCGTGCATTCATACTTGTAAATGTAAACAGCTGTGTCTGTTGAGTAGGTCTAGGTTTGCGTGTGTACGTGTCCTAGTCGGTGTGTTCGTCTGTCCCTGTGTCCCATTGAAACGACGCCAAAAGCCATACCTTGCATGTCATGCTATCACATCCTCATCATTGTCATCATCATCATCGTCGTCGTCGTCGTCGTCATCATCAACAACAACAACAACTTATGGCGGCGAAGGCTACGAATAAATGATCTCTATTGGCCTCGGCAATTTATCAAGTCCTTGGCCTCGCTTAGTGTTGGTTCAAGCGATGCTATAAATCAAGACGATTTATAATTATCGTCTTCCATCCACCGAATTCTCCTCTGCTTCTTTGCCGCAGCCATTAGGTTCCACACGTTAAGTGATATATCACACTAAGGCATAACACGCATCACCATGCAGTATGCGCCATGTGCAGTTAAATACCATGCTGTGGTATACCATATCCCACAGAACCATTCTCCTACCGTACCGGGTATCAATTTACGCCATACAATTCTTATGCCATATAATTATATAATGCCATACCATTCTTATACTATACCATATCACTTCGCACCATTTTAATACCATACAACATTGCGTCATACAATTCTTATACGATAATATATAAAGCCATACCATTCTTATACCATACCCCATTACACCCAACCATTCATATACCACGTATCGAAATGCCATTATTATACCAATATATATGTTTCCATACCATTCTCATACCATACCATATTGCACTATCTTATGCCATGATATATTACACCGTACCATTCTTACACCATACCATATGACGCCACAGCGGCCACGCCATTCTTAAACCATACCATATTATGCCATACCATATAACGCCATCTTATGCCATACCACATTGCGCCGTACCATGCCTACACAATGCCATATTACGCTACATCATTCTTACACCATGCCACATTACACCATACCGTATAACACCACACCATTCTTACACCATACCATATATGATATAACGCCATACCATACTTATAACATGGAGTTATCCACCCTAATGATCCAACCCTGATACAGCGTGACATATCACACCATAACGTATACCATACGATAACATACCATAAGATACCATACCATATTAATAATACTATACCATACCATAATACTCTACCGTACACATTATTGTCACCACAACATACCACCCCGTATCGCAATAGACAATGCCAGTCAAGCGTGACGTCAGCGTCATGACGCCGTAACTCGATTGCAGTGCTTGGTGAGGTGGAACGCTGTTCCGGTTGGCTGATCCGCTGTTCTGCGCTGGACGGACGGAGCTAAATCTGGCGCGATATCGATTAGAGACGATGACGAGAGGCAGCATCACCATCACCATACGCATCAGCATTAGCATCATCGGCAGGACAACGCTGTCTCCCCAACGCTTTTTTCTGTTTAAACGTAAACTGCGTGTTTATGTCTTAACTGTAATAGGGGGTCTACTTAACACCTATATGACTAACTAATGAACGCTATGTCGTTTACTTATATCTTCTAAGATTTTATTTAGTCAACTAGTTCAGGCTCTTTTTCTTAAAACCAACTTATGGCAACTGAATAATTACTAATACCGACATCAATCGCCTACGTAATGGGTGACCCTGTTAGCGCGACCCCGCTGCCTTTAAGGTTTCACTCCTTTCCCGATTGGTCGCTGTCATTCGTTTGTCTCCATATATTGCGAGCTTACTTTTCCGATGAATTGTCAGCGAACAATAAAAATATTTGGTTATGGTTATGGGTATCATCATCACCACCACCAGTATCATCACCATCAACGTCAAAAGCATCATTGGCAACATCACCATCAGCATCCTCCTCATCATCATCAGCTGCAGCATCCATTCAACCGGCGAATGGATGGATTATACAACCGAAAGTGATTATCCGCGGTTGCGCCATCTGGTGAATTCGTCGTCCTCTCACCAGATGGCGTATTCGTCTGAATGTCAGCCCATTATAAAACAATCAGAGAAACTGTATAAGCCACTGTTCACCCTGCTAAGGCAGTGCCAGTCCCAAGCGTGAATAAAAGAGGAGAGCGGCACTAATGATCTTCGTCATCACACACTGTCGTTTTAAAATATTAACCGGTACAGAACTTCAGGTAGACATGAAACTGACGGACCGACTGACACACCTATGTCAAGACAGACAGACAGACAGACAGACAGATATACGCACGCACGGACCAAGATGAAGGCAAGTAGGCGGACAGACAGACGGATGAACCAGTGGATGAATGGACGGACAGACGTACAGACACACTAAGATAGATATGAATAAAAGAAAGTGAGTGAGACAGACAGAGACAGATAGGGACAGGGAGAGAGAGGGAAGGAGAGACAGACAGGCAGACAGACAGAAAGAGAGAGAGAGACAGAGAGACAAACACATCGCAACTGATTCACTGCATGCAGCATCGATCTCATTTATTAGAGCAACACTTGTCACGTTTCATATTTCTACAACAGAGAGAAAGTCAGACAAACGGACTAACAGAAAGACAGCCAGACGGACATATAGACAAACGGACGAATAGACAGACAGACGAACGGACGGACGGGCGGACGAATAGACACATTAGACAGACGTTATGAAGCAGAGAGATAAAAGGACAGACAGAGACGCAGACAGAAGCAGCTAAAGGCAGACAGTTAGCGACAGAGAAACTGACAGAGAGGAATGAGTGTCAAACAGGCAAACAGACAAATGCATCTCGAAAGGGAGAAACGGCAACACAAAACGATGCACGAAGACACAAAGAGAGAGAGAGAGACAGGCAGACAGACAGACAGAGACAGAAACAGAGACAGAGACATACACTGACATATACAACGAGAGAGAAGCAGAGACGGAGGCAGAGACATGTACAGAGACAGAGACAGAGACAGAGACACATACAGAGAGACAGAGACACAATCAGAGAGAGAGACAGAGAGACAGAGAGACAGAGAGACAGAGACAGAGACAGAGATAGAAACATAGAGAGGAGTGCTGGGCGTGCCATAAGCGTGTGCGGTGGCGCAGTAGGCTTAAGTCGCGGTGGCATTGACTGCCTGGTCGCGGAAAGAAAGGCCCGTTATGAAGGAGGAAGGGGCGTCGGTCGGTGGCGGTGGCTGGAGCGGCGTGGGAGACGCCGAACCAACCCGATCGCTTTCATCTCAATCGCTTTCATCGCGGCCGAACAAGCAGCGTCGCCCGTCAGAGCAGAGACGACGAAGACGAAGAAGAAGCGGAAGAAGATGAACGAACGCACAGACCGTGAATGCATCACTGCCATCTCCTCCTCCGCGTCCAACACCAGCAGCAGCAGCCGCAGTGGTCGTAGCGACTCACAGCGATGAGGCGCGTCTATGGTGGACGATGGTAATTAAGGAGTGGCTCGATTGCGTCAGGGAGAGAGACAGAGACAGAGACAGTGGGAATGTGAACGGGTTTGCGTGGAGATGGGACGGACGAAGATCGAAGATCGCGTGGCAACGGGATGTTTGGAGGCGAACGGACGGCGCGCGGCAAGCGGGAATCGTGTGGCAATCAGGGATCGTTTGGCAATCGGGGATCGTGTGGCATTCGGGAATCGTGTGGCAATCGGGAACCAGGACTGATTGAGCGGCAATCGAGAATCGTTTGACAATGGGTGATCATTGACCCACTGATCGTCACTTGGAAATCTGACCCAACTTCGTAATCGGAGACCACTTTTCAATCGGTGACTACTTGGCAATCGGACGCCACTGACAATCAGAGGCCACTTGGCAATCAGAAGCCATTTGGCAATCAGAGGCCACTTGGTAATGGGACATCACTTAGTAATCGATGATCACTCGGCAATCGGAGATTGTATGGCAATCGTAGAATGATTGTGTATCATCCCTTGGCGATCGCAGATCACCTGGCAATCGCATTTATCGTTGCAACGGGGGATCGTGTGGCAATGCGTCGTCGCGAGAGAATCGCCCGTCCTCAACTGGATCTCCGTTCCGTGGGAGTGGCCCTTCTGACGGCCGCGCTCGTCATCGGAGGTGGAACTGCGGCCAGCGTCGAGGGCTGTCCAAAGACCTGCTTCTGCAACGCCCTCAGCAAGATCGTCTACTGCTCTCGCCGCGGTCTGTCCGTCGTGCCGGACTCACTTCCGGAGGGCACGCTCCAGCTGAACCTCAACGGCAACGGGTTCCGCAGCCGTTCCCTGCACCGAACCAACATCTCCCGTTACGCCACCCTCGAGCATCTCTACCTGAGCGACTGCGGGATCGAGACGATCGAGGTGGACACGTTCGTCGACCTCGTCAGCCTCAAGTGGCTCGACATGAGCGACAACCGGCTGAGGGTGATCGAGGACAGCACTTTCCGTGGTCTCCGCCTCCAACATCTCTTCCTCAACGGGAACGAGGGCATCCGACTCCTTGGAACGTCCTTCCACGGTCTGGTAACGACGGGGCTCTACCTGCACGACTGCGGATTAACGGCCCTGCCCCCGGAAGTCATCGTGCCCCTCAACGGGACGCTTGGCAACCTCTGGCTGAACGGGAACCAGCTGGAGCGCATTGACCCCCAGCTCCAGACGGTCTTCGCGTCCCTCGCCCACGTTCGGTTGGCGTCGAACCCCTTGCGCTGCAATTGCGAAGTCGTCTGGTTGAAGGAGTTCTTCGACCGGAGCGGGGACGTCTTCCGCGGGGCAGAACCCCCAGTCTGCCAGTCCCCACTGCGACTCAGGACCAGGCACTTCGGGGAGCTGTCCGTCGCCGACTTTCGCTGCCAGTCGCCGGCCTTCAGCAACATCGACGCCCTCTTCGGTAGCACCCAAGGCCAGCTGAGGTGCGTTGCTACGGGGGATCCAACCCCTTCGCTCTATTGGATTCAACCGTCAGGGAAGGCGATCAAATACGACCCCCCGGCGACGGAGGAGGTCAATCGCAACGAGGGGGTGTTGCTGCTCGATGGTACCGGGCCAGGGGCGACCGGGGGCCTGTCCGGAATGTATATCTGCATCGCCAACAACGAGGCTGGCAACGTCACCCTGACAATCAACGTCTCCTGGCCACACGCGAGGACTACCGCTCATCCCAACCACCCATACCACCATCACAACCGCGTCCTGCCGCACCCGCCGCCTCACAGGGGCCTGCCGCCCTACGAGGGAGAACCGGCCCTCCGTGCCAACCCTCCGACCGTCCCGTCCAGTGGGCCCTCCAGTCGTCCCACGGAGGGTTACGTTCTGCTGCGGGCGACGCCCCCCATGTCTGGTCCGTCAGCGGCTGAGCGCCAGCCGATGTTTACGCTGACCGAACTGGCGCTGAGCGTCGTGGGAACGCACTTTGCCACGATCCTTCTGACGGTCGGATGTCTGTCCGTCTATCACTGGACGAGAAGACGGAAGAAGGCGGACGACATGCGGTCGGCAATTGGAGGAGGAGTCGCGGCGGGCGGAGGAAAGGCGGCGGGAACGGTGGTGGAGGAGTGTCACGTGGGAGGAGGAGGAGGAGGGCGTGGCGTATGTCGAGAGCGCGATGCGGAGGGAGGAGGGGAACAGCGAGGGGTCGCTTTTTCTTCTACCTTCCGTGATGTATCGCTGACGGGAGGACACGGAGGAGCCACTCCTGAGCTGCACTTTAGCACGACGCAGTTCCATCTGCTGAAACGATAGGAGACACTTCCATGCCTGTCTGTCCGTCTATCAGTCTTTCTATCTGTCTGGCTGTCTGTCTGCCGTGCCCCAATCTCTCGCTGTGCCTCCCTATCTGCTTGTTCTCTTCTAATGTCTGTCTAGCTGTATGTATGTCTGCTTGTCTGTCTGTCTGCTGATTCCCGTATATTCATTGGTAGGCCTATATCAAATTAATCAATCAACCAGTCAGCAAGTCCTATCTGGCTGTCTATCAGTCGGTAGCTCGTCTCCCTCAACTCTTGCCTCTCTCTCTCTCTCTCTCTCTTTCTCTCTCTCTCTATCTCTCTTTCTCTCTCTCTCTCTCTCTCTCTCTCTCTCTCTCTCTCTCTCTGTATTTCTCTGTATGACTCTGTATGTTTGTGTCTGTGTCTCTTTGTGTCCCTGTCTGTCTGCCTCTCTCTCTCTCTCTCTCTCTTTCTCTCTCTCTCTTTCTCTCTGTGTCAAATCTTCTGAATCTACTCTGACCAGTCTGTTCCTCGGCCGTGGATACGGCGCTACACAAATCTTTATTATTTTTATTATTAGTTTTATTCTTATTATTAATATTATTGTTAGTAATATTGTTATTGAAATTTCTATTATTATTATTAGTAGTAGTAGTAGTAGTATTATTAGTATTATTATTGTTATAATTATTATTGTTGTTGTTGTTATCATCATCATAATCACCATCATCATAATCATCATTATTATGAAATGCAACATGAATGAGTGTCAAGTACCAAATCCGAGCAACCTGCATAATCGAACATTAAAACCGTCGACATTCATAGACCCCGACTGACGAAGGGGTTGCAGACCCCAATTGCCCCGCTAAGTGATAGGCCCACAAACCAGTCATGCAGGAGACTATGAGCCGTCATTTCATGCTATGTGCACCTGGATACTGGACGGAGGAGCCGGATGAACGACGGGAGTGGGTACTGTAGCAAAAGGCATCCCGTGGCAAGACTTTTAGTGAACCTGCAGGGGGCTCCAAACGAGAACTTCGACTTGGCAGTGAGTCTATACATATCGCACGTTTATCTAATCTCACGTACCTTATTTTTATCCACGTCTTTACCTTTTCTTAGCTTGATTTCCTTAACCTTGCTTATAATACCTTATAATACCTTACACTAGCTTTCATACTTTACTAGCTTTAGTTTGACCTACTGCATTTCTTATCTTCAGGCCCGCCGAGAGGGGAGATGGGGAATACAAATGCCCAGAGCCCTGCGACGTTTAGGGGCACTGACCGACCCCGTAATCAACGAACGGAGAATATTATAAACAGTTTAAAATATGATTTACGCCTTGTTCAATATGATATTACTGAAATTTTACGGCAGCAGTTCAGACTTAGGCATCAGAATAATACTTTACTTAACATTGTTTGTTCTGGAACAATTCCGCCTAAGAGACCCATGACTGCTCTGCCCAGGGGACCTACATTTCTGCCTAGTAGTCCGGAATAATTACATTGCCTTGCGGCCGATTTGGGTCCAGGAATTTCTGTCGGCGGGCCTGCTTGTCTTAAAACCATAACTAACCTTAATTTAGACTGTGTAGGGTATTACCAACCAAACTGTTATCTCGTTTGGCGCGTCGTAATATTTAATACAGAGTCTCAACTGAGCATTGCAGCTGTATACATAAACAAGTTACGTATCTGATCAGTCGTCTGAATTATATCAATGTTTGTATAGATTTGTTGTTCCTGTGTTTATTCCTTCCTGCAAAATGTTGTTCTCGTGTTCATTCCTACCTGCAAAACGTAGCCGATTCATTCATCGCTATATAGTCACGTGTTACACCCGCCATCTTAAAAAGATATATAACTTCGAAATTCAGATTAAACGGATTTGCGGACTGTCTGTACTTACTCTTCACTAAAACATTAACTGCCAATGAAACCCTTTGTATCTAGGCCAATATTTGCATTCATGCATATTTAGTACCCGGTAGTTCTCTTAATAATCGATTATCGTCTATAAACGTATACGTGCGGTATAACAGCAGAAACGACCAGTGGAAAATTGATTATTGAGGAACATTTCAGCCATATCCTGCCAAAGCTAATAAGCTATGTATACATAATCACACTATGTATATATGTATATATATATATATACATATAATCAAATATACATTTATAGGTGTGCGTACACGCAGGCGTCAATATTTCCATGGTCCGGACTCTGGAGGCATGCAGGTGGTTTTATATTCAATAGACGTTAACGTTACACATATATCATCTGTATTTACATACAAATATTATACGATTATATGTAAATAGGAATTACTATATACAGATCAATACACTCTTCTATATATATATATTTCATAGTTTATATAAATGTATATATATATATATATGCACATAAATATATTTATCAGCGGATTTATAGGGTCTGTAGATATGTGGAAATTGTCCAATCACATCGTCGTCTATGGACAACAATGGATGACGGGAAGAATCACACACAGGTTGTAAAATATTGCTCACATGATGTATATATATATACATACATATATGCGTATATATTGTATGTATATATATAGCTGACTGACATATGGATTGCATGTATATGTATGATTCCTATGATATGCTGAGTATTTGTATAATCGGCGGTACATATAAATATCTACCGAACGTCGTTTGCTCTGGGAATTATTCACAGAATTATTCCGCTATTACGACAACTTTTAACCTTTGTAACAACAATTAACTCGGCGACAGAAAACAGTTTTGTTCTTCTATATACGCCATGGTCTAGATATGTATGCCTGTGTGTGGATGTATGCCTGTGTGTATGTGTATTTGTCTATGTGTGTATGCAAGTATGTCTATACATGTATGTATGTTTAATTATTTATGTGTGTTTTATATTTGTATATGTTTATATATATATGTGTATGTATGTATGTAAGTATGTATGTATGTATGTATGCATGTATGCATGTATGCATGTATGTATGTATTTATGTATGTATGTATGTATGTATGTATGTATGTATGTATATATGTATGTATGTATGCATGTATGCATGTATGTATGTATGTATGTATGCATGTATGCATGTATGTTATGTATTTATGTATCTATTTATGTGTGTATGTATATTGGTGTGTGTATGTGTTTAATGTGACTATGTGTATACATGTATTTCCATGTATGTATTTATGTATGCAATGCATGTGTGTGCACGAATGTGTGCGTGTGCTGCGTGCATCTTGGGTGCAGACTCCCCGACACTTCCGGTCCGCTGCATTTACTTCCGGTGGAATATGGCTGAGTAAATCTCCGTAAGTTTCTGTGCCTTTCTCTTGATGTCTCTGAATACGCCTCGATCTCTGCATCCGTACCTGTCTTCGTCTGTGTGTATCTGCCTCTTTCCCTGTCTTTGTTTCTGCACTGTGGCCCCTTCAGCGTGATTGTCTCTGTCGCTCTCTCCCCTATTGTGTCTGTCTCTATGTCTGTCTCAATCTGTCTCTATCTCTATCTGTGTATAATATCTGCGCCAGTTTCTATGTCTCTATCTGTCTGTTTCTCTCTCCTTCACTCTAACAGCGTCTTCCTGTCGATGCCAGTGTACATGTATCACTCCACACCTGCCTCCGTCTCTGTCCTTGCTCTTATGTCTCTGCAGTGTCTCTCTCTGTCTCTAACCGTGCTACTATATGTCTCTGTGCCTCTGCCTGTCTGCCTCTCTACGTCTGCCTTTCCTGTTTCTTCCTTCCGATCGATCGCTTCCTGTCTCCAATCGTTTCAAATCAAAGCTCCTGTCAATCAGGACCCGTTGCTAATTATAAAGCCCTTCAGCCCCTCCATCCTATCTTCCCTCGCTTCCCCCAAGGGACCAGGGCTCGTTTCCGTCCCACCCCCGGCAATCTGGCGACCGACCTCTCACCGAGTGCAGCGCCAGATGATGCGGGAGATGATGCTCGAGGTCCTGAGGCAGATTCTGGCGGTCAGATATCGATCGCCGCGATGCTCAGATTCAGAACGCTCTTTCCATCCATCCATCCATCCATCCATCCATCCATCCATCCATCCATCCATCCATCCATCCATCCATCCATCCATCCATCCATCCATCCATCCATCCATCCATCCATCCATCCATCCATCCATCCATCCATCCATCCATCCATCCATCCATCCATCCATCCATCCATCCATCCATCCATCCATCCATCCATCCATCCATCCATCCATCCATCCATCCATCCATCCATCCATCCATCCATCCATCCATCCATCCATCCATCCATCCATCCATCCATCCATCCATCCATCCATCCATCCATCCATCCATCCATCCATCCATCCATCCATCCATCCATCCATCCATCCATCCATCCATCCATCCATCCATCCATCCATCCATCCATCCATCCATCCATCCATCCATCCATCCATCCATCCATCCATCCATCCATCCATCCATCCATCCATCCATCCATCCATCCATCCATCCATCCATCCATCCATCCATCCATCCATCCATCCATCCATCCATCCATCCATCCATCCATCCATCCATCCATCCATCCATCCATCCATCCATCCATCCATCCATCCATCCATCCATCCATCCATCCATCCATCCATCCATCCATCCATCCATCCATCCATCCATCCGTCCTTTCATCCATAAAACCATTCATCCATCCATCCATCCATCCATCCATCCATCCATCCGTCCTTTCATCCATCCATCCATCCATCCATCCATCCATCCATCCATCCATCCATCCATCCATCCATCCATCCATCCATCCATCCATCCATCCATCCATCCATCCATCCATCCATCCATCCATCCATCCATCCATCCATCCATCCATCCATCCATCCATCCATCCATCCATCCATCCATCCATCCATCCATCCATCCATCCATCCATCCATCCATCCATCCATCCATCCATCCATCCATCCATCCATCCATCCATCCATCCATCCATCCATCCATCCATCCATCCATCCATCCATCCATCCATCCATCCATCCATCCATCCATCCATCCATCCATCCATCCATCCATCCATCCATCCATCCATCCATCCATCCATCCATCCATCCATCCATCCATCCATCCATCCATCCATCCATCCATCCATCCATCCATCCATCCATCCATCCATCCATCCATCCATCCATCCATCCATCCATCCATCCATCCATCCATCCATCCATCCATCCATCCATCCATCCATCCATCCATCCATCCATCCATCCATCCATCCATCCATCCATCCATCCATCCATCCATCCATCCATCCATCCATCCATCCATCCATCCATCCATCCATCCATCCATCCATCCATCCATCCATCCATCCATCCATCCATCCATCCATCCATCCATCCATCCATCCATCCATCCATCCATCCATCCATCCATCCATCCATCCATCCATCCATCCATCCATCCATCCATCCATCCATCCATCCATCCATCCATCCATCCATCCATCCATCCATCCATCCATCCATCCATCCATCCATCCATCCATCCATCCATCCATCCATCCATCCATCCATCCATCCGTCCTTTCATCCATAAAACCATTCATCCATCCATCCATCCATCCATCCATCCATCCATCCGTCCTTTCATCCATAAAACCATTCATCCATGCATCCAACCATCCATCAATTCTTAATACATTATATTTTTGTTGTACTTACTTCTTTTCTTCTCTGCTTCCTATTGGCCTTCTGTTCTCATTTTCCACCCGTTTCTTATCTTTCTCTTCTCAAACCTTTTCATTCATCCATCCATCCCCAATTCCTTCTTTTTCCTTCTTTTTTCCATCTCTGATTAATTCTTTCCATCATTCCATTAATCCTCCATATCTTCTTTATTTCCTTCCTTTGTTTATGCTATCCTTCATTCCTTTTCCCCTTTCTTTCCATCCATCAATCCTTCCTATCTTGTTTACCCTCTTTTATTTAACTTGGCTTGCGTGAAGTTTGTCGTGAACGGCACGTCGGATCGTCGGTTCGTCAAATGCAACCCTTTTTTCGGTATGCTACCGTAGACCTACAGAGCTGAAATTTTGCAAACATGTCACGGATGCAATGTATCGAAGTTTTGAAGAGGGTCCTGAAAAACCAACGTTTTACTTTCACTTGTTCTTTCTTCCTCCTACAATCCGTCGTTCATTCGTTCTTTCAGTCAGAGAAGGAAAGGAGTGGAAGAGAGGCTTTGCAGCATACACCGATACAGTGGAGGTGGAATTTGTCCTGACCCGTCCTTTGTAGTCCTGAAATGGTTCTTTGCCTCTGGGTCTTCTTCCCTTCAACTGCCCCGCTGATCTACGATCACCCCCCCTGTGACAACGGAGAAGCCCAGACTTCCATCAACTGTGTGCTCCCCACAGCAACACTATCATAGCCACGCCCTTCTCCTCCAATCACTCGCTCCCATGAAGGCCTGCACAGACACAAATACACAGTATTGCACACATACACAAACATAAACACAGACACAAACAAACACACACACATGTATGCGTGTATACATTATACAAGCAAGCATGCATACATTCATGTATCCATACGTATGTTATACATATATGCACACTCACATACAGACATACAGACACACACACATACATACATACATACATACATGCATA
This sequence comes from Bimastos eiseni, assembly GCA_959347315.1. Classification (NCBI taxonomy): domain Eukaryota; kingdom Metazoa; phylum Annelida; class Clitellata; order Crassiclitellata; family Lumbricidae; genus Bimastos; species Bimastos eiseni. The sequence continues at coordinate 14,968,061 of OY365816.1, read as the reverse complement.
CATACATGCATACATACATGCATACATACATGCATACATACATAGTTACATACATACATACATACATACATACATACATACATACATACATACATACATACATACAGACATACAGACATACAGACATACATACAGGCTCACAAACATACATACATGCATGCACACACACATACATACATACACACATACATACATACAGACGTACTTATGCGCATATATACACAGACTTAGCAGGAAAACGCGACCATCAGAATACGGGACAGCGACGCACAGACACCCACAGCAGAACCCACAGCATAACGGACAAATACAGCAGCGCATCTTCATTGATTGAGTAGAAATCTCGGTTGAACGGTTCTGCGCCGCTGCACACCACCGAGCTGCTCTAAGTCGAAGCGACGCTGTGCCAGGCACGCAGGCCACGCTTCCGCCGTGGTCACCAGGGCGTGACGTCTCCCCTCGCCGGTCCCCATTCGGGTCGCCGATTGATTATCTTTGTCCGCCAGCGATGAGGCATGACGGGTCGAAGACTCCGAGACCTCCAACCGTCGCAGATGAAAGCCGTCTTGCACTGGCGCCCATGCAGTGCCAAACCACTGATGCCAGGCCATTGTCTCGATTCGAGGGGTCCGCTAACAATCGGCGAAGGAAGCGTGCGCCAGTCATTAGGGTCGAATTTTGACGTCCCATTCCTCTATTCTGTCTCTGGTCTCCATGGCAACCGGATTGCTCGCTTGACATATCTAGACAACCCTTCCGACGGGACACAGCGCTCCTCGTGAATAGAGCTGGTGTCCCGTACTTGGAATTATGGAAGCGCTATATCAATTCCAAGTCTATAGTAGGCCTACTCGTTTTTGGACTGCATTCTGTTGAAAATGTGTTTCCCATGCACGATCGCTTGCAATGCATACAAGTCTTACTTCTTCATGCTTAGAAGACCTTACATTAACAAATATATGTACATTTTACATAAACTTATATACATTATACATATACAAATACATTTCACATATACACATACATTCAAGATGCAATTCCTCATAAACACGTTCCTGTTGCAAACCTCTAGCTATTCCTTCACAGTCATACCTCATCCGATATATTTACCTTTTTACCCGAACTTTACCCCACTCTTCGTAATCCTCATCGCACTCTGACCTATGAACCCCACTTCTCGATGGCATAAATATTGGTGCATGCACCTGCTTAGAAACATTCAGTTCTAAGCGCCTTAATAAGACATTCGCAGCCCATAGGCCTGTAGTTCATTGGTGTGACTTCAATTCGCATCCAGGCAAAAGTAGTTCCGAAGGAATGCATTGATTGATTCACGTGACTAAGATGCTGAGATTTGCTTATCAAAATAGAGCTGTTTTGAACGTAAAAGCCATATTTCGTCATGAATTCTAGCACATGCATACAGCCTTTAAGTTTTAAAGCCTCATCAGCATAACTCTGTCACTGCCTGTATTTTGTCGTGCCAGTCCAAAGCCTGAATAAAGGAGGAGGTAGATACTAAGAAATCCATTACGACACAACGTAATTTGATGATGATGATGAAGATGATGACGATGAGTTCTCTGTCCAAAGGCATATACATTGGCTTAACACCACCCGGGGTGAGGTGAGTGAGGTGGTATCCAGTTACCTTCCTCACAGACAATTATGGGTGAGCAAGTTGTCCAAGGTTGCTACGCAGTAACTTGAGGTGGGTTCGAACCTGCGACCCTTCGGCTGCAAGGCACAGAACATACACATAGGCCACCGCGTTCCATACAACGTTGCTTAAAAAGCAGTAAATAAAACATCTTCCATTTCAATGTTTAGTCGTTTACCAGAGGTTTCATTTTTCCATCAAAATTTCCTATCAAGACAGCTGGATATTTTGAGCTCGTCTCGCTAGTGGGAACCAATTTAACCTCGTGAGCTATTTTCCACCACACCTGATGCTAAACCTTGAACGGTGGCATTGATTTGAACCTGACGACATAATTTCCCACCATCAACGCACGCCTGAACGCGTCATGCAATCTTTATCGATTCCAACAACAAATTTATGTTGCGCTATTCGATTGGACGCCTGCCGTGAAAAACACATTATGTCGTAAATTCTCTATCGATTCGAACGATAAAATTTATGTAGCGCCATTTGGTTGGCTACGTAGGGAAACGTTGCCACTCGATCTGAGGCAGAAAGTTCCGATGGAATGTCGTCTTCTGCTCAGGCAAGGAGAGGCTCAATGGAATGCAGTTATGACTAATCGCTTCTGTAAACAATTTTGCAGCATTTTGATTTGATCAGATTAATAAATAATTATATCAATGCGCTGCTTTACTCATTACTAATTCTAATATAGTCAGAAAACAAATCTTAGCTATAATTGTTACCCAGTTTATTTAAAAATGATATATTTATCTATTTCACCTATTTCTTTCATTTAGTTTTTTGAGGACAGGTTTGAGAACAGAGAGATAGAGAGATATAGAGACACACACAGAGATACAGACAAACAGACAGACCGAGATACAGACAGACATACAAACAGCAACACAAACACACAAAAACAGACAGATATAAAAACAGAGTAATACAGACAGATAGACAGAGAATGAGAGACAGACAGACAGACAGAGACAGAGAGGCTTCCATTGATACTTGATATACATGGCGGCGTGAATCAAATGTCAGTGTGCAGTTTACATACAATCATTGGCTGTTGAATTGCGCCAGATAAATTCTCAGATTGTGCGGCGGCGACCACGCTGGTACCCGAGGGCTTCGCATTGTTATAGCGATAAAGGGAACCATCGTATGGTTACACCAGCCGTCGCTAGATGCGGTCCAGTCGTGTCTCTAAATTCAATAAACTCCTCGTTTTGACAACGTGTCGACGATAACTGGTGCGCCATCTGTCGCCATGGGCCAGATGGACGCCGGGGATCAACTAATTCTCTGTCATGCCATCTGTCTGCTTGCCTGCCTGTCTGTTTGGCTGTCTGTCTCTTTCTGTCTGAGTTGTATAGCTAAGTCCAGAGATAACGAATTGCCCAACTCCTGGAGAGGTTAGATGACTTCCAAATATCGCCAATATTAACACCTTGTCTGTCTGCTTGTCTGTCTGCTTGTCTGTCTGCTTGTCTGTCTGCTTGTCTGTCTGCTTGTCTGTCTGCTTGTGTGTCTGCATGTGTGCCTGTATGCGCGCCCTTCTGATTGTCTGCATGACTGTATCAATTTTCTGCTTCACTGTCTTTCATTCAGTTCATCCAACCTCTTCGGCTGTCTCCATCTCATATCCTAACTCCATCTATCTGTGTGTGTATCTGTCTGTGCGTCTGTCTGCGGTTCCGTCTGTGTGTGTGTCTGTCTGTCTGTCTCTGTCTGTCTCTGTCTCTCTGTCTGTCTCTGTCTCTCTGTCTGTCTCTGTCTCTCTGTCTATCTCTGTCTCTCTGTCTGTCTCTGTCTCTCTGTCTCTCTGTCTGTCTCTGTCTCTCTGTCTGTCTCTGTCTCTCTGTCTGTCTCTGTCTCTCTGTCTGTCTGTCTCTCTCTCTCTCTTCGCTTCGTCTCCTTCGTTTGGTCATTCAGTCTCATTTCTTTCGGGGATCGACTATCCTTAATCTAATTCCCGTCCGATATTTTCCATTGCCTCGGCTCTGAATTGCATCGTTATCGACCACAGGGCGGCGCCACTAAACGCACCAAATGACGTCTCACCACCAACCACAAAGCCGGAAGAACGTACGGTGGGTGGGACGGAGTGAGGGAGGGATCGGTGGGAAAACAACACTCCCTCTTCATAAGATATATACATAGACTTATACAAAGATATGTATAAATACAATTATATTAATATATATATATATATACAAACAGTATATCATGCATGTATACAGGATTCTATATATTTATATTCACATCATGTGAATACATGCATTCGTGTATATATGCGTTATTTGCATACATGCGTGATGCATAATACATACAAGCACAGAGTTCTACATGCATACATACATGTATATACTCATACTTAGATACATGCATATTGACACGCTTAGACATACTGTATGTATATGCGCCTATATGTGGCTGCTTATGTAGCGTATTTTCGATGGGAAGAAGATACCCGGAGGTTGTGACGAGACCCCATACGATCCGCTGTCGGCGTTTCCTCTTTGGCGGCGCCACTGCAGGGCTGCATTTCTCGAGGTCCTGAGGCAGATTTGACGCTGGAAGATGAACGGCGATATTATGCGGCGATTTGTAATGTCGTTCGACCTCTGACCTCTACATCCCGGTTCGAATCCAGAACGTGTTTCGCATGGAATTCTCATTATGCCCAGTGCAAACAGATCGATCGTTTCTAGTGGCAGAGATAATCGCATGGGGTAACGAAGCAGAACAGAGAGAGGAAAAGAGGGAGAGAGAGAGACAGAGACAGAGAGACAGAGAGAGAGACAGACAGACAGAGAGAGAGAGGCAGAAAGACAAACAGACAGACATAGCGACAGAGAAAGACTGAGAGAGACAGACAGACAAAGAGAGGCAGACAGAGACAGAGACAGAGAGAGACAGACCGAGACAGACAGACAGACAAACAGACAGACGGAGAGAGAGACAGAGAGAGATGGGATAGACGAAGCAGGAGAGACAGACAAACGGACAGACAGACAGAGATAAACAGACAGACAGAAAGAGACAAACAGAGACAGAGAGAGAGAGAGACAGAGGAAGAGAGAGGCTGAGTAAGACTGAGAGAGAAACCCACACTTCTAGTAAAACGCATGCCTGCTTCACAGAATATGATATCGGGAGCAGCACAAGGTATTCAATGAAGGAATTCCTATAAGTAGACATAACATTAATTATGCTATATTCACACAACTTCACAGACCGGTGTGACTGCTAACCCATACAGACATATCTTAATAGGGTCATAAAAAATTACATAATATGCACACATACTTACACATACATGTATAAAATTATTTATATTATGTATATATATTTATATGTATATACTATATATCAGTTGTATACAAACATATACATATAAATATAGTTGTATATATATATATATACAATGTTGAACCTTACATGTCATATCAATTTATTATTAACTTTGTTATAATCTAAATGCCAAGGTCAATATAAACAATCTTGTACATATCATATATAAAAATTATAATGTATACATAAAAATCACACATGTGTATGTTTATAGATATATATTTGAATCTATACATGATATATATATACACCACGTACATTGTATATTGTATATAATCGTGGTGATCTTAGTCTAAGGGATTATATTTTTTATTTGTGCTGCTGCTGCCACCTGTTGGCAGAGACTATCGTCATCGTCGTCGTCGTCTTCTTCTTCGTCGGTCAATTTCTTTCGGTCGTCGTCTGCCTTCGATTTCGCGCCAAAGATACGGAATTTGTCATCACGCACGCGACAAAATATCTCTCGACGCTACAGACAAGAGAGGCAAGCGAACAGACAGGCAGACAGATAGACAGACACACAGACAGACATAGAGGTATAAGTATAGGCAGCACAAACAAGAAACAAGCAGGCAAACGGGTGGTTGGAGGTATGGGCTTGAATAGATTTGGAGGATGCATTGTTTGGGTGAGTGTAATGGGTGTTTTGGGTTGGTGGCTTTGGTGCAGGTGGATTTAGTGGGTGGTGGATTGGGTGAGTGGATTGGGTGCGTGTGGGTGCACATGTATGCTTGGGTAAACCAATGAATATGTAAGCAGAACCTTAGGGTGGCAGATATGGCGTCCCACAGAGACAGGCAGGCAGACAGACATCTAGAGTTAGGCCTACTGAGTGGCAGACGTTTTCGGGTATGTATACAAACCGAGACAGCGATAGAAAGACACTATTAGCCAGGCATACAGTGGGTGGTATAAGGATACACAGAAGCCCATCATACGCACTCGATATGAGATGCAACGACAGAGAGGCAGATATGCAGATGGTCATACAGGCGGACACACAGAGACGGATGTTGAGTTGTGTGGGTGTCATGGCAACGACTGCGCAAACAAAGAAACGAATGGACTCATCGATGAGAGGAGAGAGTGGTCAGAAGGACAGAGAGACAGTCACAGAGAGTTAGAGAGAGAGAGGGGGGAGGATACAGAGACACAGAGAGACAGAGACAGAGGGAGATACAGAGACAGAGAATGACACAGAGATTCAATGAGAGAGACAAACAGAGAGGGACAGGAAGACAGATAGAGACAGAGAGACAGATAGATATATTGCGGGGAAAGAGAGAGAGAGCGCGAGACGGATCTAGAAAGACAGAACGACAGACATAGATATAGATGGAGACAGAGAGATAAAGAGAAATAAAGAGACAGAGATATACGCATATACTATTGCAGAGAGATACAGACAGGGAGAGACAGTGCAACCAGCACAAAGGGTGGAGGAGGAAGAGGAGGAGGAGGAGGAAGAGTAGGAGGAGGAGGAAGAGGAGGAGGAGGAGGAGGAGGAGGAAGAGGAAGAAGAGGAGGAGGAGGAAGAGGAGGAAGAGGAGGAAGAGGAGGAGGAGGAGGAAGAGGAGGAGGAGGAAGAGGAGGAGGAGAAGGAGGAGGAGGAGGAAGAGGAGGAGGAGGAGGAGGAAGAGGAGGAGGAGGAGGAAGAGGAGGAGGAGGAGGAAGAGGAGGAGGAGGAAGAGGAGGAAGAGGAGGAGGAGGAGGAAGAGGAGGAGGAGGAAGAGGAGGAGGAAGAGGAGGAGGAAGAGGAGGAGGGTGGAGGGACTATGGCTGCTGCTGCTGCCTCAATTGATGCATGGACATTCGACGACATCCATTCTCTGATGCGTGACAAAAGGTGACGTGAAGATGACATGGGCATCGAACAATTGCAGAAATCCCTAAACTCCTCTCACGTATATATATATTGCATATATATATATATATATACGTATGCATATATATCTATAGATGTATATACGAGTTTTGTCCTTGTGTGTATATATGAGAATTGTATACATGTGCAATTGTATATCTCTATGTTCATGTATATTCAAAATTTATATATATATATATTTATACATGCATGTATATATATAGATGAATATACAAAATATATGCGTGCATGGGAATTTATTCTGCGCCAGCATATGTGGGAGCTGGAGAGATGGAGAGATGTGAAGTGACCTCATTAGACGGAAGGCGACGTCTTAATAGTCGCGTTTTCCTCTTCTATTCCGCAAGCGAGGCATGAGAGGCGGATCCTCACAAGTCACGCGCGCTCTCTCTACTTAGGCAATCACGCATGTCTCTGTATATACATGTATTATAAGCACATTTCATTCCGAACATAGGCGTACTTGTTCGACATAATGCGAGCACATCGCACAGGCGCACACATTGCATGTAACGGCAAAGTCGAGGGGCAGTGTCCTTTCGCGAATTGTGGGGAAATGTATTTGGGGGCGAAATTCAGGATGACTATTTGAAGGTGTGCGGCCCATTGTAGTTGACTCAATATAGGAGGAGCAATATTTTTGGGGTAGAGCGTGGTCGTGCCGCGTTAAGCATGTTGCAAATGCTTCAATTGAAACGGGCCTACCAGTCACAAATTAAGGGCCTAATGTCAAGTTGACAACGAATTAATTAATTGACAATTTGTTGGTTAAAATAGATGATAGTTTGTAGACTCGAAAGTAATACTGCACCTAGGCTAGAGTTGGTCTTTTTTGCTCTATTTGAGATTTTGTCCTAGTTACACATTGACTCTATTTGCGCCAGTGGGACTGTTATTATATTACTCAAGTATCTAAAATTTCAATAAAAGATATATATATAATTACAGTTAGTAGTTACAGAATATTAAATAATTAAGCCTACCATAGGTCCATACTCCATAGTTAACGATGAAGACATTGCAATATGGCGCACAGAGGCTTCATAAGAAACGTCTTTTTGAAAATGAAGCAGAATGTCAACGTGGCGCAACCGATCAATTTATTACAGGATCCGAATCTTTTAGCGGTTCGATGGAAAACACAGTTGTTTGAGGAATTCTACTCTGATGATGTCACCAATGAATCTGTGATGAGTGGAATCAACGGAAAACATTTTAAAAAGAACTTCGATTATTATCGACAAGGAAAACACCACCGTATATGATTGTTGAAATTGGCGAACGAACTGAACCTATGCAGATCGGACTTACATATGTCGCTCTACACATATACTTAACTTGGTCAGGCTCTGTGTAGCTGCAGCGGTGAACGATCCTTAAGTCATCTCAAATGCTTTCAGATCAACCGTAGGTCAAGAAAGATCAAGCACCCTAAAACTTATGGACATTGAATCCGAAATCGTTCAAAGATTTGATTTTCAAGATATTATTGATTCGTTTCTCAGCTCCAAAGTCCCGTCGTCGAGATTTGTCTTTTACAAAAGCCTAATACGGCTCTGGAGCGTAGGGTTTTGAAATAATATTCTTCTGGTTTATTTTCAAATTTTCGTTCTTCTTCCTCCCTTGCGCTGCAGCCAGGGTTTGAATTGTTAAATTTGGACTGGGGGGTTGTAAATTTTTCGCATGTCAAGATGTCCCGACCAGAATTTTTACGAGCCTAAAACCAGCATACAGAGGCCAAATTGTAGAGGGTATACCTGTGGGTTTAATAATAATAATCTTCGTTTAATTTCACACTGACATTCCGCAGTATGATTACAAGTAGGCCTAACGTATGAATTATGTATTATAAGGCCTATTTACTACAGGAGTCGAATTTAACCGTCGGCAGCCACGCAGGGCGCCCATTACGACATGTATCTTCGTTTTTGGGTATGAGGCACGAATTTGATCAGCTGTGTTTTATTCAATCGTCAGTATAATGACATATGGCGACATTGGCTGCTGATGTCATATTTAGACATCATTGGGGCTTACACTGGCAATTTTACAAGCAACATGCACATTTAAGCTGTTCAGATAGTCATCATATTTAAGTCCCAGTTTCATTTTCTACCAAGGTAGGCCTATGCAAAAATCATTGGTGCTTGTGATTTTTGACCTCGACTGATCTATGGTACATTAATAGCTATAGCAAACATACTATGGCTCAAAAAAAGAAGTAATATAAATGGAAAAAGAACAACGCAATAGTTTTCGTTAATTTTTAACTTTAGCAATTTCAACTGTCCTCGGCAAACCTTTAGTTTTGTTCAACTTATTATAACATATTTTTTACATTTTAAATGCGCGAGAGGCGGACCATTAGTACAAACCAATAATAAGTCATCAAAGAATGTTAATCAGCTTGTTTATTCCACTGGATGATAGAGGTTCTTTTGATTAAATCATCTCTCACAATCAGCTCAAGATACGGGCAATACCCTTTGCAGAACTATCAAAGTCGTTTAGCTTGTTACTTAACATTGCACACTGTTGCTGAACATGCCATAGGTCTACTCTTATATAATATAATGCTGCTTGCATTTCATTAGCAGGAAATTCTTAGCTTTAATTACTTTTGCAACCTGTTTGTCGCCAAAAATTGCTCCATTCAAAGAATTTTGGGGCCATGATGATTGAAGAGTGAAAAAGTAAAGACATTATAAAGAGGTGAAAACTGAGGTAAAAGTGAAGATGCTCAAAAGTTTAGCTGCCTTAGAGGCCAGTTTTTGTAGTCCTTTGGCCTATGTGACAATTTGGAACAGCCTTTCCATCTTCAGATATAAGCTATCATTGCAATTTATGTCAGAAGGAGATTTATCATTCACACTTACCAGATTCATCAGCCTTCTCAGCTTCACTGTCACATTATCTTAATTTAGTTCTCGCTGGTTCAATTTCTCCAGCCCTTTTTTCACTATCGTTAAATCGCTTTTTGCAAGACAATCTAAAGTTCTGTAAGCTCATTCACGCAGCGAAAAGTGGTTTGAAAAAGTGGCCGAGTCTATTTGGCGATATGAGGGTCACGACTCACTAGATATTCCAACAATAACATACCCACTCAGGGGTGCGGTGGCGTAGTGGGATGTTCTTTGCCTTACGTTCGGAGGCACGCAAGTTCGAATCCAAGCCGAGTCATCGCGTAGCGATCTTGGACAAGCTGCGACCTTGTATTGTCTGTGAGGAAAGCAACGGGAAATCACCTCACTCACCTCATCCTGGGTGGCGTAAAGCCAACGGAACCCGCCCTTTTGGGAAGATAATTCCTCCTCCTCACGAATCGAGGTCAGTGGCAGATTCCAGATTACTGTATAGGTTTTATCTCAATATCATCCCAGTGCACGCATATGCTGCGCCCTGTGGGCACACAGCGTATGGAGCAGTCAGAGGTCTCTTTGGACCTGCATGTCTACCGCCATATATACCCACCCCGGCCTGCTGGCTTATTGAGGTTTAAAAAAATACTCAGTATATTACAGTCTGTTTAAAAACTTCAATTGCCTACTAGATCTTGTTGCACACGCATGCATGCTACCAAAATGTATCATGACGTTTTTTAAAAAGAAAAATATCATTAATGCATAATGAGCACTTGGGATCCGGTAAGATACACAAAAGCCACTGAAAATTGATCTGTGGTTGATTCGCCTGACCCCTCCCTCTCCCCCAAAGGTTATTTTTGAGAATTAACTGGAAGGGGTTGAAAAATGTATTGAGGGGGTCGAACCCTCCAACCCCAACCCCCCGACAATTCAATCACTGGCTGTAACGTCGGAAGGTGGTAGTGTGTGTAAAGTGTTAGCGGCGTCCTACTTCATGGCCTCGGCATATAGTCTACAATAATGTGACGCAATGAGGCATCGAATCCGAAACATAATTGTATGACAGAAATTAAAATAGAAGAACAAAATTCAAAACATATCAACTTCGGTGAATAGGCCTAATATTTGAAAATAGGCCTAATGGCAACTGGAATGTATTAAAGTATTTAGCCAGTCAACAATAGATAACCGTGATTGCTCACAGAGAGCTTCTAGGTAGCATGTCCCATACAATATATATATATATATATATATATATTGCGTGGAGTTTCTGCAGCCGAAAGTTCGGCCCTGACCGCACGAAAAAAAATACTTTTTGCGGCCGAAAGTTTTCCGAAAAATGTCTAAAAACGCCACAAACCCTAAAACTGACCCTAAACGACCCTCACAATGCCTAACCTGACACTAATCAACTCTCACAACGCATATTAAACATTTTAGGGTGTTTTTGACGGTGCGCATTTGCCAAAGGCTGCGCATGCGCAGACGTCTTTTCCAGCCAACTTTTATATGGATTCGACCGTAGAAGTAAAATTTTCGTGTTTATAGCGGCCGAACTTTAGGCCGCAGAAGATTTATCCATATTTAAAATGCAGTAATTGCAAAATAAAATTAGGCCGCCGCGGCTAATCTGCATATAAATGCGCTAAAGAAAGACGCATGACGTCGTCGTTAGACGCCGTCTATAATTATCTAGCGTACGGCAACGTCTTATATGAGGTGGACGGCTTCAGTTATGAAAATGAAAAACGGACCGTAATTAAACAGATCATAGACGAGGATGATCATTGATCACGGGCGGCAGGTTGGGGAAAATGGATCGAGGGACAACAGACGGACGACGAACGCGTTCAGGTCGAGTACGACGAAAGGACGGGATTGCGGAGTGGGACGCGTTCGAACGCCCGAACATGGCCGACCAGCCGAGAGTGGGGGCGCTGGTTGCTATGACGATGACCTCAATTCAAAAATGTCAGCGCGTGTTTGCAATGGCGCACTCGATATGAG
>OY365816.1:14954880-14956097 GCA_959347315.1 Bimastos eiseni | reverse complement strand
TCGCTGTCGTTAAACTCTGGACCCGACCAATCGTAAACTGTATGTATAATTACCTATTCATCTTTAAGCCAATGTCAGTTTAATGAAATTCTCCAATTGGAAAGTCTCTATCATAACCCACTTAGGCCTACTGTAATGCATAATACCGCGCGAATACGTCTGTTAGTCCTTTGCTTAGAAATGATATTCCCTCTCCGACTCGCTCCTTGGTTTTAGCTGGGTGATTTTTTGTTTTAGTCCGTGTTCTTAAGAATTATCTTTTTCCGCGGGGCTTCTCGCACTAATATAGCGCCTCTGTTTAGGTTGTACTGGGAAAGGCTATAAACTAATCTACAAACACAATACATTACAATAATACTATAGTCGCATGCTCTGTATACGACTTGCTATAGCAGATTTTTGCGCTAAGTTCTTCCTCTGTGAATTAGATATGAGTTGATGGACGTCCGCGTTTGCTCATACGCTACATCCGTCTCGTGACGTCAACGGAAATTGCGTAAGAAATGTCTTGGCCGGTCTCGGGGCTTCCGCATCCGACGTGATTCGATTGGTGATAATTCATGAGGCATTGAGGCACCGACTCCAACACCAGAGACGAGCAGTCAAGAATAGAAAGACGGAATCGATCGCATCTACAGCGCTACGACCGGATGTTGGTTCCATGGAAGGCTTTTGAAAACCGCGGTTCCACGTGGTTGAGTCTTGGTTCCATCCGGGTCTCGATTCCGCTTGACGGGAGCTCCGTTTCGCTTGGTTGAGCCCCGGTTCAATTTGGATGAGTCTCGGTTCTACTTGATGGCATCTCGGTTCCACCTGGCGTAAGTCACGGTTCCACCTGATTCAGCCTCGATTGTATGTGTACTTGATAAAGGCTCAGTTCCTGATTTGGAGTAGTGCCTCTGTGTCTGCCTCGATGTCAGCCTCGTTATCCTCCGGAAGATAAAGAGACTGACATCGAGGCAGATACGGAGGCAGACACTTAGAGCGTCTTGAGCGGATGCCAATGAAATGCCTCAGCCAGATATCTCTCGATCTTTAATCGGATTTGATCGGATCACGTGATCAAATGAATAATCGATTCTCAGAACGTGATATTAACCACATAATATGAATTCAGTTCAGGCACCGTTCTTCGGCTTCCTCGGCTCTTTGGCCTGCAGCATGCCCCCGTCTACCTGCTTGTCTGCTAACACGCGTGCCTGGATGGATGGATGGAT
>OY365816.1:14944880-14952380 GCA_959347315.1 Bimastos eiseni | reverse complement strand
AGTGGAAATTAATTATTATTCAATTGTTTAATTAGAGTGCTGTACTTTAAAAAGTTTTGTACACCAGAGTGCGGATAAGCAGTTGGTTCGATAAAGAATATACTTACTTACTTACTTACTTAAGTGAGTGTAAGTTCTTAATACAATTACGTATTTTGATGTGACGTCATATTTCGTCGACCCCTCTTCCCCTTGTCACATATCGTCACAAATTTGTGACTCCTCCTCATAGGCGCGTGACATCATTTATGGACGGCCCCTAGTGTCAAAAAGTTAAGAGCTAAAGATTGCAAAGGCAGAGCACCAACATATTAAGTCGACGACAAATGGTTCGTGCACTGCGGGCCACTGTGTTCTTTAAAATAGAAGTTCGATTAGTGATATTAATAATGCTGGAATAGAAGTTGGATGGGTGAACTAAATTCTTCCAAAACAGATGCTATGTAGATGAACATAGCCTAATGCCTAATGAAATAAAAATTGGAGCATTGAAAAGAATATTTGCCAGAATAGATGTTGAATTGACAAAAATGATTCTTGCTGAACCAGAAGCTGGATTTGCACACATTATTATTATCAATCCAACTTCTATTTAACCAAATATAATGGGCGAAAATAGAAATTGTATCGTTCGTTAGGCTTTTTGTCCATCAACCATTATTTAGTCGTCAATTATTTGTTGGTGAAATATTTGTTGTAATATAAAGCGTAGGCCTACAGAGAATTGCTTTCCTTTATTAAATTGTCGACAAGGGACCAGTGGCGCAGGCATCGTTTTAAAAGTTTGGAAAATATAGTTTGTAAACGCGCGAAGCGCGAAATATTTTCCTCCTCTTTATCCTGTTGATAATAACGTACGCATGTAGAGGAATTGCGCTGCTGCATGGACGCTCATGGACGTCGTCCACGCTCTGCTGGCCAAATAAGTGGCAGGACGTCGTCCACCCTCGAAAATAAGTGCCTGTACGCCGTCCATGACCGTCCTGGCACACTTTAAGCCCTGCACACGCTCCGATATGGACGCTAACCGATTCTTGCTTCACTGGGTGCCATTTATTCCTTCACGGAAAGACCAGTAGTGACGTTGAACGACGGAGGAAGGCAGGAGAAGTGAAGAGAGAAGGAGGAGAAGAAGGAGGAGAAGGAGGAGGAGGAGGAGTGAGTGGCGGAGACGGGGGTTGGGAATCTTCTGAGCAGACGATCTGCATGAGAAATGGCGTCAAATAGAGACCCGCAACTTAAATCAAAAGCTGCGTCAATAGAGCGACACACAGCGGCCGATCTGGTCAACGCTGGTCATTAGTTTCTCCGGCAATCGTCGGAGGCGCTGCTGGTCGACCACACGCGACGCCGCGATTTGTTACTATAGAAATGCGGACCGGCTTCCGGATTTATGATGCGCTGCTTCGTCGGCCCGCGAGCACACCTGACCATGAAGACGACGTTGCGCAATAGGTCTCCCGGGCAGATATGTTGTAGCGCATTTTTCTTTATACTTCGCTTAATGGGTAGTTTATGCGTGTTTTTCTAGCGCGTTTATCTCGTTGGGTTTCCGCCAAAGCTTAACGAGAGACTCATCTCTTTCAACTTACATACCCACTCACCGCTGCCATGTCTGTGGGTCTCTCTGATTGGTCGGATTTTTAAACCTAGTTCTCAAGCGAATTGCCTGCCTGCCTGCCTGCCTGCCCTCTTACCTGTCTGTTTCCTTGCATCCTTGGCTGTAATTCTGTCTGTCCGTCTGTCTGTCTGCCTGTCTATCTAAATATACACCTGTGTGTATATGCCTTCCTTCATGGCATGTATACATTCCTGTCTATCCTTCTGCCTATCTCGCCTATATCTCTCTCTGTCTGTGCGCACATGCCTGCCTGTATTTCTGCCTCTTCTGTCTGACTTGTTCGGTACAAACGCATTTATAACAATGACCTCCGACTGTTTCGAATGTTGACGAACGAACGACCGAAGTAATTGACAGCACAAAAGACCCGTAATCATTGTATATGAGTCGAAAACACACTTCCGTGTTCATTTACATATTAAACTCATAAATGACGATTATCTGCCGAATAAATAAACCCGCAAAATACATAAATAAACGAGCGTATATAATCGCTCTGTTCAGATGTAGATGAGACCCATAGACCCCATACCTACTTAACTTATTCTGTGCACTGTGTAGCCTGTATACCTATTAACCTATCGTGTGTATTCACGCTGTTACTTACTCACTTGCGTGGTTACTCACTCGTCTCACTCACTGAGGAAGTGAAGAAAGAGGACGAAGAGGTGACAATGAGTCCGATTAGAAGGAAGAGGACTAACAGAAAGAGGAAGGAGGACGAGGAGGAGGACGAGGAGGAAGAGGAAAAGGAGGAGGAGGATAAAGAGTGAGTCATCGAATAACTGACTTACTCACTTACGCATATGCCTTCACCTAACTGCCTGCTTAACATTTCTGATAATAAGGTTTATGTTTAATTATTAACCCAAGTATTGATAGGTTTATCAATTTTGAACTCTGTTTGCTGATTTGCTCTATTAGTTAATTAACTATTAAATTAATATCAATTAATTAATTTAGTTTTTTATATGTCATACTATTATTACCCATTCATCACAATCACTAGGATGTTTTGAGTAGGCTCGAACCCGCCATCGTTAGACAATCGTTAGATGGGTCCCACGGAACTCACAATTGCGCCAGAGGGACGCCAGCGGCACTCAGACCTACAAGCTGACGAAGGAAGGCAAACACTAATGTAACGCCATCTGTAACAGTTATGTGTACCTTGTGATGGGGCACTGTTCGCCCCGAAACCCATCGGCAATGTCATCCCTTGGCTGAGAACAACGGTCCCTCTCATGCTATTCATTCTCTTCCATTCCTCTTCCCTTCCTCCTCTTGTAGCCTCTTCCAGACCATTTCCGACCAATGCATATGGATTTGTGGTGTCTTTGAGTCCGTGTGGAATACTCTCCACCTCGAATTTGGCAATGGTATCAGGTCTGATAGACGCAGACACTAAACGCGTTCTCTAGACAACGCTCCACGTGGTAAGGCAATGGAATTCAGAAGGGAGAGGAGAAAGATGCATAGGAGGAGAGGAGGGAGAACAAAGAGGAAAATCGGAAGAGGATGAAGCCGAGGACGATGTGGATGAGGAAGTTAAGAAAGAGAATGGAGTGGAGGAGAAAGACGAAGAGGATAAAAACTTTTTATTTAAAATGGTGGATGAAGAGAAGGTCTATGAAGATTAGGTGGAGAACGGGAGGGCGAGGAAGATGAAGATGAATTAGAGGAATAGGACTTGAATAGAAGGAGGATTAAGGCAGAAGGGAAAGACGAAAGGGATGAGGTGGAAGAGGAAAAACGAAGAGGAAGAGGAGGAATATATAGAAGGATTATATGCGAAGACTAGTGAGAACGAGCTGATGAAGTCTTGCGATATAGAAGTAAGACTCGCTTGGACTTCACGTGGCTTACAACCAGGCACGAGATGTGTAAATTCCATAGACACGCTCCGAGCCTCTAGATGCCTAGTTTGAGGAGTGGCTACAACCGACGACAAGTGATTCAGAAATTCCACCTCACAGGCCTATAAGTCTCTACACATACGCCCATATATATATATATATATATATATATATATATATTTATAATATATATGTATATATAAGCTCTAATTGCTCTGCCTGTATGTTACGCACCACATATAAATTGATTTATTGAATCTATATAAGCGCAAGGCCTTGTATATAAAATATATAATAGATGTAGTCTGTGATATTTATAATAAGTTTTGTAAAGTGAAGCTATGAACATATGTATATATAAATATATAAATACAAATATACAAAAGAAAAGTGTATATATACATTTATATGCATACTTGTATGCATAGGAAGATATATATATATATATTATATTATATATATATATATTATTATATATTTTATGTATATATATATATTATATAAATATATATATATAAGGAAAGTGTTGGTGGGAAGGGCTGGATTCAGCGATACACAGTGATCGTAAAAGCGCGGCCGACGTTTTCGTCAGCGATTGCCGGTCGAAAATGATTTATGCCTGGATAATGAGACGCCTGCATCGCTTCGGTTAATTGCCCGTCTCTCTCTTTCTGTCTCGCCGGGGCCACTCCTCGAGAACCACTCCTCAACGCCATCGTCGTCGTCGTCGTTGTGGTCTTCATCCGCCTCCTCATTTCCATCCCCAATCCCCTCCACATAGAATAATTCATCCTCTTCTTCTTCCTTCTCGCGTTCATTGACTCTGTATTCTTTCCGTCATTCAAAGATGCTGGATAATAGAGGCTATATCAGATTAATCTGTCTCTGATCATTCTTAAGACTAGAAGTGTTCATGATGACGAAACCATAATTATTGACTGCTGGACCTAGTCTATGTGTGTCTGTCTGTCTGTCTATCCAGCCATCTATCTATCTATCTATCTATCTATCTATCTATCTATCTATCCATCCATCTATCTATATATTCATCCACCCATCCATCTATCTATCTATCAATCTATCTTCCTTCTCCTGCTCCTCTTCCTGCTCCTCTTCTTCCTCCTCCTACTCTTCCTCCTCCTCCTCTTCCTCCTCCTCCTTCTCCTCCTCCTCCTCCTCCTTTTTCTCATCCGCCTTCTCCTCTTCCTCCTCTTCTTTCGTCTCCTCCTCCTCCTTTTCCTCTTCCTCCTCTTACTTCTCCTCCTCCTCTACTTCTTCCTCCTTCTTCTCCTCTTCCTCCACCTATAATTCATCCTCATCCTCCTTCTCTTCTTCTTCTTCAGCCTCCTCCTCCTCGTTATCTTCTGTGTCAGACTCCTCAAATTATTCCTCCTCTCCTATTCTTCCGCAATCATTCCACCTTCTACTTTTCCTCCTTCTCCTCCTCCTCTTCCTTCTTCTCCTCTTCCTCTTCTTCCTCCTCGTGTCTCCCTCTCGTCCTCTGCATCTTCCTCATCTTTGGCATCATCGTCGTCATTCTCTTACTCCTCGCCCTTCCTATTCTTTTTCATCTTTAATCTCGCCCTCATCTCAGTGCCATCATCAGCCGCCGCAGCAGCAGCAGGAGGCAGAGAACTGGACATCGTTGAGCGAACGGCGGGAAGAAGCGACTGGTAGCGGGCGATAATAGGGGCTGTTAAAATCTTGGCACGACCGTCGATTGCCCCGCGAGACTCTCAACCCTCCACCTCCACCCCCTGAACAATGCTCAGATTAAACGCCTGACTCATACTCTGGCTGCGTCTTCCCCTCCATTTTTCCACCGCTCCACCGATGCAGAACATCTAGAACCCTTGACAACAAGCCCCTTGTGGTTAGCCCTCACCCCTTTCCCATCAGCCACCTGCTTCCTTCCCTCCGCATAGTCTCCTATATTCTCTCGAGACTTCATCCCTTTGATCTCCTCCCTTTCCACCCATGCGTGACTCTTCTCTTCCATTCTTATTCCACATAAGCATTATCTCTCAGAAATCCGTGCTCTCGTGTATCCCTCCTCGACGTTTCACCATGTCCCACTATTTTCCAATTGGGTAGTTGCAGTTGAACGACACTGTGTGATAACATAGACCATTAGCGTCGTCCTCCCCTTGATCCAGGCTTGGGACTGGCAAGTCTGGCACTGGAGCTGTTATTTTTCAATTGTCTATCCCATCGACCATTTATACATCCAAGTATTCCCCTGCCTCTCTTGGTTTTCTCCCTTTTCATGATTTTTCCTCTCCCCTCTCCTCCCTTGACCCGCTGCCTCTTCACGATTTTCCATTGTATTTAATCTATCTTCATATCGTAACTCCTTTCCTTTCCTTTCTTGTCCACCCCACCCCACTCTCTCTCGTCCCCTTCCTCGAAGGTTTTTCATGCCAAACTGCATTCCACTCTTATACCCTAATTTGCCATTGTCTATCCGTCTTTTCAGGTTTTTCCATACCTCTTCCCTGTTCCCTCGTCCCTTCGATGATTTCCCATCTACCCATCCATCTCAATCCGATCGACCCTCCCCTATCTGTGATTTACGTCTCCCACCCTTTACCATTCCTCTCCAGTCATAGTCCAGTGTATCCACGTTCCTCTTCCTTTCCATGATTTTCCATCTACCCCACCCTTTTATCCCACTGCCCTAACCCTTTCCAATCCCCAGGGGAAATAATGAAGTGTCATTGTTCTTGCCGGCTGAATGTTAATAGTCCTTCGGGTGTTGGCTCGGATTTGACCGATCTGCTATTATGCTAAACGAGCCGCTTTACGCCAGCGCTAGATAAATCCCAGCGGAGTATCAACCCCGCTCCAAACAGAGGAGGGGAGGGGAGGGTGGAGGGGCAGTTACTACTTCGCTGGCCGACGACTAAAATTTTGCTCCTCTACAAAACTCACATATAGCGTTTTTGTGCTACTATAAAACTGTTTTGCTAATTTCCCAGAGGACTCTAGCTCCAAGGCCGCCGACGCATTTTTAAATGTATTGTTCCGAAAAAGCGGTGCACATTATTATTATTATTATTATTATTATTATTATTATTATTATTATTATTATTATTATTATTGTTATTATTGTTATTATTATTATTATTATTATTATTATTATTATTATTATTATTATTATTATTATTATTATTATTATTATTATTATTATTATTATTATACATATATGTTTCACATTATGCTGTTATCGCCCATGATGAGCTAATGGAGTGTTGGCAATGTCCCGAAGAGGCAGACTGCGTTCCCACGCTGAAGAACAACTGAGATACGTTGGAACAGAAATGACGTCTCCATTGGATCGTGGGTTGCAGCACTCGTTCGACTACCCAACTCTGAGATGAACTCCAGTCCTTCACTGCTCCAAGCGCCGCCGGATTCCAAGGAGAGGGCTACGAAGTCGTGGGTGTTGGTTATGGTGGAATACTTGGCCCTCTTCGTCTTAGCTGCGCGTTCGGCTGCTTCGCCAGCTCTGATAGATGTGTCGACAAGATGTGACTTGGCGTAGGTGTCGGGCACTGTCACATCCCATGCCAGACATCGACCACGTGTCCAAGGAATGAGCGTGACGCCGTCCGGTTGCTTTCCATCTTCTCTTAGCAAGCCGAGAGGTTCCTTTTGCGCTGGAATCTTCGCCCTGCCAAGAGCTCTCCAGATGAGATCGTTCAACATGCTGTGTCGTTGATGTTTTCCGCTGCCTCTTCTACAAATTAGTCCATGGAGCCCATTTGCGTCGACGCTCTCTTGACATTGGTGACACAAATGTGGCTCGCAGAGCGTCGTTCCTAGCCTCAACCCGGCTGCCAGTCGTACATCCTCGTTTGAGAGGCGCAGGCCTAGGGCAGTCACAGGGGGCGCTAGCATCCAGTCTCCAGAATGAGGTGCTCGTGAGGCCAGCAGGCGAGCACGGTCGCATGGATTGTTATTGGAATCCAGCAGACCTTTCCATGCCTTGTCTGTGAATCGGAGGTCCCATTCTTTCTGGCG
>OY365816.1:14919880-14939880 GCA_959347315.1 Bimastos eiseni | reverse complement strand
GATGTAGGGAAAGATGGATGGAAGGGAAAGAGGTCTGGAGAGGGGTGGATAGATGAACGGATGGATGGATGGATGGATGGATCGGATAGATCGGACGGAGGGATGGAAGAAGGGCTGAAGAGAGGGGTGGATAGATGAACGGATGAATGGATGGATGGAATGGACGGACGGAGGGATGGAAGAAGGGCTGAAGAGAGGGGTGGATGAATGCAAAGATGGATTGTATTGTATTTAAGCATTCAAGCAAATATATACACACAATATAATGGTTGCATGTATATATATATATATGTATGTATATATAATTAGCATGTGCACAAGTATGTGATGTATATATGTAGGTATGTAATATACGCATCTATATACATGTGTTTAGTGAATCCACCAAACTAAAACAGTTTCCTCGCTGCAGATTTTGGTAGAAAATTCGTTTTATACAAACAAGGGCCATGGGGCTATATAAATAACGTTACATTACGCTACAGTACAAGGAGCCTATTATAAGACGTTGCACAAGTTATGCGGCTGTGCGTGTGCTCGTGTGCGTCGTTGGTCGTATAGCCATGCGAAGACGTCGTTGATGATGATGATAATTGATGAGCGGTGACTGCATTGTGTGGGTTGGGTTGCATCCAATCTGTATTGTGGTGGATGCGGTCCATCCACGAATCTGCTTCCTGCTGCTGCTACTGGTGCTGCTGCTGCGGAAACAGGAATAAAGGTTATAATGATTGCAGTCAATCAATCGATCAATGAATCAACGCTTTCTCCATCTGTCTGTCCGTCACTCTTTCTCTCTGTCTGTCTGCCTTTGTCTGTCTGTCTCTTTGTCTGTCTGTCTGCCTGCCTGCCTGTCTCGTCTGTCTGCTTGTCTCTGTCAGTCAGTCAGTCAGTCAGTCAGTCAGTCAGTCAGTCAGTCAGTCAGTCAGTCAGTCAGTCAGCCAGTCTGTCTGTCTGTCTGACTGTCTGTCTGTCTATATATCTGTCTGTCTGTCTGTATGTCTGTCTGTCTATATATCTGTCAGTCAGTCTGTCTGTCTGTCTATATATCTGTCTGTCTGTCTGTATGTCTGTCTGTCTATATATTTGTCTGTCTGTCTGTCTATATATCTTTCTGTATGTCTGTCTATATATCTGTCTGTCTGTATGTCTGTATGTCTGTCTGTCTATATATCTGTCTGTCTGTCTGTCTGTCTATAAATCTGTCTGTCTGTCTGTCTATATATCTGTCTGTCTGTCTGTCTACATATCTGTCTGTCTGTCTGTCTATATATCTGTCTGTCTGTCTGTCTATATATCTGTCTGTCGGTCTGTCTATATATCTGTCTGTCTGTCTGTCTATATATCTGTCTGTCTGTCTGTCTGTCTATATATCTGTCTGTCTGTCTGTATGTCTGTCTGTCTATATATCTGTTTGTCTGTCTGTCTATATATCTGTCTGTATGTCTGTCTGTCTATATATCTGTCTGTCTGTCTATATATCTGTCTGTCTGTCTGTCTGTATGTCTGTCTGTCTGTCTGTCTATATATCTGTCTCTCTGTCTGTCTATATATCTGTCTGTCTGTCTGTCTGTCTATATATCTGTCTGTCTGTCTATCTATATATCTGTCTGTCTGTCTGTCTATATATCTGTCTGTCTGTCTGTCTATATATCTGTCTGTCTGTATGTCTGTTTGTCTATATATCTGTCTGTATGTCTGTCTGTGTGTCTATATATCTGTCTGTCTGTCTGTGTGTCTATATATCTGTCTGTCTGTCTGTATGTTTATATATCTGTCTGTCTGTCTGTCTGTCTGTCTATATATCTGTCTGTCTGTCTGTCTGTCATTAACTATTGACGATGTATTTAACAGTTTATTTATGTGTGTATGTATCAATAATCAGTTGACACTTTATAAATTTTAGCACTTTTAAGATATTTCTCATTTCATCTAATACATAAACATATATATATATACAGATATCGATCGCACAGTATATATATATACAGTATTAGATATATACAGTATATATATATATATATATATATATATATATACTGTGCGGTGATTGGCAGGCTCTAGAGAGAGAAAGACGAACGCCTTAAGGAACCATTGAGGCAACCGTCCATTATGAGGGCAACGATTTGTGGGGAGAGAAGGAGGAGTGGGTGCAGCGGGGTCTATTATCGACACTTCCACTAATAATTCCATCCATTATTGTTGCTGCCTGGCGAGCAATGATAGAACGCTAGGCAATCTGCTGACGTCGTTGTATCGACATAGAAGACGGCGTATACCACGAGCGTCGTAAAAGATGCGTGACCATTGCAGCAGCAGCAGCAGCAGCCCAGCCTGCTATAAAGAGGAAACGTTTGCAGAGAACGCTAACTAGGGTGATATGAACCTTCGCGATCTGCCAGGCAGACGTATGTATACGGGCTTGCAGCCACAGACACATGGGCACGCAGACAGGCATACAAGCATAGATGCATGCACACAAACTGTGACACACACACACACACACCTATCTAAAGAGTGAGACGGACAGACAGAAAGACAGACAGACATGGGCACACATCGACATGTGCACAGACATAGACACACAGACGTACACACAGACATTCAGTTAAACACACGCAGACACAAATATTCACACAGATACACACATCACACACGGACACACACACACACACACACAAGCATACACTCACACGCCTTCCACAAGCGACTCAATCTGCGCCTTTTTGATAGGGATTTCATTGGTTCTGTTCGGGAACACCACTGACGAGGAAGCCATTCCTGAACAGGCGCTATATGAATGTTAGACTACACACACCCACTAGGTCCCACATACACACTCACACGCACAAATTCACACACGCAGACATCAAAGGCATGTATCTTAGTATCTAAATATCATTCATCACACATAGGTGGAGATAACATCCTGGAATCGAAAAAGACCATGCACCAATAACTTGAGTCTTTAAAATTTATTTTTTATAGCGCTGTCGCTTGAGCTGGTCTGCTTTGTGCAGCGTTTATCGGGCGATGAGAAACTTTGAAGATTTACATTATGCAACGTAATGCAACTTGTGCGGCCGAGAGTTCGGCATATAAACGCACAGAAAAATTACTTTTGCGGCCGAAAGTTTTTCGTATTTGTCAAAAAACGACCCTAACCCTGACCCTAAACGATCTTCACGACGCATAATATTAATTACGAATTTTAGGTGTTTTTAAAAGTGCGCATGCCCCAATGGTTGCGCATGCGCAGAGGTCTGCACGCGCTAAAATTTTTGATGGATTCGGCCGTAGAAGTAGAATTTTCGTTTATTTTTGGGCCGAATGTTGGCCGCAGAAGCTTTATCCGTGTAATGTAGGCCTAGAATCGGTGTTCAGCAGTCGTTCAAGTCATGGCGTATGACACCGTGGTTCATACCCACAGATATATGAACTTACTTATCACAGATCTATGGTTTCAGCTGCACCAGTTTCCGGTTAAATGTAGAATGTAAAATAAAATATAAATGTTATTTTGCTTGTGAGTTTCGGAGTCGATTACATGTTTTAACTCGAGAATTATATTTTGATGAACATCGAGTTTTCGCTGAGTTACCTTCATGTTTCGAAACCCAATTTCGTTAAAATTAAAGTCCAACGTTAACTGAACAGGGTCGAAGGAAATGCGAATTTTCAGACGCATTTCGGTTTAGCGTCTCACTGACATAACCGACCACTGCAACCCTAGAAACAACTTGAGCGAAGGCGAGACGCAAGACGTGTCCTTCAAGATGCTGTCTTCAGTTGTTTCTCGAGTTATAATGTAAGTTGGCTATTTCTTAAAAGGATAAAATGTTCTGCGGCCGAAAGCTCGGTCGCAATACGAAATATTATGCGTAAGTTGGAGTCCCCGGAACTATAAGTAAACCGGTTTGACGTTATGAGGGTCCTTTAGGGTCAGGGTTAGTGTTGTTTTTCGACATATGTGAAGAACTTTCAGCCACAGAAGTTATTTTTCCGCGTGTTGAGTGGCCGAAGCTCCACGCTTCTTAAAATGGGATATATTTGAGCAAATTAATAATTAAATTTAACTATGTTAGCTTTTAAAAGGCATTTTACTATTTTGATATACATTTCAGATTGTCGGCAGGTGTTGTCTATCCGGCTTATTCTTCATACAAATCAGTTAAGGAGAAAAATGTGAAAGGTTACGTGAGTACAAACTTTCTTGTCATGTTTTGTAACTTGCTTACTTATGATAAATAAGAAGGGTATTTGAAAAGAAATAAGTCAGCAGGCTTGTTTGCTTGTGCCATTGGTGCTGGTTTGTTGGGCAATGGAGGGCTTAATGGATGGCATGGTATTCAGAGGTTGAACACCTATCCACATACTAAATCGACTCAGTTTACTGACCAGTATCAACACTTGTTAAACCTTAGTAATGCACTGAAGTTTATGCTGTCTTCATTTCATTTGAGACCCGAATGAACCAGGTTGAAAATATTTTGAGTTTCTATCTGTTTCTTGCTGTGCTTAACGACCCTGTATCATAATGGGGGACTCTGTGAAATGGCGCCAGTATCAAATGTGGGTAAGCTATTCGAGGTAAAATTGTGTGCTTGATGTTGATTGGTTGTTGTGCTGTATGTTCTTCATGCAAAAGTAATCTAAAAGTTAGCCAGATTATAAAATTTATGTATTTATCCATAATTATAATTTTTACACCAGCCATAGATCGGAACAACATAAATAAACAATGCATGGCCAATATGAAAAAAATTTCTTAGACCTATGTGCATACTGGCACCACCTGTTTCTACTGAAGGAACTACCCACAGAGTCCCCCATTACAAATGTGATTGACATTACCCTTCTTCAGTCGGTCTTATGACTGGCACTACCTGAGAACGGATGATGGTAAAACTCTAGTTTGTACTTTCAGATAAGATAGCTTTTGAATAGAAACAATTGAACTTTAAACTGCGATGAGTAAATGAATATGCAAAAAACTAAATAAAATTTTTTGCTTTTGTTGTGTTTTCAGATTAAGTGGCTAATGTACTGGGTTGTCTATGCGCTATTTGCCAGCGTTGAATCAATAGCGGACCATTTCGTGGCATGGTGAGTAAAAATTGTATTGATAGGGTTTTTACAAACAAGGCAGTCAAGTTTTGTTTACCGTGGATTAATAATCGGCTGTTAACTTGAGGTAAAAATGCAGCAACTGGGACCGTTTTGAATCCATTAACTTTCTCATTTAGCAGCCTTGAAATAAAGGAGAATGAGCTTCACCCGGTTGCATAGTAGATTCTGAAACAATCTTACATGGAATAAGTATCAACACTTAATTAATTTATCGATTAACTGGCACAATTCTTCTATTGATGCAAAGTCGAACTTGTTGAATCTGTTGGATAGACGTGCTGGGCTTTTGGGAGTTGCTTGAATGGCTCTACATAAATGTTTTCTTACATTATATTTCACAGCAGACCATTGGTCACTGTGGTGCTTAACTATTGTTGTACATGTCACTGTTGGATAAACAACATCATCACATAAGCATCTGTTGGAGCCATGTCTACTTGTGCTTATGCCTGCATTTATTCATGTGTACAAGGTGCATGTGTGTGTGTGTGTGCTGGTATGTATACTTTGGATTTGTGTAGTGCCTTTTAAGAAGAAGGGGGGGCTATTTCAGTATGTGGATGGGTGTTCAACTTCTGAATACCATTCCATCCATTAACCGCTCTCCATGGCTAGTGAGCTATTCCTGAGAAAGTGTTAGAGACTTCATTTTCTTAGCCTCGGCACATGAGGGTGTGTGGGCAGTCCTCCCCGGATGACTCAACGGATAAATAACGTCACCGTCTCATCTTCTCACCAACCATGTATGTATGGTCTATGACTTAGTTGGCTTTAAAGTCATTAGGGTTATAAGAATCACAGAGCATTTGATGAGAAACATTTCGAATGCTTGTGTGATGCGGACGATGTCTGATGTTTGGTTTCTGTAGGATTCCGTTTTACTACGAGATGAAGATTTTGATTCTGCTTTGGTTGGTGTCGCCAGCATCTCGCGGTTCAATCCGATTCTACGTTCGATGTCTTCATCCATTGCTGACGAAGAGGGAGAACGTCTGTAGAGCTTTCTAATTATATTATTAATGATAATAATATTATAAATTGTATTTATGACGATAATAATAATTATAATAATATATGATTATAATAATATATGATTATAATATAATGAATAATAATTATAACTAACAATAATGTGATAAATAATTAATGATAATAAGGATGTATTAAATAATAATAATTATAATATTGATTGATAGTAATAATTAATTTTTTCCATGGAGCCGTAGTGCAACCGTACCGTTACCAGGGCACCTCACAAACAAACCACTTGGCAGAATTGGTCTTGACAACAAGTTGGCCTGAATCTTGAGTTTGAGTCTGGGACTGGCAGCCAAGGATTCGCGGTCACTGAAGCGCGTCCTTGCCACTCGCGCACGGGTATCATACTTCTCCGAGGACCAGATTAAGTCTTTCGTTTTTCATTGTGGACAATTTCTATTGAAGGCACAGTAAGTCTAAAGAACGGCTCTGCTGATTTTAACTGTGATTCTTTTTTCAGGAGATCGATACGTGTCTGTCTCACCTGACAGATCTGCTCTACTTTACGGTCGTGAAGCTCTTCCGCTATCTTTTCAACGTGCTGTGCTCCTCAGTCTCTTTAGTAGGTTCACATATATGTATATAGTCGATCTATGGTGGCGCTTCGGCGTGTCAACACTGACTCCGCGCGGATTTTTGGCCGTGTCGGGTTCGGGAGCGCTCCTTAGTAGTGACCTTAATGAGGCGCTATATAAATTTTCGTGATGAATGAAGGAATGAATATGTAGTAGATCAGATTAGAATGCATATAATCAATTAATTTCAAGGTACAGATGCCTTCCGACCAGTAATAATTTTGACGTTTTCCTGCGAAAAATGATTAGCCCTTGGTTTAATTTCTTTAGAATTATTTATCTTGTTTAAATTCTCTATTTTGTTTAATTTTTCGTTATTTGATTTGTTGATTCTAAGCTGCAGAGAGGTTATCAGACATACATTGATACATTTTGTTGACTGTCTTACTAGAGCATGTCTGTGCTATTGAGTGTCATACGGGACTTACGAGTATTCGGTAATGGGTTCGAAATTGAACTTTAGCACCAACTTAATTCGAGATGAGATTTGATTGAAAATTTGTGGTTTGCACGACCATATTTTGCAGTTGTATTGCATTGTTTGTTTTGCTTTCAAGGGACAAGGATTGATTCTGGACCAGATCAAGGCAAGGTATGGTTTGCAGGATGTCCAAAAACCTGAGGATGAGAGAACGGATGAGATTGAAACTGGTGAAGCCAATGAAACAGAGGAAGGTGAATGCTTAATCTAATCTTTTCCATTCTAATCTCTGGATTTCAGTGATTTAACAGCCATGCTTCTCAAATCTTAACAATGGTTTAGTGTATTGTATCAAATTGTGTTTGTAATTTTAATAAAAAAATTGAAATATCACCTGTTAACAATTTTGCTTGAACAACATGATTGCTTCCTATTTATCTAGTTAAATTTCTCTCCATCAACATCTCATTCTTTAAAGGGGTTGCTTTTTTGCCGGGATTTCCATGCGCAGAGCCTTTTTGAATAGTTGTTCTGTAAGAGGCACTACATAAATCTAAAGATATGGTATGATACCAGGTGACTTGCTCAATTTATTATGAAGGCCTGTTATTTGGTTCATGTGTACTATAGCAACTGTTGTACCATTTGTGAAGGTGATCTACCAAATGAAACAATCTTGGCAGACAGCGAAGTAAGCAATCAGGTGGTCCCAACGGTAAGCCCAAATGCCACAATATTATCCACTTGTTGTTCGGTTTAAGATTATTCGCTGGTTGTTTGGTTTA
The DNA here is from genome assembly GCA_959347315.1 of Bimastos eiseni. NCBI lineage: Eukaryota > Metazoa > Annelida > Clitellata > Crassiclitellata > Lumbricidae > Bimastos > Bimastos eiseni. The sequence goes on along the minus strand of OY365816.1, from coordinate 14,931,931 downwards.
AGATTATTCACTTGTTGTTGGTTTAAGATTATTCACTTGTTCGGTTTAAGATTATTCACTTGTTGTTCGGTTTAAGATTATTCACTTGTTGCTTGGTTTAAGATTATTTACTTGTTGTTTGGTTTAAGTTTATTCCCTTTGTGGTTCAGTTTAAGTTTATTCCCTTTGTGGTTCAGTTTAAGATTATTCATTTGTTTGGTTTAAGATTATTCACTTGTTGTTTGGTGTAAGATTATTCACTTGTTGTTCGGTTTAAGATTATTCATTTGTTTGGTTTAAGATTATTCACTTGTTGTTTGGTTTAAGATTATTCACTAGTTGTTCGGTGTAAGATTATTCACTTTTTGCTTGGTTTAAGATTATTTACTTGTTGTTTGGTTTAAGTTTATTTACTTGTTGTTCGGTTTAAGTTTATTCCCTTTGTGGTTCAGTTTAAGATTATTCACTAGTTGTTCGGTTTAAGATTATTCACTTGTTGTTTGGTTTAAGATTATTCACTTGTTGTTCGTTTTAAGTTTATTCCCTTTGTGGTTCAGTTTAAGATTATTCACTAGTTGTTCGGTTTAAGATTATTCACTTGTTGTTTGGTTTAAGATTATTTACTTGTTGTTCGTTTTAAGTTTATTCCCTTTGTGGTTCAGTTTAAGATTATTCACTTGTTTGGTGTAAGATTATTCACTAGTTGTTCGGTTTAAGATTATTCACTTGTTGTTTGGTTTAAGATTATTCACTTGTTGTTCGTTTTAAGTTTATTCCCTTTGTGGTTCAGTTTAAGATTATTCACTAGTTGTTCGGTTTAAGATTATTCACTTGTTGTTTGGTTTAAGATTATTTACTTGTTGTTCGTTTTAAGTTTATTCCCTTTGTGGTTCAGTTTAAGATTATTCACTTGTTTGGTGTAAGATTATTCACTAGTTGTTCGGTTTAAGATTATTCACTTGTTGTTTGGTTTAAGATTATTTACTTGTTGTTCGTTTTAAGTTTATTCCCTTTGTGGTTCAGTTTAAGATTATTCACTTGTTTGGTGTAAGATTATTCACTAGTTGTTTGGTTTAAGATTATTCACTTGTTGTTTGGTTTAAGATTATTCACTTGTTGTTTGGTTTAAGATTATTCACTAGTTGTTCGGTTTATGATTATTCACTAGTTGTTCGGTTTAAGATTATTCACTTGTGGTTCGGTTTAAGATTATTCACTTGTTGTTTGGTTTAAGATTATTCACTAGTTGTTCGGTTTAAGATTATTCACTTGTTGTTTGGTTTAAGATTATTCACTAGTTGTTCGGTTTAAGATTATTCACTTGTGGTTTGGTTTAAGATTATTCACTAGTTGTTCGGTTTATGATTATTCACTAGTGGTTAGGTTTAAGATTATTCACTAGTTGTTCGGTTTAAGATTATTCACTTGTTGTTTGGTTTAAGATTATTCACTAGTTGTTCGGTTTATGATTATTCACTAGTTGTTCGGTTTATGATTATTCACTAGTTGTTCGGTTTAAGATTATTCACTAGTTGTTCGGTTTAAGATTATTCACTTGTTGTTTGGTTTAAGATTATTCACTAGTTGTTCGGTTTATGATTATTCACTAGTTGTTAGGTTTAAGATTATTCACTAGTTGTTCGGTTTAAGATTATTCACTGGTGTTTTGGTTTAAGATTATTCACTTGTTATTTGAAGAATATTAACTTTGCGATGACTGAGTAGAAAATCTATTTATTTTCTTTCCATTTAGTTCACCTGTCAATTCATTTGTTTATATTGTGCCCTGTCAAGAGACCTGCTTGGTTGCTCTCTCCGGCACCACCACAGCAATGTAAATCATATTTTTGGTTGTCATGGCAATTAGTTGTTTTTAAATACTTTGTCGTTTATGGATAGTGCAAAAGACATCATTGCAAGCGGCAACTATGGATTGAGACCAAAACGATGCAATGTTGAATTGTCTTCGCCTGACTGCACCAAGGAGACTATGAACATTAAAGATGAGAACAGACTTTAAGAGTTGTATTGTGTTTCATCCAAGTGTATTCATTATGCAATTGTGTACTAGAGCCTCAGAAGTCTGGCATGTTAAGCAGTCTTCTGCTAGTCATTTTTCTGTAAGCCATGAGTGGTCCAACATCTGGTATGTTATTCCATAGCAATAAGTTATTATACCATGAATCATATTCTCTTACAGGTTTCTTCACAAACAACAGCAGCCATCGTCAGTTTCGACGCTCGACTGCCAGGCACGGCAACTCCGACATCCGCCACCGACACCACCTCGGTGGTGGCACATTCCACCAGTCTTGATTCCAAGTTGACTCTGACCCACCGCCAACCTCTTCCCTCGAGAGACGTCGTCTCTTCCTACGATCGATACAGTCGACCTTCCTACACACCTCTTTCGTCTTCGTCCACACATAGTTTGTCGTATTCCTCCGCGTCAACCGGTGCCCCGCGCACATATTCCACCGGTTCTTCAATTTACGATCGTTACGCCCGACCTGCTACTTCGACCACCTCTCGTTACTCCAGTTCCACATCGTCTTCGAGAACGTCTTCGTATTCAAGCCGTTATTCTAAGAAGTGACGATATTTGTAGGTCTCTGTGTTTGGTAATTTTTTTTTTAAATTTCTGGAATTGCTTAAAAAATTTCTCTCAGTGTCATTTGACTGATTGGTTGTATCTTAATGTTTTTTGCATTTAGTGGAGTAACATATTCAGGTTGAAAACTTGAAATTGATATTTAAAATGGATATTATGCTGGAAGCTAAATGATATGTGATTCGTGTTGCATGTTGGTCAATCGGTTGGAATTGTCGCCGTTTGTGGTCGAGAGTACATGTTTGAGTGGTCACTCTTTTGGTGCATTGAGCAAGTGCTTTGCGCTCAGTCGCTCAACACTATCAGTGGTGTGTGTGTTAGTGTGTGTGTGTGTGTGTGCACTTCTGAACTAGGAAGACGAGCGATATCAAATGCAGTTTTATTGCATATTCTATCAATTGCAGTTTATATTGTATTGTATCAGATTCAGTTGTTTAGTGGCTGATGGTTTGTTGAACTGAACTGCAAGATGGAAGGATTGCCAGTTATGCCGAGGGTTTACCAAAGCACCTGTTAAAACAAAGTAGGTCGTCGTTAGAGTGTTAGCGAAGTTGTGTTATAATAAGCACGGATTCTAAGGTGGAATTACATTCGGGATTAATATGTTCACGTTATTTTTGAGTTTGAATTGTGTTAATTAATGTCTGCTGCGATTGATTCCTTGTATGACTCGTATGGAACGTAAATGATTAGAACCCGGTTTTAAAGGCTTTCTTGACTTTGTTATTTCATCATTACTTGCAGCTGATATTTTTTCAAATGTTGGGAATCAATTCAGTGTTTACCATGCATATATATTTTCTCATCTATTAAATTCAAACTGAGGAACAGGAGTATTGTTTCTTGATATGGTTGTTACAGAGGATAATAGTTAGTTTGAGGCTCAGCTATTGAGAAAGTACTTAATGTACACGTCTTTGTTAATTGGGGCATTTAAATATGTCGATTAATACGAATGATCTTTGGTGTTATTCTGGTTGAAAAAATGCAGCAATTTCAGAGCTGATGAATCAGGTAAATTATTGATCCTATTTCCTCGATGTGCAAGCGAATTTTGATATTTCGAGACTGCCTGATGCACCGGTTGACAATGTCACGAAGAAAGTACTAACAAGAAAGTACAGCATCGTTGAATTGTTGAACCCCCGAGTCTGACTCGTTTGTCAATATCTCTTCAAGATTACAGCTTGTAGGCAGGTCAATCTATGGGAAAAACACATAACCCTCACATAGTGGTAAACAAAATTACTCTTTTCTGATGGTCAAATTAGAGTAGGCTTTTACTGCGTTATTAAGCATGAAAAATGGGGAGAGAATCCGTTAAGAAACGTTTTGTTCACATTTTTTGAATGTTCAGTAATTTTATTGACCTGACTAGGTTTTTGGTGATGCCATGGCCACTACACACTACATGTAGTTACACTACATGTAGTTACACTACATGTTGTTACACTACATGTTGTTACACTACATGTTGTTACACTACAGAGATTAATAATTAATAGTAATTGGTTGATTTTCATTCTTGCAAAAAATATATCTCTTAAAGATGTAACAGAAATTGGTGATGAAATTATATATTTTCTATTGCTGTACTATTTTGGGTCGATATGGGGTCAATAAATATCAATCGATCTAAGAAATCCTTTGTAGCTGGAACAAGACGGAATGAGACCAATGAAACTTATAATACGTCATGTGATGCCACATTGAGTTATCGCACATCGATTAGGAAACTGTTTATCGAAATGAGTAACAAATTTTTCCGATTTGACTGTTCTATTTGTGAAACCACATTTGGTCGTAACCGTCGACGCATTCGTATTCATTGCTCAGCAGTTCCATGCTTTTTTATTTTTTTGCATCTTTATCAGTAGGCAACATTCTAGACGTTTTCAGACTTTTTCTGTTGTTTTATTTTTTACAGTTATGTTTTGAGTGCAGTATTGACACTGGTGATAGTGATGCTTAAATATTGAGAATGTACCAGAAGTGACTGGGAGTTAACCAGTGTGGGTGTCATTTTGGTGTTAAGAGGACCAACTGTGAATTGCAGTCATTTTAAATAGGCAGGTGACTACTTTAAAGTCGTGTAGGTGGGCAGTGTATTTAGGTATCTGAGCGTATATAGTGAGTGTATGGCTACCAGTGTGTGTCTGGTTGAATGTGAGTGTGGATAGTTAAGTGTTTGTGTGGAAGCTTGTTTCTGTAGATCTTTGAGTGTATTGTGTGGATGACCGTTTGAATGGACATCTCTAGCATTCTTGGAGAAATTTGCAACAATTTTAAAGCTGATGTTTGGTTAATATTACAGTAAATGTATGGCTTACGTAAAGTTATTTACTGCTTGCTGTTTTTTGTGCTTGACCTCTGACCCTGCTCAGTTTAATATCTTTATTTTGATAATTTGTTGTGTTGGTAGTGTACCAGATTGTTTGCTATACACCTATTGACGGTAGTTGTTTATGCATAATATTTTGCTAGTTGTTAGTTATTGTTACCTACTGTGATCACAATGTTGGTTTTTTTGTACTAGGCTTATCTGTTTGATTGAGCAAATCTTCAGCCTCATGCGATGATTCATTCTTGTCAATTATCACCTTTTCACTCGTTCTTTCTTGCGTTCATTCAGCTATTCATTTGTATTTTCTGTCACTTGTTCATTCATTCATTCATTCATTCATTCATCTTTTTAGATACTACCTTATTTATTCATCGGTTCAACCATTCATTCTGTTCAACCAGTCCTGCATCCATTTGTTCATCTATTTTCATATATTCATTCATATATTCATTCATTATTCATTCATTATTCATTCATGTATTTACTAATCTAACAATTAACGTTTTTCCTCTTTAATTCAATCATTGAAATCTTATTGACCATTATTGCATATTTTTACTGATGTGCTTGTGGTCCTTAATTCCGATGCTTTAACTTTTGTTTCTGCTTCTTGCATTTTTCGTATGAGCTGCTCATGTCTCTGCTTTTAAACGTATTATGTCTGTTTTGCTTGCATTTATTGTGGATTCCAGAGAACTGAAGACTGAAGAAAATCGTCTGCCATGAAATATTAAAAGCAAGTTTTGAAGTCTATTACTGCACTGTCTAGAACGGGGGTTTATTCAAACAAACGTTAACTCTTGTTTTCTTTTGTAGTAACTGGGCTGGGAGCGCTCCTGAATATGTTCTTGAAGGGGTGCTATGTAAATGTTCAGAATGAATTAAACATATCTTTGTAGTTTCTGTTCCCTACGACTCCTGTCACATTGGCTATTGGCACGGGCGTATTTAGGGGGGTTTCATCAAGGGTTAACCCTCCCCCCTACATAGCTGCATCACTCTTATTAAAAACTAGAGATGTAAAAGAATATGACCATATCCAATGAAAATCTCCCCTCTCATAATACTAAAAATCACCCCACTGACATTTTTCCTCGCCACGCCCCTTGGATGTTGTTCGGTACATACTCCTGGTTAGTGGAGAAGATTCCCTTGGACACTCCACGGACCCATCAATACAACACAGTAATCAAACAGAATCAGTGATTTTTATTAGAATCGTCAGGGAAGGTTCCTACACTGTGGCCATCGTTTAGAGGAGACTCGAGCCTTTACAATTGGCACTACAAGGTCAGCGCTCTAACCGAAGGGCCACCGTGTTACAACTCCGTGAATGCAGTTCTAGTCCGCCCAAACAACGACATTACCTCAATAATCAAATCGATAAACGCGGAGAAGGATGTGACAATGTAAAGGTTGCGTAATTGTTCGATTATTTCAATAAACGAAACTTGATTACTTGATTATTTGGTTTTAGGATGGTGCCAGTACAGAGCCGAGATAAATGGGGAGGGCGACACTTAATCATCTTTAACATGATATGGTGTCTGTATAACAGCAACTAGCTCAACAATAACGTAATCCACTGTGACAAATAATCACGGGCGGATTCGCCAAATCGAAAAATGCCATAGGCCTATAGGGGCCTATAGTTATATAGTCCAATAACCTTCCTTTGTCTTTGCGATCGCTAGAGTTGCAAGAACTGACAGCACAAGGTGAATAGCCTTCTGTACAAATAGCTACGCTAGAAATAGCTACGCTAGTTGTTGTAAAGACGTCTGTACGAAAAATTCCAGTCCACAGTGCCAACAAAATAAACCCAAAATAATTATGTCATTATATATTTAAACAAACCAGAAGAATGACATCATAATTGTAACGCAGAATAATGACGTCATGAGGTAAAATCAGCGCAATCAAGAAATAGATAATCTTTGGTGCTGGCCGAGTACAGTTACTAGTAGTAGTAGTATCGCTTCAGTTTAGTGACACTGTGCGACAACAAGGATCATTAGCGGCGCCCTCCACCTTTGTTCAGGCTTGGGACTGGCCGTGCAAGCTGGACTGCAGCAGTGGAGGAGCCGAGCGCACAAACAGGGAGAACTAGTTACAGGCTGATGACAATGTCGGCCGTTCCCGTTAATTACTACTAGGCCCTATAAGTTCAGTTATTTCGCGCTAATCGGTTTCACGAAAACAATGGCCAATCATCGGCGGTAGGTCGGTCAATAATTTTGGGAAGTAAAACCAATCGTACGGTCATGGCCTATTATAACTACACGGAGGTACGAGTCGACCTCACGCCCACTTGTAGGCCTATAGGTCCATATATGCCAACGCGGGGATTTTTCAAACATAACGTGAGACTTTGAGAAATTGAGACTTGCCTGTCATCAGTGGGTTAATTTGGTAATTGGCTTTTGTTTCAATTATTCGAGGAGAGGATGGTAATAAGTAATAACCGCCGCGATGTCAAACGTGTCATATGAAAGGCGTCATCGTCTTACTCAGATAAATTATATAGCCCACAATTAGATGGCATAACCACCTCAATGAAAATTAAGCCGATTCAGTTATTTTAGCTGATTATGCCTATTGGTGGGAAAGTTGTCTGCGTCGTCTTATGCGACTCTCTTAGGTCGCAGTTTGTCATAATATCGTCCAATTTCTCGTCACAGGTTCAGTATTAACTATAAAAACATACAAAACGTTCATGTCACACGTTTAACAAAGATCGGATGAATAACAACGATGACTTTGTGGTTACTTAACCAAGCCACATTAATTTAAACCGGAAGTAGGCGCGCCAGGACTTCTGAATGACGTCTGCAAGATTCCAAGACAAGAACATTAGAATTGCTGACTGACTAATTGATAAAATCGTTTAGCGAAGAATTCTATGGTCTTACTCCAATTTTGAAGTCATGACCTATTGAGTTAATTGGGAAATTGACTTTAGTTTCGATTATTCGAGGAGAGGATGGTAATAAGTAATAATCGTCGCGATGTCAAACGTGTCACATGAAAGGCGCCATCGTCTTACTCAGATAAATTATATAGCCCACAATTAGATGGAAAGGATTGAAGAAGATTTTCACCGAAGAAACAGAGAAGACGATAGGATATCGGAAAGGGTCAAGGCCTGCTCACCCATGCATCCAAGATGCTGCTAAGAATAGTCGCAAGGAGACTACAAAAACAAAGCGGAAACAGACAAATGCCTAGGAGAGGACCAATTCGGATTCAGGAAAGAGAGAGGAACAAGGGATGCAATTGCAGCTGTAAGAGTGTTAACAGAAAGAATCTTACCCCATGGACAAGATATATATATATATACATGCTTTGTCGACTATGAAAAGGCATTTGATAGGGTAGACTGGAAACGACTAATAAGCGCACTTAGAAGAATGGGAGTGGATTGGAAGGAAACAAGCTCATTGGAAACCTATTAAAAGGACAAAGAGTAAAAGTAAGAATAGACGAAGAATACTCTGAACCGGGTAAAATAGGACGAGGGGTGAGGCAAGGATACCCGCACTCTCCAATACTATTCAACATATGTATCGAGGAAATTACAAGAGAGGAGGTGGAGGAGGGAGTGAAGGCACGAGGAAGACTGATAAAGGCAATAAGATTCGCGGACAAGAATGATGGCGACTAGTGAGACTGGACTGCAGAGAATAATGGATCAGTTAACCATGATAGTACGGAGCCCCTAAAGGGACATGAAAGAAGAATATTTTATCTCGTGCGCACGAGATACAAACTCGTTCCCACTGCTTACTAAGTCGTGGGAACGAGTTAATATCTCGTGCGCACGAGTTATTAACTCGTTCCCTCGACTTAATAAGTCGTGCGCACGAGAAAACAACTCGTTCCCACGACTTAGTAAGTCGTGGGAACGAGTTGTTATCTCGTGCGCATATTTGACCAATAGCAGGCCGACTTTTCTGTGACATACACACACTTCTATTTTGGTATTTATGGGGAAACACATAGTTCTATAAACGAAACAATGTTTAAGATAGAGTGATTCGGGCATTCCATTCAAAACTTAAATCCCACCTTTTCAAGAACTCTTACCCAGACTCGTTACTTGATATGCCATCTGTCACTTCTCGACGAAAGCGATGCCCTCCTGAACAGCTACTCTGCCTCCCTGCTGACCTTCTGGAAACCGAATTCTGACCTCCACGGAACTATCATTTGGACAACCCTTTCGATTTGACGCAGCACTCGTGAATAAGCTAGTGCCCTGCGCATAGCTTTCAAGCTGCGCTTTAGAAGTCTGGAGATAACGATTACTACTACTAGGGGTGTATAATGTGTGGTGTGAAAGGCTTTGGCCTATAGGGAAGGCATTTAAAGCTACAATGTTATTTGTGATGCCGCTTGTGTCGGTCTGCTATTGGTCAAATAAGTCGTGCGCACGACTTATTAAGTCGAGGGAACGAGTTGTTAACTCGTTCTTTAAGTAAGAGCCTAAGTAGAAGCCTAAAAAAGCGAATGGTCAAAACTCTGGTATGGTGTGTGGCCAAAATGAGGATTAAAACTATTATTTTTTTAAATTTCGAAACAAACTAATTCATCCCAAAAAGTTAGTAAGATTACATTTTGGCACCCCCAAAATCCTCATTACAAACAGGTTGTCACACATGATTTTGGCGCCCACGGGCCCCACTGATCTGTGGTCACTAAGGGCACGTAAGAGGCGACATAATATCATGTCGTAGTTCCAAATCAATTGCAAGCTGTGATCTGTCCTACAGCAAATTGAAGCTAATATTATCGTATTTGCAGCTTCAATGGGAAAGGTCGTCTCAGCGATCCTCTTCTTCTAAGCATCGAACGAGAAACATGGGATAAAACAAATCTTGATAACGTCATTGGCCAACTTGCGACAGTTAAATCAAGAAAAATTAATTTTTTTACAGACTGTCTATGACAGTTATGTACAAATGGCCCTTAAATATATTTGAAAATGTGAAATAAACAAGAAAGGGGGCCGTCCATAAAATTCGTCACGCAATTATAGACCAATTTTGACCCTCTTCGGGCCTTCCTAATCGTCACACGTCGTGACAAAAGTCACAAGCTCTGAAATACGACTTCACATCACTTTGCACCACCCAAAAACAGATGTTCAGGATGTTATAAGCACATTTTCTTATAATTATCACTCAAAAAGTAATTATAACTATACAAATACTTCAAACTAGGATAGTAGAACGATGACGAAATGGATAACTTTGAATTGTTACACTCATTTTGCACTACACAAGATCAGAAGCTCTGGTAGGATCACTGCATTTTTTTAAAAATTGATAATAACAACATGAAATAAACCAAACGTTATGTTTCTCCATTCTCGCAAGGAGAAGCAAAATTACATTTGCGTACGCACATATTTTCGGGACCCCTCCCCCAACGTACGCACCCGTACGTAAAATCGCCGAAATTAGAAACCCCCCTCCTCTAGCTGCGTACGTAATATGCTGACATGAGTGACAGAAATGAACAAGAAACAAGTAAATATTTTATATAAGGATCTGGCAATAAATTGAAAGTTGTCTTTGGGTGGGTGTCCGTGGGAGATAATATAAATGTGTGTCCGTTGGGTCTTAATTGGTGAATGGACAGGAGCGTAGTGGAGGTAGGCCTAGGGGTTGGAACATGCTTGATTGCGTAAAATGAAGAGGTTTGGTATAAGCTATGTAAGAACTTAGAAAAAGACGTTACCAATGACAATGTGACGCACATGATGACGTCAAATCGGTAATAGTCTTTGGCTGGGATAAGGACCACCTTATTTAGATTCTTAGGTTGAGAGTTAAGGAATAAACCGTGAAATACCAATGCTTTTCAGACGGCCACATAAAGAAAGAAATAAAATGACGAACAATTGTTTCGGTGGTAGGCCTATTACATGTCAATTGTTCATTGTGAAGCTGTTGTGTTAGTCCCGCAAAAATCTAATCCAATTAAATCATTATCCAGCAGACTCGTGATTATCTCAGCGAATTTATTAATTATAATTACATATTGTGGCATAATCAGCATATTATTCAAGCTTCAGTTTCAGTATTGCCCGACAAAATCGTGAGATCCGACGGAAAGGGAAACTCGGCACGTAGGCTAATAACACTTGCGCATGCCCTACAAGTGGGAGAGGATTCGAACCCTTACGCTCTAGGACCAATCGCAAACCTTGTAAGGCAAGGGGAAAGCCCCATCAGCGGTTCAGTCTATCCCCATTTGCTCCCTCCCCCAGGGACCCCACCCATATACTTTCCGTTGGATTTTCTTTCCACACCACATCCAATCGCAGGGCAATGCTGAGTCGACCGCTGAAACCATGAATAAGTTGGTGCCCTGCGCTAAGTTTTTGAGTAGCGCTTAAAAGCGTAGAGTTTACGATTAGCACTATGAGAGGCATTGATATGTAATTGGTTCGAGTCATTTTCTCTGGAGATGAATCTCATCAATTAATTCAGCAATTAAATGTACGCTGAAATTACCTCAGTGAGTGTGGAACTCAGGCAACGAGCTGCTATTATTACTAATACTACTACAACTATTTGCACTACTACTACAAGTACTTCTTCTACTACTTCCCCTACTACTTCCACTACTACTATTGCAATTTCCACAACAACCACTACGATCACTATGCTACTATTACTTCCACTACATGTACTACTAGGCCTACTATATTAAAGATAATTTATTACTCGCCCCAAAACAAGCGTTATAGATTTCATGATACACGTCCAGGTGATTTTAAGTCATCTTAGGCGTGATGTATACAAAGCATCGGTTTGACTGATTCCACGAAAACCCGTCATATATCGGCTACCACACACACACACACACACACACACACACACACACACACACACACACACACACAAACACACAAACACACACACACACACACACATACACAAACACACGCACACACACACACGCACACACACGCACACACACACACGCACACACACACACACAAACACACAAACACACACACATGTCATTATAATACAGTACTCAATGGGAATTTGGCCGTGGTTATATTATGTCTGTGTGCTTTTATGAGTGTGAGTGCGTGTCTGTC
>OY365816.1:14700291-14919680 GCA_959347315.1 Bimastos eiseni | reverse complement strand
ACCTGAAATCGTGATCCCTGCTATGGTCATCCACTAGCATTTCTGCCTCCCTGCCTGTCTGGCTGCCTATCTGCCTATCGATACGTTTAGTTCACGTAATCGTGATTCTGTTTAAGAGTTCGCGCCATACGTAATTACGATAGCGCTGAGCAGAACTATTTATAGAAAATAGGGGATTGCCCATCTTCCAGAATGCTCGCCGTGTTTCGATTTCGGAGATCAGAGAAGTTCACGAGGGTTAAGGAAAGTTCAAGTTACGGCAGAACAGTCATGAGACCTGTTCCCTTCGCTAAGCTTCCCAGTTACGTAAAATTTCTCTACCTCAATAAAGAACAACCGATCAATTTCATGAACGCACGCAGTCAGCAACAGCAGCCCCATCTCAGAGGTTTTGAGGGGTAAGAAAATGCTCCTTATAATTAGTTGAGATTCAAACGTGCACGACTTTGACAACCTTTAACAGTGCGGGAGGAGATTGGAAGAGGCAGAAGCATTGAGCGGGGAATGGGATGAGATGTGGATTGTGGAAGTATATGAAGGCAATCAAACTTTCTGTAACCTTTGAACGATCTATATATAGTCCATTGATACTGCCTTATATATGCTGTGCTCACAAGGCACCCTAAAGACATTGCTGCGTCACCAGCGAATTTCAATAACGTCAGAGAACATTAAGACTCATAAATATGAAAGCTCTCAGAAAATGGCTTTGCTTGAAAATCTGTAGAAACGTGGGTTACATACAGGGGGGGGCGATCTGGGTGGAAGTACCCCACCTTTAACAGAGAGGAGACAATATACACGTGTGTCCCTCCACACTGCCTACTCTTATTGCGTGTCCCCCACCTGTCAAGCGAGACCGACGCCTCTGGCTACAACCAACGCAACAACCCAGCGCCAACATTCAAACGCCAACATCCAACGCCAACATCCAACGCCAACATCCAACGCCAACATCCAACGCCAACATCCAACGCCAACATCCAACACCAACATCCAACGCCAACATCCAACGCCAACATCCAACGCCAACATCCAACGCCAACATCCAACGCCAACATCCAACGCCAACATCCACCATTTCACTGACTGTGAGCTCAAGCAGCAAGAGACGTGCTTGTGTTGCCAAAGTATAGGTTCATGCAAATGCAGGTCTATATCGGAAAGGAAAATGTTGAGAAAAAATCCAAATAATCGGCTTCATAATCTGTATCGGCTATTTCAAGAACGGAAGCGTCTCATCGTCAGAACAACTTATAACGTGGCATCGTCAGAGTAATTCATCCAATTCGTCAGCGATCGTGTACAAATTGCAAGAGATGACGACTACAACGATGATCTCTTGGTTCGGTTTCGGTCTGGCTTCCCTCTCAGCCTCCATTTCGAAATGCAAACAGGTCGAACCAAGAGTTCAAGTGAGATGCAACTCTGCAGTACAAATCCTTCATCTACAATCAATTCTCTGAAAATACACACAGACCTAAGCACACACAGACCTACGCACACACAGACCTACGCACACACAACCATGGTTATGGCATGAACGTATACACGCATGTTTTCATGGGTGTTCAAAAATGGTGCGTAATGATAATTGCATGTACAAATATCGTCACCTATGCGTGTCTGTCTGCGTGTGTCTGTCTGCGTGTGTCTGTCTGCGTGTGTCTGTCTGCGTGTGTCTGTGTGTGTATGTCTGTGTGTGTATGTATATGCGTGGGCTCATATATCGTTTTACGCAGACGATAATACAGCTGCTGTCGATATTTTTAAACATGATATACACGTTATACGGAGTGCTTTCCGATGCGCCGAAATCTGGAAGCCGCCAAAGTTGCAATCTCGACGAAAGAGAAAATACTATCAGCCTACAGACATCGTCGGCCCCTGCGTCGGATTATTGGAACAACAGCAGCTTGTGCAATTAATTTAGCATCCCGCCAAACAGCGACAACTACCATCAACTTCTAACCTATACGTGACCACGCCGCTGTCGTAAGTGTTAGTGATAATCGTCGCCGAGATTTCAGCATGCAGAGCCCGCTGCTGCAGCAGAGCCTGTGACAATGGGTAGGAGGATAAAGATGTGGCGAATAGAGACGAGTAATAGAGTCATATGCGGACCGCGGATTCACAATTGTCGACTCTTGCGTCGCCGCGAACGTGGTTTACGAATTCGCTGTTCCAGTTTCGAAGGTACAGGCCTAATTAATAGCGGGTAGTGAAGAGTCAATGCTTTCCACGTATCTCGGTATTACTAATGGTTCAGCCCCGTTCTCGGACGAGACTATATATAACAGGGGTGCTCAATAGTAAGTTTATTCTGTTCTGCATCTTGTGTGTGTACACACGCAACTCGCCAACTTCTAAAGAATCACACGCTTTGCGATAATTTGGCTAAACATGATGCGCTTATTCGTAGCCCTTGCTGTGTGCATTTTATGGGGAGCTTTACCCATTGACGCTCGTCATACTACCGTTGACTTGAGTGATGATGGTAAGTTGGTTGATTGATAGTTTATCGGATGAGAAAGAAGAGAGTAGTAAGACCAGGGCTTGAAGTGGGGAAAAACAGGTGCCGGTATGGTTACAAGAACCATTTCCCTCTCCTGTTATGTATGACTTTGTGGCCTGGAGAAGTACCGGTATACACTTGCAGTCGACCAGGAGAAGTGCCGGTAGGGTATACCGGGTTTCATACCTTCCCACTTCAAGCTATAGTACACGAGTAAGACATCGTGATCAGCTCTTTTCTGACTATACTTCCGAATGTGTTGCTTTCAGTCTAGTATAGTCACAGCGTATTGGATTTGGTTCCAGAGATATCTGCTCCGGTTTGCATTAGTAAAACGAGTTAAGGAAGGTCATTCGGGTGATGGAGCTGGAACTGGCCTCCTGCTCTCGTTACCGGAGAAGGCATTAATGGTATTTTAATAGTCCTTTGTTTCGTTTCTTTCTCAGGATCCAGATCTGACACCGCGTTGACCGTCTCGACAACCCAAACTCTACCCTTTCAAGAAAGCCCGGATTACGCCGAGGACACGTGGTCCAATCCCCACAACGAAACGGACGAATGGGACGACGTATTGGACTCGCTTGACCCAGTTCTGGCCAATGACCAAGCAGCAGCTGCGGCGTCATTTGACATAGTTTCACGCACAGGAGGAAGACGCTTTCGAAGGCGCTCGGTGTCCAGAGTGAGACGGACGCCATCTTGGGACAATGCCTGCGTGGGAGAAACAGAGGACCAGGACGGGGTAGAAGGCGGAGAAGGAGAAGGAGAAGGAGAAGGAGAAGAAGAAGGAGAAGAAGAAGGACGAAATACGATACTGGTACTCAATGAAACTCTTAACGAACTTCGTCGCAACCTATTCAATAACGTCAACAAAAAATACGTAAGTGACGCATACAAACTTCGATACGTTGTATGCAAATGATATAGCTCCAACATATTTCATGTGGAGATTAACAATACAATAGAACAGAGTTTGAAATCGCCCACCTTCTAAAGTCTTCCAGAGCTTATAGCTGTGCATGCGCACACACACACGACTCGATGGCGCAGGTGCAGTTATAATTATTGCAGAACAATCGTGTGTTTGAGCAAGGTCCCTATGCTATACACAGTGACTTCTCGACCTAGGTTCGAACCGTTGCTCTCTGCGTTACAAGCCGACCGCTCTAACCAATGCATGGGCAGCCGTGACGCAAATTATTAACTGTATTAACTTAACTGTACATTACACTTACAAGAGCAAAAGCTGGCTCCGTCTGGCTGATAAAACGAGGAGCACAGGAGTTCGTTTCAGAAAGCACTGCACATGAATTACAACTTACATGGTTACATGACTTACAACTTAAATGGTTACATGACTTACAACTTAAATGGTTACATGACTTACAACTTAAATGGTTACATGACTTACAACTTACATGGTTACATGACTTACAACTTAAATGGTTACATGACTTACAAATTAAATGGTTACATGACTTACAACTTACATGGTTACATGACTTACAACTTAAATGGTTACGCCTTGTGCGCTCTTCGAACCGTCATTTTAATCACACAAATTCATAAAATGATTCTTGATCTGTTAGGCTCAAATTCATTGATTGTGTTAATTCTTGATGAATTCATTTATCCTAATTAATTATCTCGTCAATGATGTGTTGATTACAGAAGAAACTCCATTGCAAACGAAGGCGACGTGTGTTGAACGCCAGACTATTCACAACGGAACCAAATACAACCAACGCCACCGATCAACAGGTCAGTCAAATGCACCAGTTTCTATATACATCATACAATATACATACATACATACATACATACATACATACATACATACTTACATACATACATAAATACATACATACTTACATACATACATACACACATACTTACATACGTACATGCATACATACTTACATACATACATACATACATACATACATATATACATACATGCATACATACATATATACATACTTACTTACGTACATACTTACATACCTTAAATACATACATACATACATACATACATGTATACATACATACATACATACACACATACTTACATACATACATGCATACATACATACACAAATACATACATACGTACATGCATACATACTTACATACATACATACATACATATATACATACATGCATACATACATATATACATACATACATACTTACTTACGTACATACTTACATACCTTAAATACATACATACATACATACATACATACATGTATACATACATACATGCATACATACATACATACTTACTTACATACATACATGCATACATACATGCATACATACATATATACATACATACATACTTACATACATACATACATGCATACATACGTGCATACATACATGCATACATACATGCATACATACATACATACATATATACATACATACATACTAGGGCTGCGGAAATTAACGATTAATTAACCGATTAATCGTTAATTTATTTTGTAACGATTACATTTTTGTTTACCGATTAATGGTTTCGATTTCTCTACCCATCACTGATGTGTACCCGAAGTCTGGAAGCAACAGTGAAAACAGTAAACATTGCAATATATATGGCGGTGGAAAGTAGGCTAATCGAGGTATTGAATAGGGCCTATCATGGATTTAACACTAAAATATATGAGCAAGAAAAGCGTCTGTGCTATTTCCTGTTTGTAACTAAATTCAGTATTCCCTAACTGAGAATTTTAATTGAAATGGTGATTCGTTTGACAAATGTAACCATAAAAGTTTTTGTGATTTTATCTAGATTAACTATTAATTAATCGTTAATTTTTCAAAAGTTAACTATTAAAATTAAATTGATCGTTACCAGCCCTAATGCATTCATGCATATATTCATGCATTCAGAGGCCTACACGCATATATACACACATACACAAACACACACGCATACTCACATACTATGCGTACGTACAAGCATACATACATACACATATACATACAAACACACACACATATATAGGTCTACATGCATCATCTTTCTTACTTTCTATATCCTAATTTTGCTTCTACTGTTACTTAAAAATTGCAAACGTCTGTTAGCAGGCCTGCATGGCTACTGTTTTACAGTTGACAGTTTCTAATAATTCTCAGAATTTTATGCTTACTGTTTCAATCAATATTAGACTTCAACTTAGGCTAGTTTTACGTTGTCAACAACTGCAGAATCGACTTTTTACTTTACACACAAATCTACATGCACGTCACTCGTGCTCGGCATACACCTCTCTGGCCAACTAATTATGCCTACTTATGCAAGGTCAGATTTATATAATTATATGCTAACAGCAAAGACATTAAAATCCATGCGTATATACGCTGGTATACAACATAATTATGCACAACATACATAAATCACACGTACATGAAACAAGCCCTCTCCTACTTTAAAACGAACTTGTTTAAATGTGTCAGATTTTCATGGGTACATCGCTTTTAGAAGGTAGGCTCTACTCAAATTTGCGCCAGTTTAAGTGGCGTCATGTATAAATAATAAATAACTCTAAATGCTTTCTGTTTAATTAAGGAGGATGTCATGTGTCAGTTAAACAACCGACTGAAGGAGGTGGCTTATCTGACGAAGATTGTCAACGATTCTGAGATTGTTATTGGGCAAACTGTCCAAAGAAGTCGGACGATATTAGACGAACTTCTGCGTCTGGATAATGGTATTTTTACGAACCTCTGCGTGATTCAGAATGATATCTTGCAGCGAGGTGTAACGTGTCCATCCTCAAGCAGTCCCATATATTCACCAGGAGGCAGCAGCGTCAATTCGCAACTCAGCATGCACGACAGATTCGAAAATAACTGCAATCGTCTGAAAGAAATTGAACCGCTGCTGAACGATGCCGTGAAACTCATTCACCAGGCAGCAGCACAGTAAGCTCATGGTATGACGTCATCTTGAGACTCTCTAGTCGTCGTAGTTATTTCATTGTTATAAACTTATAACATCTAGGCCCTTTATCTGAGTACAGTAGAAGGTGAAGCTAGTTAGCAGAAATATAATTTCAGAATTCATTCCTTGTGAATGATTTATTTTGTATGCAGACATATTGTGCTTTATTTTTTAAATTATAGAAACACGAGAATTCGCTTGTAAAATTATTATCAAAGTTGCACTGGTGTAACACTACTGAAACAGACCGTATATAACCATAACCATCAGTTTTATTGCTTCAAGATACAAGATACATCAATGAACGATATGCATGTTTAACATTTTGGTGCTAATGATTAGCGTATGTATACGCATTGGTTTTAATGTCGCTTCTGTTAACATATAAATAATTATATAAATCTGACCTTGCATATCGCGTCTGTTATGCGTGGTTGTAATAATATGCTAATTTTCTGTGATATTTTAATTAGGTAATTGATTCCAGTTTGCTAATCTGTTATTTTTCGTATCGTCATGTTAAACTTTTTACACGTTCAAACGCTGTAGCTATTTAAATTTTACTTGTTATTATAGTGCCTTCAACCCACCATATTGGCCTAATAGGCTTATGACAAAGCCTTGGGCAAGCTTACTGTTTACTGCAGTTATTTTTACCATTTTTTGTTGATATTTATTTGATTGTTGACGTTGATCTCTTTTTGAATATTCGTAATTGCTGTTGTGTTGTTAGTTACTTTGATAGAGTTGCACTTTTCCATTTTTATGTTCTGTATGGGTAAACATTGAAACATTCTAACAATGAAATTCATGGAAGAAATAGATTATGTTGCAGTAATGCTTAAAGGGTTTTGATTTATAACTTTTTGCTCAAAGTTATAAATAAATGTAGCATTCAGCATTTTATAATTGATCAAACAAGGAACAGGGCCATGGCACTTGGTATTTTTCACAGGCAATATTTTCTATCATATCCCTGAGTGGTCAAATTATTTAGTATGCTTGTCATAGAGGATACTGCTTCTTGTGCGTAATTTGATTGTCATGTATTACATTTTGTCCTGGGTATTTTCCTTATCATTTACTATCAGTAGGTCTATAATTATGTCTGTTCATACTGAAAACGATTTTTTTAGATCCTACAGCTCCCTGATATTCAGAGGTTGTTGACTGCCACCAGTTTCTCATTAGGTTGTAATTAGTGGCAGGGTGCATGCAGGGACATTGGGAACATACTCCCCTTCAACCTGCTTTATGGATCTGAATTACACAGTTGTGTCAAGTATAGTGTAATTTTAAAATGTTAATTGCTTACAAATGAACTTCGATTGAACTGTCATGCCTTATGACAACAGTTTTGTAGATTAGATTAGATTAACAGACTGATGTTTCTATAAATGTTTTCTGACCCACCAGTTCTTTACATTCCCCAGTTTAATCTTAAGTAGGTCAACCTCTTAGGCTATGATATGATGGTGCTACATAATTCCTAACTCATTAAATGATCCTACATGTCCAGTGCTATTCATTAATGCTATGTTGTTAGATGGCGTCATTTAATGAATGTGGAGAAAATAATATAAATGATCCTATCAGCCAATTAATGTAATGTAATGTAATTGAACATTTTTATGGTTTGAGAAGATTCGTTTGAAGTGCTCAACGCATTTGCTCCCATTGTCTTAATTATGGTCATTTTAAAATTTTAGTCATTGTGTTATTTATTGTTTGTTTTATCACTTTGTCATGCCAATTAGTATTAAAAGTTACAGATATATTATGCAAAAACTTGTCTGCAATACTCATTATTTGTCTGCATCGTCTGCAATACTCGCTCATTATTTGCAATACTTGTTCATTGTCTGCAATACTCGTTCTGTATTAACTCGTTTGCTATGAAATTATCTTTTTCCAGAGATGCAATACTACATTTGGCTGTTTTTGTTTGTTTGCATATTTAAAGGGTTTTGCTGAATCATCTTAGCGATTGGTACAGTTGCAATCATGCATATACATAAACGCCCAATGATACAAATCAGTACACATATATACGAACACCTAAGGGCATAGACACATACATGCACCGATACATACAGACACTTGAGTGCATATACAGACATAAATGCACACAAGTGTAGATGATAGACATACTTACTTGCATACATACATGGTTGTTTACATATAAGCATACATACATGCATGTGCCTACGAACATGCAGTGATCAGTTATGTTCAATTGTACATGCATGTATGCATGCTAACACACATACATGTATATATATATATATACTTATACAAACATACCTGCTTGCGTAGCCACGCAATATTTATAAGGTATTTACAGGTGTGAATAAAATACTCACATTCATGGATAATTATATGCATATAATTGAACCTACAAAGCATGCATAAAAGGGCATATAATATTCATATATAGACATATATTTATGTTTTCTATTCATTTTGAACGTAGCTGTTAAACGTTTTTGTAGTTTTATACGGAACTGAGTTTCAAGCGAATTATTTCAATGTATTAGGAAATTGAATCTTTATAACCTTATCAATGTTTCAACTGGTGTTAGTCAATCGAGAACCATTTGAACTTTTCTTGCTTTATCTCTGTTCGTTTATAGTTGACTAGAATAGATGTACTGCTTTTAAGTAGTTTATTGCTTTTCTCATGTATTTATTTATTTGTTACGTCATAATATTGTTTTACTTTTGATTGTGTTTTGCTGTTGATTGTTTTACTCTTGATTGTTCTGTCATTGTACTGCAGAACGCGATGGCAGATTGAATCAAAGCTTCTACTTACAACTGTTTTTTATATTTAACTGTTTTTGGTTTTGGAAAATTTTTGCAATAATAAAATAAGCAATGAGTTGAGAACTTGTTTTTTGTTTATTTACTTCAACCATATTCCAAAATTAAGACATAGATGTTTTTATTATATAAGCCTATATATTCTATATGATCATATATATATATACATATATATATATATAAATTATATATATGGTCATGTGTGGGCCTATGTATATATAATTATAATTAGGATTCATTTATCATGATACGCAAAATGAAACTTGAACGAAACATGAGACGAGCTGTTGATAGCCTAAAAAATATATATATATGCGCGTCCGACTGAGATATGCTAATGCGACATAATGATTTGGGTTTTCACGAAGATTTTTGAGAAAAAAACGGTTCCATTGGGAATTTCCCGGCGTATAGTCGACATGTTCTAAATGAACGACAATCATGTCAGCAGTAAAATGTATGCATCAACAGTACTTACTGCACGATTCATCTGGCATACGGATCATCATCCTGGATTTTTAATTGTTAGTTTAGCTTACTCATGGAGTATATGGAGTGATATTTACAAACCGGTACGTGTGTTGTAATCGGGTCCAGAATATAGACGAAGTTACAGTTACATACTGACTGAAAAACTCGGAAGCGCTGTCTACCTAGCGGTTGGCTATTCAGCCGTAGCCGAACCAGACTATCATTGGAATCTGGAAATATTGTATCGAAAGTCGGTTTGATGTTCAATGAACTGGTAGGAAATTAATACATTTGAAAGCGTTTAATTAAGATTTTATATACCAACCCTTTGTCTATAGTCGTGGTCACTTCTCATCTAAAGCAACTTCAGCCTCAGTAGCACTTATAAAAATTATTGTCACAGGGTAGAATTTCTATGAGGCCCGTTGCTGTCTCAGGGTAGCCTAGGTCTCGGTAAGAAAATTCGGAATTCTCTGCAGTCTGAAGTTGTTTCGCCTGAATTAAGTATGTTTTCATTGGATGTCCGATTTGACAATTGTTTAACATGCGATAGAAATAAGTCTGTGTCTGATTGTGATTATCCCAGTCTTCATCTTTCATGCTCTGACAACAGAACTGCCGATTATGCACGAAAGCCTGCATATGTAGGCCCTATGGCTTATGTCTGTGTATGTATGCAAAACCATTTATGTCTGTGTGCACTTATGTATGTAGCGTATGTATGACTGTAAGTAGGTATGTAATAAGGACTATAGCTATGTATGTATGTATGCATGCATGCGTGCATGCATGCATACATGCCTGTATGTATGTATGACTTGTATGTGTATATATGTATGTGTGTGTATGTACGTATAACTTGTATGTATATATGTGTATGTATGTATGCATGTATGCTAGCCTATGTATGACTATGTATGTATGTATATATGTATGTAATAAAAGTGTATGGTTATGTATGATTGTATGTACGTACGTAGGTATGTGTAGGCCTATATACGTGTGTATGTATGTATGTGTGTGTGTCTGTGTATGTATGTGTGTATGTATGAATGTATGTATGTATGTATGTATGTATGTATATATGTATACAATACATGCATGCATGTATTATAATAAAGTTTATAGTTATGTATGTAAGCTCTGTGTACGTACGTACGTATGTAGGTCTACGTATGCTTGCTTGTATGCATTTATACGTGTAGGCCTGTACGTGTAGAAAGGTGTACTGAAAAGGCCGTACCCGTCAAGTGCCTTACAGACACCAACCGTTCTAGATAGGTGTTCTTAAAAAGCGTTTTAGAGTGTTTGTAGAAGCGAGTCAGGCGCAACAGGACGGAAGTATGTTGCAAGAGAAAGAAGAGAGGCCAGGACATGGAAGGGGGGAGCGATGAGCTAATAATCGACCAAGGCGACACGCCCCTTAACAGCTACTCTGTCTCCTCTTGAAACTGGACTCTGATCCTACTCGGACTACCCTTTGGACAACCCATTTGATTTGAATCATTTGATGCAGCGCTCGTGAATCAGCTGGTGCCCCTGTCTGCGCTTCGTTTTTGTGTGGTGCTTTGGAAGTTTGAGATTACGATTTATTTAATAGGATGTCGACGAATTATACGACGTGTTCCTTCACGAGACTCGGAGAGTGTGATGAGTAAACAGGTCGAAGGAGGTGAATCTTTAGTTTAGGCCTATACCCTAAAGACAGCGAAGAACCAAACGACAGGAACAGAGAAGATGGAGAATTTGCATATATAAAAGCCACGTTCGTAGGGTCAAAGCGGATCACCAATTGCTAGTGTAGTTAAAATTATACATCGGTAAAACACACGTCCAACGCAACTCTACACTCTTAGAAAAGTTCAGGTACGAATTACCGGAACCATTCAGGTAAACTTTTGTTTCCTGAACTTTCAGGCGTACAGTAGGCCTACCTGAAGAGGTCTCGGGTTCAAAACCCGTGGCCTGCTGGTTTTTTCTTTTTTCAAAACACTTTAAAAAATATATCTAACAATGCTTTTTATTGCACTGCTCACTTCCAGATCGTATTTGAATTTATTCGGTTTCTTTTCCGGTGTTTTTGAACGATCCCTGGCTGTTTTTGATGATGGTAAACCCTTCCTGAACAGTTCAGAGAATTTTCCTGAACTTCAGGTAGCTTACCAGAAGGTTCGACTGGCCCCATTTGGCCTAAACTCGTTCAGGTAAAACACGTGAACTTTCAGGCATTTCACCTGAACATTTTTAAGAGTGTAAGGTGATCCTTACTCGGAATGGACCTTAAAGAGAGTATACCACTCGTTTCAACGGCAAGCTGTTTTGAGGGATCTAGCCCGTTAAAGAATTCGCAGGGTCGATAAGGCCATACGGTCGCTCTAACACGCAGTCCGTACTCGGAGGCTGCCTTAAGTGGAGAGGGACCTCGTTGAAGTGGGTAGGCCTAGGCTTAATGGTGGACTGGTGGTTAAGTAATTTGCCTTGACCTCCCCATATTCTGACCTGGCACCGGAACGAACAGAGCAGCATGGCAACTGTGGACTTAGTTTGATGAACTAGAGAATCAATCTATATGACACATAGGAAGAGTTATAACTCGTATATAGAATCGAACACTATAGCTAAAACTAACATGGAAGGAATATGAAACGGCAACGTGGCAGCCAATCGGCGATCGTCTTTTCTGATGCACTGCATTCAATGTCTGTGATCGGCTAAGTAATGAATAAACTGACTTCCGGGTATTCGGAAGAGTAAATTTGAATGTTTTATCACCAAAACGATCATCTAAAATAATGCTATTTCAGTCAAAAATCTTCTTTTGAACACATGTTATTTTAACTGATTTATATTGAAAATTCTATGTATTAAGTCAATTTATTTGTTAACAAAAGCAAGCGCGACTTCCGAGTTGTACTTCAAAAGTTCCGTATGTAGTCACAGACTTACAAGCATAATCTAGGTCAATGACCCAGTTTTCGTTACCTTTCCATTTTAGTCCCAGACTATAGATTGATCATTGAGAGATGTGTGCTACATTTTAAACTTGTTTGGGTTGGGCTGAAAGTACAACGAGATTACGTACGCAATTAGGTTAAGTTAATTTATGCAGTGATTTCGCAGTTAGGTTGAGTTAATTAGGCCTACGGTGAATAAGCCTTTTCATGGTAGGCTCTGGCACTATTCTAAGACTATGTAGTCTAGATAAGTCTGCTGAGTTTATTACATTACTCTTTGCTTCCTCTTCAAGGGCCCAGTCGATATAATATGGCATTATTATCACACTCACACACACAAACACGCGCACACACACACACACAAACACGCATATATATATATATATATATATATATATATATACAATCGCGCATACGGGATATTTTAACAGGTTGTTGTGGGTAACGAACAGAACTGGGTGAAAATTCAGGAAGCGCGTTAGCCCCAACTATAGCCAGAGGTCACCACTCACCCATTATACTCTTGTGATAATTTTCTGTGCGATGTCATGTCTTTAGCAGGTTACTTTTAAGTTTTTTTATTGCTCAATTATTTTCCACAGTTTGCGCACTCAGAACTCGTGGTGCCAACTCAGATGTAGGAAACCTTATTGTTTCTGCGGATCGTCTAAAAGCCGGGTACTGGTCCTGTGGAGTGGGGTATGGCGGAGAAGGGTCGGAGGGTTGGGCGGGCGTCGGCGGTTCGGCTCTCTCAGCATCTGGAGCTGAGCGGTCAGCTAGAGGTGCTGCAGCTGAAGGAAAAGCTGCAGGAGATGACGGAATTGGTCCGACAACTGCTCGATCACATGGACCAACTGGAGAAGGTGCACGTAGCCTTCTCGCCAGCAGGATCTCAGGTATACAAAACAATAGCAACGTACACACACACACACACACACACACACACACACACACACACACAGAGTTATATATCCACATATTATATACATGTACATATTATATTGTACATAATTATGCAACTGATGTGTAATATATTACACATCATAATAGGTATAAATACATATGATTATATATTCATATATAATAATTATATGCTTTCTATTTTCATTTTGTGTATATTGGACCTATGTTGTTGCAATATAATAATTTATAATTAGCATCATCATCATCATTATTATTACTGTTGCCATTATTATTAGTACTGCTATTGTTACTATTGCTCTAGGCCTGATACTGTTAGCAGATTGATGCTAGGCACAGGGCGCAATTATAGCTCGGTGCGGCCCTGGTTGGTTGACGCTGGTAGTCAACCAGTCGCCAATTGAACGGATTATATATATATATATATATATATATATATATATATATATAGAGAGAGAGAGAGAGAGAGAGAGAGAGAGAGAGAGAGAGAGAGAGACTTCGTAGACTTTATGTCCTGATGTGCGAACGTTAAGCAGCACTTTAGTCCTTTTAGTCAGCGAACTAATAGGGCCAATAAATAGAAATTCCCAGGCCTAACAGTGAGCAAATATCACAGTCAGGATCAGATGACCGTATGTATACCCATATAGGCTGTCAACGTATTATAAGATGTTCAATCCACTTATAATGTAATTGAGAACAGATCATTATGTACGCATGGAGTAAGCAGGGCATTGCAAAGAAAACTTAGAAACTAGTTGGGCCTACTCGATCTGCCTCCTCTGCAAACCGGAATAGGACTGCAGCCCCTATGATTTGACGCAGCGCTCGTGAATAAGCTGGTGCCCTGCGCTTGGCTTTTGAGCCGCGCTGTAGAAGTTTGAAGATACCGATTACGTGGGAGTGTCATCAACTTAATTAGAATAAATGAGAGGATGTGTGAAAGGTGTTGGTCAATGACCGAAAAGCGATGTTTTTTTATTATCCGGTTTTTCGGCATTGAAGTCGAGAAAAGATTGCTTCAGTCCAAGGTGTCGTATTAAAGCTCTTGACTACGTCTGTTTGAAGAAATCTCGTTTAGTTTCTTCTGTCGTTCACTCGTTGCGTCTCTCGGCTTCACCCTTCCCCTTCTTTATCCAGGCTTGGCATTGGCATTGCCAGAGTGCAAACAGTGGAGGAGTTCTCATCGCTCTTTTAGTCAATATATAGAATTCTATATACATATTATATACATACACATATATATATATATATATACAGGAAGTAAAGTGACTTCCTGTCGTATATGTAACTATAACGGTCTTAAGACCCGGTCACACCGTTTACACAATTATGCAACTTGCATATTACTTGGAGGCATCCGTTTGTGACTGAGTTTTGGTTGGTTTGTGGATGGATGGGTGCAGAGATGGATGACAGCGTGTTTGACAAGTGGGTGGTCGGTGTGTGGGGAGAGAGAGTAAAGGGGTCAACCGGTCGAGGGAGAAGGAATGGATGAGCCGTTGGATTGATATCTAGAATTATAGATGGATTGCAGATGGCTTATCATGGCTAGGTGAACCAATGTTTGGATGGGTTAGTTGATTGGATCAAATTTAGCTTAGAAATTCTTAGGCTTTAAGTGCATCTAATGCTATTTCTTTCTTTATTGATCGAGTGCATGAATTTGCGCTATAATACTTTTAAGCACGCTAGCTATTGCATGGTGTCTGCTGTTATTATATATCAGCTGGTATTTTCTGATATTTGTCCGATGACTGTTTATATTCTATTGACATTACATGAAATTACATTACCAATTGTAGAAAGATTCTGTTGCCACGCAGACGAGTCCATTGGCAGAGAAATCTTTGGAGATGTCACCCGTTCTGAAGGCTAAAATGAAAGAGGTTAGACTTCAGACAAGAAATTCGTCATTGTGTTGGAATGCTAAATCGATTCGTAAAGTTGGCATTCCACCTCTCTTGATCTGAAATGGACCCATGTTCGACATATATATATATATATATATATATATATATATATATATATATATATATATATATATATATAACTGACAGCCTTCTCACTGACTCAATAATTGGCTTGAGCATTAATTGAGGCCTTGACTCACAACTGATCTCTGACATAGATTATATTTTTCATTTATGAAGGTGCTATCAAATTAAATAACAAATAATGCAAAAATGATTAATATCCTAATCATCATCATATTCATGTATGCAACCATCATCTTTGACATCATCATAATCGTCATAGGCCCTATTCATTCGCTATTATAAAGCGATAAAGGAAGAGGGTGGCGCTAATGATTTTTATCACACATGTCGTGTGGCGTTAGGGCCTAAATTGAAACTATTTTCCGACCCTGGCAATAGGCTATGTGCATAGCAATGATTTCTATTGCTTCCCATCCATTCGTCCATCCAGCCTTCCATCGGTTTATCCTTCCATCCCTCGTCCCATTGTAGGCCTTTTCTTCCATCCCACCTCCCATTATAGGCCTATCCGGATGTGGTCTTGTTCATACGCAGTTATTCCGTATTTAGGCCTATTTATTTCTGGATACGACTCGATCATTGCATCTGAGCTGCAATATTTCGACGAAAGAGCCACATAAAATCAACCATCTCAAAACAATACAAACGATGACGGACGAGTTGTTGGTAGCTTGTAGACATGAACCTCAACTGGCAGAAGTACAACGCGTTGCGGGAGAATCACATTCAAGAGTTGCACAACAAAGTCGAGCAGATGCAACAGAATCTGACAACGGAGGAGGACAGCAGTCAGCTTCTGAAACAACAGGTAGCCTTTTGTTTTTGTGTGGTTGTTGAGAAGATAGAGCCTACTAATAATAATAATAATAATAACAATAACTGATTAACAGTTACTGGTAACAACGATAGATGATATATCACGAGAGTTTAGTGATGCAACAGGCATTTTATGTAATGTTAACGTCTTTGTGTGCGTTGATTGGTAGCTACGGGATGAAAACAACCGGTTGAAAGCGGAGTCGGAAAAGTTGCGGCTACGGAACGACGCTTTGCAGGCCGCTGCGGAAGCGAAAGTGGAAATGGCTGGGAACGTGGAAAGAGAGCAGTTGCTGGAAGCACAGGTGATGGTCTACAAGGACGACTTCGAGACGGAAAGAAGGGATCGAGAAGCGGCGCAGGCCAGAGTTGTTCAGCTGGAAATGGAGCTGTTGAAGCTGACCAAGAAGATGGTAAAGACACCGCCTGTTTCTTCTATTTCGTTCATTGCATTAATTCCGAGAATTATATAGCGCCCCTTCGCGGCAGACCTGCCGAGTGGCAAATGCATGCCCAGGGGCCTGGCCACTTTTTATGGGTACTCAAATTTCTCATTGACATAAAGATAGTCCAAGAGGTCCATGATCGCCCTGCCTAGGATTCAGAATTTCTGTCCATGGCCCTGCCCTTAGAAGACTATTCGGATGGTTCCTCACCCCCTGCATATTCAATAGGACAGTCATAAGACAAGAGAAAATGTCATCATCACTAGGGACTCTGAAACACAATTTTGCCCCATGTTGAAACAATATTCTACCCTGATTCTGCCTAGCAACGTATTTCGACCGACGCCCTGATTATTATTTCATTGTTACTTCACAAGTTCACGATGTTACGTTTTTAATATTGCAGACTACATCCACTGGATATAGATACGGAGTACCTCGCTACGAGGTGGATGGTGACCTTCAGTCGGATGGAGCATACCACTACCACGACGTCATGACATGCGCAGATGGTCCACCATCCTTGAGAGCTGTTTTACCAGCTGAATCTGGTAAAGAGAAAGTAGCCGGTGGTAAACTCAGAAATTCTTGCGTCGAAAAGAAGAAGTCAACTGGAACCACAGAGGAGATTTTGTGCTGTACAAAGTGCTTTAAGGTTTACCCTCAAAGCGAGCACTTGGACCTGCTCGACCACCTCGAGGAGTGCGATAGGCAATAGATTTAAGAAAACTGGACGCCTAGACCCGAAGTATGACGCACAATGCCTCGGAAATTCATGGGAGTAGGAAAGTACTGTATTAAACTTGGGAGTGGTTAAAAAATGTTACTGTAAAGTTATGTTTGGCATAATTACAATTTTTTGTGAATATCTTGACCGGATGATCATTAGTTTGCTTTTATAAATTGATTACATTATGTAGTAATTGTGTTTTGGTCACATGGTGGATTAAGATTCTTTTTAATTCTGAAAAAAAAAACAATCCATGTTTGCAGGGGTGGCGATCCCAGGGGGGCTAGGAGACAGGTCCCCCCACCTTTTACTGAGAGGGGACACATTATACGTGTGTCCCCCCACATTTCCTACCCCTTTCATCGGGTGTCGATAGTTATTCTGTAGTTGGTGCAAGACAAGCCTGGATAAAGGGAGTTACTTCTGATTGTTGGAAGAAAGGTGATTGAAGCTTCACTTCAGGACAGTTCAGTCGAAAAAGAAGAATTAGAAGATTGTTCGTTCTCAAAGATCGACTTTGGAGAGAGAAGGTGGTTGCATAATTCCGTAATTGCTGCAGACACAAATGAGTAGATCTGTTCAGAGCATTTACGTAGTGCCCTTTGCGTTGTCCACACAATTCTCACACCGAATGACAGAGGGGTTTCTTCACCTCAGTAGGTAAAACAGGATTAGGACATTCTTCATGTGTTGCATTTTTCTTTGCATTAACCAAGCAAGAAGTTGCAAAACAGGCATAGGACATTATCGAGTGTTGCATGTGTTGTTGTTGTTTTACCCTGTGACCATCGTTAAAAATAGTAATGCGATTCGACTGGTGTAGATTCTAAAGCTAGAACACAACAGAAATTTTATTCCCATATACACTGTAACTGACTTGTGCATTTCAGTAGCGAGCAAAAATTCACGCGACGATATCATTGCACAACGTTAGACGCTATGTTTAACTTGTTGCCACATTTGTCAACTTATTACCATGTGTCACCATGGAAACTCATCAATACAGAACAGTTTTTTTTGGGGTGGAGACTGGGCTGAGAGTGCCTCTAAGTAGACAATACATAGGGCGCTACATAAATGCTCTGAACAGATGAATGCACGATCGTTCAGATATGCTACTGGCACGACCACAGTAAAAGCAGAACACTGTCGACAAGAACGATACAGTGTGGACCCTTTTAAACACAACTCGGCTCAACGCAGGTGCTATTAGGTCCCTGAAATTGTTACCAAGCCCCACAGGTAAATACGCCATACAGACACTAAAGTGTAGCACACAGAATGCTCACTTATGAGCATCATTCCTCTTTAGCTGCAATTTGGTGGGCACTGTGTATCACGTGGCACGTCTTCTAATGCCTGCATTGCATTAACAAATCCACACTGAACTTCCATTTTAACCACCATAGGACAAGCATTTCTAGTTTAAAGTAGAGCTGTGCAAGGGCACTCGAGGCTTGTGTCTTGGCCTGCTGAAAAATAGCTGCACAGTTCATTTCAGGAAGTCTTTTTATTAAACACGGCCGTGCAAACGAAGCCGTTCAATTGGTCCTCTCGTCATTTCGCCTAGTATAGCTAAACAAACGAAACATTGAAAACACATTTAGATGTCTGTCTGCCAGCTGAGAAGCGTGCGTGTACCAACACACGACACGACCACACATTAAACGACGTATCTGGTCATCCATAAGCAACATTTGCAAAAAAAGAACACACTGAACTAGGAGCCTCCTCGGTACCCCTTGTCTGCACTCGAGTACATATTACCCCATCATCCTCTTCCCGGGTGCACACAACAAACGCCATGCTGTTAATACCTTGAGCAGGTTATTAACGCGTTAAGTAGGCAGGCTACCCTATTCATCATGCACTGTCAACTGTACAGAGGGTGGTGTACAGCTCCAACTGCCAACTGTTCAGACTTTCTGACCGAAGTTGCTGTTTAAAGTACTTCAAAAACTGTGCAAAATAAGGTTCGAAAGTCCACCCTGCTTCCGTATTCACGCAACACCTCCCACTCCCTCTTTGTATGACCCCTAGCATACAGCGGCCACGACGCAGGCCTCGGAGGTACAGTAATCTGCCCAGTGTTCGATTTTCCAGGGGTTGGAACCCTCAGCTACAAGGACTTTGATATAGAGCGGAACTCTTCAGATGCCCATAAATTCTTATCGGCTGACTCCCTGCTTCTTTTTTGACAAATTGGACCCACAAGCTGTCTGGTTCACAGTAAGTACCCCATGATCAATGTCTACTGTACAGTACTTGGATACCTGTGCAGACACAAAACATGCACTGTTATGAACCAAAAATTGTGGACCATATGCCATGCAACCAAACACATTGAAAACAAAGAACAGAAAAAAAACGATAAATATACAACTAAAGACTTAATATACGAAACATTGAATTACTTACTGAAACAACATGTTCAAAAAAATCAAGTGGCAACATGGTATTAGTCAATTTATTTCATCTATAATTTATTTGTTAATCAACCACACGGTTGCAACCGTACAGGTCAGGCCCCTTGGTAGTCTCGTTCAAATACCGCATTTGTTCGGATAATTTTCCAAATTTGAACAAGCATTCCTAGATTAATACTTATCAAGTCACAGCTGATGATTTTAATTAGACTAAACTTTTTCATTCTCACAACTAAAGTAGAGTTCTCAGTGGTGTTTGAACTAACAATGTGCATTAATTAGAATGTAGCATTTTAGAATAATTACACAAGTCCTTATAAATGTCCCATTACAAATTTTAATCGCAAACAGAATATTTGTATTTATATATGTGTGTATTATGTATGTGTATGTATATGCGTGTGCATGTATGAATGTATAAATGTACTGAAATGGACAAAGAAATCCCTGGCCTGTTAATTCTACTGTTGCTCTATCTGCATTGTATATATAAAAGCAATCACTGACCCAAATTAAAATATTTGATAGTTACAATCATCCTACACGACAATCACTGAAGTGGACCACTCAGTTCCAACATTCGAATCCATAGCAACAACGATTGCCAGAAAAACCTAACATTAAATATAAATAAGCTCAGAAAAAGAAGAGCTGTCCATTAAGCTAGTAGTGCTCACTAAGGACCTCATTTTCTTAGCCTTGGCACATGAAGGCGGATGGCCATACCTCTCCCATGCCGTCTGATCTTCAAACCGTGGGTGCATCTTCAAACCGTGGGTGTAGAAGGAACAAAAATCTTGACACAAATTGTCTGCCCTGGTTGGTTTTGAACTACTGACCACGCAGCTGACACTCGAGAACACTAACCACCCTCACAGAACCTTCCTCAAACCAAATAACCTTCCCTCCTTTATAGGCAAGACACTTTCATAACAGAAATCTGCACAAAAACCTTACTCCAATCAAGAAACTTTAACTCATCCATACACAAAAAACTTTCACAGCAGAAATCTGCTCAAAGCCTTCTTCAAATCAAGAAAACTTTCGCTCAATTATCAGCAAAAATCTTTCACAATAGAAATCTGCTCAAAGCGTTCCTCGAATCAAAAATCACTTGCACACTAACACGAAAAAACGTTCATTAGAACAACTGACAAATCACTATTTCATAAATACGGACAATCCTGCAGCGACTTTTTGCAGCTCAAAAGATCAATGACATTTCTTAGAACCTGCCTTTGTCACAAGATGAAGGCAACCACACTGTCACGGTAGGCAAACGATCGGTCACTCGCTCAAGCTTCCCCTCTTGGCAACGATTAAATCGGATCGACGTCAAGCGTGATCATGAGCTTGAGAGGCTTCGGGAGGCGCATACGCTGACAGTGGTAGATGACGTTGTCCGGTAGACACTCCCGGATCTTCACCACGCAGAGGTTCTTGAGAGTGCGCGGCCTGTGCAGCAGTCCGGGCATCCACACGTCTGGCATCGGGCTCGAATCGTCAGGGACCAGGTCAGCGGACTGCCGGATCAGCTTCACCATGTTCATTGCGATCGCCAGGCACTCCTCGGTCAGATCGAACCCTGCGAGGTAGAGCAGCCAGAGGGCGTCCCACTGGCGGCTCAGGGCCATCGTCCGGTAGAACGTCTCTACCTTGAAGTCCTCGCGGTGGACAAAGCCCATGGCACGAACGCACAGCAGGATGGCGTCGCGGTCAGCCGGGCTCACATAGAGATTACGCATCTGCCAGATGACGCACTCCCACACGGGCCGCAGCTTTGCCCCACGGTCGATCAGCTCTATCGCGAACCGCAGCCGGGTTGAGTCGACTGACATCGGGTTGTCTGAGTGCAGACACTGGGGCACCGGACGGTGGTGGTTGTTGTTGCAGTCCCAGGCGCGGTTTGTCACTGCGTAGATCAGCGGGGTCTTTCTCTTCATATCCTCCCCGTTCACCTCAGCGCCATGGCCCAGGAAGAATCGGAAGCAATCGTAGCAGTCACGGTGGATCGATGCCGCCAGCAACGAGTGCTTCACGATCGTCTCCTTCCCGCGACCGTCACTAGGGTGCCGCGCGCACGGATTCACCGGGCAGCCCTTTGTCACCAGCATCCGTGTGATCTGACAATGGTTCGCGATCGTCGCGTAGTGTAGTGCGCTTCCGCCAAAACGATTCTCCACGTTCGGGTCGGCACCGCTCCTGAGCAGTAGTTCGACGAGCTCTATGCTCCCGACCTGGACCGCTTTGAGCAGCGCTGTGCTCTGCCACCAGTCGCGCTTGTTGACGTCGGCTCCATGCCGCAGCAGGATCTCGGCAAGGTGTCGGTCACCGTTCTCCGTCGCCGCCATGAGTGGCGTCGAGACGTAGAACTTGCCGTCCATGACGCCTTCCGGGTTCGAGCCGCATTTGAGTAGCCTCTTGAGGATCTCCTTGCTGCGGGTGACGCACGCCAGGTGCAGGGGTGTCAGACCGGAACGGTCGCGGGCATTCGTGTCGGCGCCGCTGTCGAGCAGGATGTTGACGACGTCCTCGCTGCGGGAGCGGATCGCCAGGTGGAGCGGCATGCTGCCATTCTGGTTGGCCTGGTTTACATTGGCTCCCTGGCTGATCAGTCGCTGCGCCAGCTCGGAGTTACAAGTCTGGGATGCGATAGTCAGCAGCGTCTCGCCTGATGGAACCGGCTGGTTTATGGATTCATTCCAGTGGACGCACTTTGAGACGTGCGTGCGGTCGTTGACACACAACATGGCGTTACCCATTGCACTGGTTATGAAGGTTAGGATCTGTAAAATAAATAAGCACGAATGAGTCCAGCTTTCTACTTATACATGATCGCATCAATCTTACAACTTTATTTAATTGCATGTCTCTCATTCAGGTGGAGGCAAAGGAATCAGCTTGATGTATTAATTTAAAAAATTTTACGGTTGGGGTAACACGGCAATATGCAAAAACGTGTACATTTATGTTTAGAAATTCAAGAATAGAGCCCGCAGCAATAAGGATTCTAAAATCTATTATGCAAGCTTCGCCAACGATTAAAAACCAAAATCGTGATCTTTACATTGATCAAATTCAAAGTTAGTCAAGTAAAACAATATCCAACCCTGTCAATAAAATGAAATCGAGCAACGAAGTAGTTAACAATGTTGGCCCAGAGCAGTGGGATATTTGCCCCACCAGATCGCATCCGTTGCACAAATTATTTATTCCCAATCGATTATCTGGTCTTCACGTCAGCAGGTGAAACTCGAATAACATACACTTGTATGAAAATAAGCGTGTCGTCAAAGAAACCTGAACTATAAATCACTCCTTCACCTTCAAAAGATGTCTTTAGTTCACTGCATTTTTATGTTTCTCCCACCGAAAGACAACGAATACCAATGACGTTTACTCACACACGTATCGGTGATGTTAACACTATTGCATTGGCAATAATCGTGTGGCAACATAGATATATATTGCGGGCACTGATGACGGGGAAAGCATAGAAATCATACTAATATTACGCTTGCATTACGTATGGTTGAGATTCTTCAGATATCATAATTATTATGAAGAATTTCAATCTAATGTAATGCTGTACAAATCTGACAAAACTCTTTGCGTCCACTGTAATCAGAGAGACCACCTTATACACCGACGTTATATGAATCAAGCCTACACGAGCCAAACTGCTCTGTTAGTTCCGGAGCCATGGCAAAATCTGGGGGGGGGGGGTAAAGCCGAGGAGACTGTGTATGGTGCCATGGTGGTCGCGTTGTGACACATGAGTAGAATCTCGGTAGGATAGAATAATTGTTTGAAGAGTTGATTTCTTTTCATAGTCTTGATTGGAATGATCCAGAGGAGAGTGCGAGGATGCATTAAGAGGTGAGATACAAAGGCAAGATTGTGCCCTGCGCTTGGGTTTCAAGTGGCGCTTTAGACGAATTGGCGATCTTTTTCCGTTCCAAGGAGTTGGTGTTACATAAGCTAAGGAGCGGTTACAGAATTGAAGCTGGGATGAGACTGGAGGCCGAGATAGACAAATTATTATGATGTTGAGCAAACAGAACTAGGTGGTTGGATTGTCTTGCATTTACAAATTTCTACGTATCTAAGTACAATCTCGGAATCTAACCAATATTATTAATTACAAGATAGGCATTCTTCGTTCGCGGTTTATCCAAAAACAATAATGATATTGTTCAATTGCTATCAGGGGTGCAAATAAAACAAGATTTTAAAAATCAAAAGTGGGTTTTATTTTTTTAAATTTTTTGGGTTTTAGTTTTCCTTTGGGTTTTGTCACAACAGTTTTGTTATAAAAAGCATCAAAACAGCATTAAAAAGAGCTCCAACTCGTTTATATAATTAACCTTGCTTGATTTCGGACTGATTGACACACAATTAGTAATATAATAGTAATATTAGTAAATTGAATAAAAAATATTAAAAAAAACAACAAAATTGAATTTTTGTTTTTTTGTAAAAAAAAGACAAATAACCAAAAAACAAACTTGTTTGCAGTCCTGATTGCTATGGGCCTATGTCACGTAGTTATGGTTGCTAGCCTTACTGCCAAGCTTCTAATGGGATTCACCATAATAATTATTATGTGCTGCTGTGACCCTGAAATGGTTACCGTAGATAACACAATCGCTGATGTGCCATATGCCGAGAGCTCTGATTGAGACAGTGGTTTTATCAGATTTGCATGTTGGCATTAGCACAGCCTTCAGATGTTGCAAATGGCGGTCATTATATCAAATGTCGGCGAATTGTGCAATAATTCGAAACTGAAAATGGCCAAATATCGGAATATTAAGTAAATCGTGTGCTGACCTAGAAATTGGGACAAGAACGTTTTGCAGAACTATTCACACGGTCAGACTGTTCTACGATTTAAAATTGTTCTGTAGTAGAGTTAAGATTATTCTGTTACTACTTGATCGAAAGGCAGATCTGGTGATCATTGACACAAACAAAGTTTGATTACAGCACTTTATTTTCACAACATGGTTTGGCCTCGCATAATTGGTGAACAGCACTGTTTTATTAAAACACACGCACACACAAACTGAACAACGATACATTTTTAAAAATCAGGAAATAGCAACAGGCTAAAGATTATCAAAACTGGTTAATTCACATCAACAAAAATGGACACACAGACCGACAGCATCACACTAATTAAAACATGGTCAGCATTTAGAGAAGAACAGTAAAGTTACATTATACCAGCCAAACAAAATCACCAGAATCACGAATAAATTTCAGTGATTGCAAGGACTCGCATAAGTGGTGATCAATGAAGAATATTCGACTTGACTTCTTGATGTGGCTTTAGTCATTTCATACTGGACAAATAGGTTGCAGTTACTTGCCAACTGAGGCAGGTATTAAAAAGAAAAATAATCTGTCCCAATTATTACAGTTCAGGGCAACGTCGATAACATCTAACAAGGCGTCAGACCTAAACCTGACGACGAAATGGTCAGTTACAGAACGTCATCACCCCAGTAGGCTGTAGCATTCCCAAGTCCATCAGTTATCAATATCATGCATATATCAAGCACCACTACCTAACAACCAAGCACCAATCGACGAATTGCAATTGCGATTGAAGAACCCGCTCGAGGTTTCCACAAAGCAACCCTCTTGGGGGAGGAGGAACACACCCGTACTTTCCACGCTACAATGTGAGCAGTCTAACCCACGTGATACAACCGGCTACCGTTTCCCAAGGCTTACGATTTGGCATTGGCCTGTAGTCGATAGCATTGTTTAATGGCGGACTGACAGGCGCAGAAGTCTCTCCACGGCTGTCGGATGTAGCGCTGGAGAAGCAGCAGATGCAGGACGAAGTTGGGCAGGGCATCCTGTGAGCGTCCGCTCATGGCGTCGTTCATAGCACGAGCGAATACATCGTAAGACGCTTGCAGCTGTGAGACCACATCCTCCATGTCTTGCCTAGAAAGGCAAAACTCACCAAGTTAAACACATGCTAAGAAAGAAATGGGCTGTAGTCCTTTCTGCTAAACTATAACCTTCACAACTATTGAAGCATTGTGCGCAGCTTCAGTAACGGAATTGTGTCGAAAATATTATGTACATCTGTGTCAGCCACAGAAAGAATCAAAACTTGAAGCCAATCAACAGATTTGACAAAGTATCCATAGGTAAGCCCCTCATCGATTATGAAAAAATTTGCAAAAACTTTCCATTTGGGAATTAATGCAAAAATATGCTAAATCGCATAAACCACGGGGTCCCTCTCCATAGGTCACAGCAAGCTAAGAAACTCATCAGTTTAGCATACAACAGGTTTTCTACAGTAAATGATTTATGTAACTAGCAGGCAAGCAAAGTACTGTATATCCAATCATGTCACGAAAAATAGACCGTGTCACGACTATTGGTTTACGACAATTCGCTCATGGACAATTGGTTCACAGACATTTGGTTCACTATCAAATAATCTTTACCTAGAAGCTAGATTGCTGATAAGAATTTTGTTTAAGTGGATAATTGATTTCATCACATCCAGCTTCTACTTCAGCATAACTTTTTTCATCATTACAGCTTCCAGTTAATCAGGATTATTTTTTGTCGTTCCAGCTTCTATGTAAACACAATTCTTTTCTTCAAATACAATACTTTTTGATTGATCTGGCATCTATTTATGTATGAATCTTTTCATCGGCTCCGAGAGAATTAACTTTTTTATCGTGAACCAATTGTCCGTGAGCCAACTGTCGGTGAACCAACAGTGATTTTAGGACTGCTAAAGTGAAGTACAGCACACATACTTAGCTTTAGCTAAAAGGAAATGCTGCAATTATTTAAATTTAACCCTACAATGCATACAACAGGAAATAATTATGCCAACAATATCACTAAGACTTTCAGACTTGTTTGAATGAACAATTAACTGACTGCTGTCAGGCAACGCTGCGCCTTCTCAGTGGCTGGTACTGTAACATGGAATGGGCTCCCGACCACACTTCGACAAGTACCTATCAATCAGTTTGCCTCGTTTCTCACTACTCTTAAGACTGTTCTGTTTGGCTGAAGTTGAGCTGGGGGCGCTTCTGAGTAGGCAAACTTGAAGGGGTGCTATACAAAATAAATCACTGTAATAATATATTAAAGAAATTTTACATTTTTCCTCTATTCAAGTGTGAAGCCACATTCTCCACTTTGAACAGTTATCTGAATATTGCAGCAAACACAATCCTCATTTACAATCTTCCTCATTTATTTACAATCAATCGCCAAGCAGCGAACAATCTCAATAGTCACTGATAAATAAATGCTTGATTACACATTACACCGTAGCAAACTCACTTGTTCTGGCACTTTGAACACACGAAAAACTTCCTCTCAAACTTGTCCTCCGATCTCAGATGGGCTCGGCAGTTTCCGCAACGATAGATCGGAGCTTCGTCAAACATTTCCTCAATTACTGGCCATTGCTCTTTACAGGCTAGACATCTACAGAACAAACACAGTCAAAGTTACCCTCACAACTCACAGCACCTAGAAAGTTTTTTTGCACAATTGCTTTCATAACAAGCGAGGCATCATTATGCACTTCATAGGAAGCATATTATCAAATCGTGTGACCTAATATTCAGCCACTTATTGCTGTCTAAAATCGTACATACTGCACAGACAGCATTTGCACAGAGCAAAAAACATTGGTTGCCCGGTAATATGCAGACATTGAAACGTAATATTAATTAGGCATCTTTCCAGCTGTCAACTGCACATTGACTTTATTCTTGAGGGGAAATAAGTTAGTAAACATGCCTTCAGCCCACACTGGAGAAAGACAAACCGTGTCAACATACACGTAGTAATATAATTAAAATATTAGTAATTATTCAAAACCAATAAAAGAAAAGTCAACATTTCCATAAGCTAAGTGTTTTCCACAATCACAGTGCCTAATTATTAACTACTACAGTGCACATACTTATTCTTTTTCCTCAGGGTTTCAATGCCGAGAGCACCTCTGAATAGAAATTCTGTGAAAGGTGCTATATAAATCCAAAGATATGATAATTAATTATTAACCACTAAAGGGTTTAAAACCACATATTCACTTTTGGTGATTAATATTAATGACTTATTGACCACAGGACATCGCCCTCTGGCACCGTTGAATAACCTGATACCCTATATGCTTGACCCTCAAAGTTGTGCTTTAGAAATTTTGAGAACACGGCCATGACATTTTTAGCTGCTCAGTGCCAAAGCTATGCCGTACCTGCAGTGGAAGAAGTAAGCCCCCTTCAGTTGAGTCTGCCTAGGTCCTGCTTTGCTTTCATAGAACAACGGCCCATAAGATATGGCAACCTCTTCGTCTTGGTTTATGTTTCGGATTGCCCGAACGACCACGGAATCGCCGTAGAAGTTCAGGTCGGCTGACGGGTCGCATGAGTGGTTGACGAGCGCCGCCGTAGGGTAGATCCCAATGCCCAGCTCCCCCGGCTTCAGGTCGTCGAACCTCCCCGGCCGCTGGAGCTCTATCACCCGCAGCGCGTTGCACTGAACGATCTGGAGATGGCGTAGCAACAGACCACCGAGCAGCTCGAAATCATGAGAGTCCTCCGTGAGATTAACATAACCAGACAGTTGTAGGATCTTCATGAGCAGACATGAAACCACAGAGAAGTCGAAGAGCTGATCCGACGGTCTGTGATCGCCGTGGGTCGCCATGTCGTAGATCGAGTCGTAGTCGGAGCGGTAGATTCCGTCGCTGTCAAACCCCACGTGTTCCGGCTCGGGAGCGACCTGTTCCTCTCGCCTTCTCAGATGCTCGAGTGCATGACTCAAGCCGAGCACCATGACGAGTCGAATGGCCAGATGGCCAATCTTCGCGCATGTGGACGTGTCGAGCAGAGCGAAGAACTGGCACTCATAACGGTGGAAGTCAGTCCAAGACGTGTCGCGACACTCTCGACTGCAGAAGACGATGGAGGAGCACTGAACGCAGGGGATCGGGACGGAGACCTGCGCAAAGCAGTGATAGCAGTGCGTCTTGTGGAAGCACGGAAAAAGCACGGTGGCGAAGGGCCTGTCGACGGCCAGCACATCCCCGATCTTCACGTCCTGCCCTGCGACCACGTGCCTTCCGACAACGTTGTTGTACAGGACGCGAACCTTGGCGGATGCGTTAGGGTACGTGGCGCTCGTCTCGCCAGTAATTCTTGGAACGATCGATCGTTCGCTCTTGATCAACTCCGGATCTGGTTTCGCTACGATTTGCTTGCATCGACTCACCTGCTTGGCCAAGGATCGAAGCCAGCTCTTGTGCGCCTTCTCGTCAAGGTTGGCTGCTGCGAGGGAGTTCAGTGCAAGAG
This sequence comes from Bimastos eiseni, assembly GCA_959347315.1. Taxonomy (NCBI): domain Eukaryota; kingdom Metazoa; phylum Annelida; class Clitellata; order Crassiclitellata; family Lumbricidae; genus Bimastos; species Bimastos eiseni. Next base: position 14,890,270 of record OY365816.1, on the reverse strand, counting down.
CAAAGCTGGCTTCTGCCTCAAAAGGATTTCCCAGCTCTATGTAGCAGCTCCCCTGACGATCGTAGAGCTTGTGACATGACGATTCAGGATAGCCACTTTCGATTGCAAACTGAATGTCCTGCAGGCATTCTCTGTATTTCTTCAGGTGGAACAATGCAGCAGATCTACACAACACAGACATTTATACAGCTAGATAAATCTTTAGTGTCAAGCAACGAAGTCTCAATTCTACTTCAATGACTTTCAACTGCACCATTATAATAATGCCCAAAAACCTTGCATTTCAGAATATTACCATTATATTTTCATTAAGAATAAACATTACTATCAAATTATTACTATTATCATTATAATATAAGAATTATTTCATATTTATTCTTATGAAGAAAAAATATATCTATTATATTACCATTATTATTACTATTATGCACAAGAGGACAAATGTGCTATGAACTTGTTTCTCCAGTTTCAATAACACGGACGTACGGTTTTCGCAAGGTTCGACTTCGAGTGCCAAGATTTATAAAATATTTAGAATGTTCATAGAAATTCTATGGAAAAAGATCTCACCTATTGGCAAATGCTAGCGCAAGTTCGTTCTTTGGCTTTTCATCCTCAGTAGGAGACTTGTCCGCTTCCTCATTTTCCTTTTGGTCCTTCACCTCTTGTCCTTCATTGACCTCTTGACCTTTATTCTTTGCTTGGCTATTAGGTACACCCTCCACAAGGTCCTTATCTTTTTTTCTGTCATCCTGCCCAGGCGTCTGGTCAGAACAAGACTCCTTTGCACCATTGGTAACGTTCTCACAACCAGAATCTGTCTTCTCCTTTTCAGAGCCTAGACCGTGAGGAGCTTTTAGGATGCCCTTCGAATACTCCCCAAGTGCAGTGAGGTAACTCTTTCTCTGGAAATATTCGTTTCCCCTCTCTCGGTGGGCTTTCGCCTGTTTGGCCGACTTCTCTTCGAACTCCTTTTCTAGGATGATCACGTCGTGCACCTCTGCCAGCTTCCAGATCGAGGAAAAGCGTTCCATGTCTGTTTTGTATTTTCCAAAGCCTTTGACGACTTCCTTCGGAAGAGCGCCCTGGATGGCCTGGATCATGTATGAGATTTTCTTAGCCACAAAGTCTCCCTCTTCCTGTTTCTCCATCGTTCTTTATTGCTTGAAAACTAAAAGAAAATGCTATTTACTGTTGCAATGTATGTCTCCAGGACATCATAATGATGATTTAAAAAGGAAATGAATTGCAAAATGGCTGCAACGATATGATAACTTCGTCCCCTCACCAATTATACCCTAGTTAAGATGAAAATAAAATCACCCAAACTCTCAGAAGTTTGGACTCGAGACGATTCATTCATTATTCAAGCCATGGAAACCAATATTTTCTTTAAAATTATTATTATCAACTTTAATAAAATTTTGACTCAAGAGCATTAATTTACTATTCAAGCTGGAAACCATTAGATTCCTTAAAATATTATGAAATTTTATAGTTAATTTTAATATAAATTTAAAATCGAGAAGCCATTAGTATTCACTAATCAAGTTATGGAAACTATTATGTTTTATTACAATTATTATTATTATACATTTAAAAAGTCGAGCGCTCGACAAAAAATTGGTCGATCGTTTAAAGGCCAATGCCTACACAGACCACGTGTACCAAATTTTTGAGGGCCAACGCAACAGGAATGATTCTTCCGAGGAAGGACATTCCAGAACGACTCGGACAGTTCCAAAACTTTAAATTCTCCGAAATAATATTAGATTAACCACGTAGCAACTCAATTCTGGCCAAGGTGTAAATGCTCAAAGTGCATTCACTTGAGTTTCCCAATTTGCAAATGCATGTAAAATGTGATGCCTTGCATCGCCTTTGACCAAGGCCCAAACCATCCCAGCCATGAGCCATGCGCTCCGTCCGCCATCGCAGACATGCACGCCGTCGAATAAACGCCATAAACAGCATTTGTTTACTCACACATATAACTACTACAAAGCCACCTTTGTTTCGCTAGCAGCAATCGAAGGGTTTACAGTTACTCACCTTACCTTCAAGTTTTTCAGACTGACCAAGGTCAAGCTTAACAAAACTGTCCAAAACCCACCCTCTCCAAAATTCTAGACGCCGACTTGAGTAGTCTCAGGCTCTCAGCCTCACATACAACTTACATATATATATATATATATATATATATTCCGTATAAACTGCATACATCGACACGGTGCAGTTGTCTATTTTTGGCTGGAGGGCCCAGCTTGCCTCCAGAGAATCAGAAAAGAACAGTTCAGAATGGACCGGAAAGTAGGGCCAATTATTTCAACTTCCAGCCGTCTGACCAGAAAGAATAAGTAAGCATAAACATAAACTCGAAAATTCTAAAGTATATGCGCATAGTTGGCCTATATCGTAAACTTTATCCTTGTCGTAAACGTAATCGCAACGTTTCTACAGCGCCCACAAAAAGCGTAGTCGCAGGAACCAGCTTATGCACAGGCGCTCAATCAAAGCACTATCAGTAATATTCAGTATACTATACATAGGCAGAGACTAGGCAGAGAAGTCCAGAGTGTCAAGCAAGCAGCCAAGCGTAGTAGGTTAATTCTATTCTATACCTGCGAGCTGCATAGCAGCGCATACTATCGAAGTAGTTGTAGTAGTCTATGTCGATAACTCAAATCACATTTTCCGTGATAAGTAACTTTTCGTTTTATCTCGCTAAACATGACTGTACAACAAGAAATCGGTTATAATAATAATAATAATAATTAGTAGTACTACTACTACTACTACTACTACTACTACTACTACTACTACTACTACTACTACTAGTAGTAGTAGTAGTAGTAAACATGACTGTACAACAAGAAATGTAGTAGTAGTAGTACTTTTCTCCACATTTGAATGAAGGCTTTGGAACGGTTTAACAGAATTTAACAGATGTAGGAAACAGTTACTGTAGGATGGTTGTTTGGGAAGCAGATCGCTCCATTAAGATGGCACGCTTTGCACATAAAATCTATTGGACCCATTCCGCATAAAGAACATGCTAGGCCTACTGAGAACGGGAATATTAGAAGAGGCCCCAGTACTGGCAAGACGTAAAGCAAAGCGAATCGAAAGAACAAGTAGATGACATTTCTGGAGCAAGCTGGAATAGGAAAGTTACGTAGCCAAGTCTCAAATCCACTCTAATGGATATCTACAGCGCTGTTGTAATAATACGAGAAACAATCGTTTGGGAATGTGGCTATTACATTAATTTTATTTTTCTTAATATTTTGAGAATATTTATGTCTATATTAATTTCCTCTGGATTTTTATAATTATTATGATAAAATTTATAAACAGTGACGTGCACGTTCCGCTACTCGTATACTAACACGGTAACACGACGATCAACACCACGGTCACAACTACTGCTACTATTGCATCGACTCAAACTACTTCCACAACTTCCAATACTACAGCTAGGACTACTGTAGTCTGCTGCAATAAATAATGATGCCACTTTTGTTACTACTACTGCTCATACTATATGATTTAATATAGCGCATAATAAACATGCAGCATTTGGTGGCTACCCTCGTGGCGTTTGCAAAGGATTCTGTCGTCTTGTATTAAGTAGCCATATTGTTGTGTACTGGAGATTTCTGTACACTTTTACAAATAAATTCCAAATCAGTGGAGTAATTGAAGGCATGATAATTGAAAATTTGGACTCCTTGAAGTCATGGCTGATACAGACACTGACACCCATGTTAGTATACGAAAACGTGTGTTACTGTTTAAAATTTGCTGCTTGCCTGTTTTAACATCAGTATCGTATGTAGGGCCAGATTTTAATTCCGTTTCATATCGTGTTAATTGTGTAATTACTACAGCGTGACCTTTATAATAAACGAATTTTACTATCTGGATTTAGGCTTTTAGCCGGAGGAGTACATTAATTTTCCGTTGTAAAATCTTTAGATGCGTATGTCTAGTATGAAAACGTATGTTGAGGTTTTACGCCCGGAGTAGTTGTATCATAGGCTATTTATCGTAAATGAAGTGAACACTGAATGGAGGTAATATGGAATGTTGACTGGCGATTGTAAAACCACTATCAATGAAGATAAAACCTAGATCATTATTTGCTTGCTTTCACTAAATCAACACGACAAGTCCTACAATTAATCAGATTTGCATCAATAGTGTTTTAGTTCATTTTACTGATAACCCAGTTTCGTGGTACTTCTGGGGCCAAATGTTTTTCACATATGTCTAAAAACAGCCATAATCCTGACCATCACAACACTTAACTGACCCTCATGAAGCATATTAAAAAATTTTAGGTGTTTTTTACAGTGCGCATGTGTCGAAGGTTGTGTGTGCGTAGAGGTCTTCACCTGCGGAATTGTGCTCATTTGATGCTGCAGTAGTAAATTTATTGTTTATATTGCAGCCTAATATTTATGCATCCCAGTTATACAGGTGCAGTCCATTCCATGTGGATTTCTTGCCAAGTTGACTTCATGACTGCCATTCAGTTAAAATTCGACTCCAGTAAAAACTTGACATCATCCTTTCATACTGTACTTGTAACCATACCTCAGTTTGTCAGTTTGAAATTAAAATATGTTATTATTATTTGATTTAAGGACATGTTATGTTCTTATTTTGATGTATGCATATGATTCTCATCGTGTGTACTGTTTTAATTTTTGATGAGGGTCACCATAAGATTCGTTTCAACCTGACGCCAGGATCATGTATTTTTTTGGTATTACTTTCCAGATTCTTTTTATAACTTGGGTGTGTGATAGTCTAGTGGTTAGTGGATTCGACAGTCATAAATCAAGAGCACATGTTTCAGAAGAAACATTCAAGTCACGACTTAAAATATATCTTTTTTGAAGTTTATGAAGTATCACAATCTCCAAACTCCCAAAGCGCCAGTCGAAAGCCAAGCGCGAGGCGCTAGATTATTCTCGAGCCCTAACGTTTTATGACTGCCATTGACTGTTTTTGACTTTTCTACTGCACCATCATCTTCAACCCGGCTCAGCTATAGTGCTATATAAATAGTTATTATTATTTATTTATTTATATTATTATGTATTTTATTACTATTGTAATGATCATTATTATTAAATCGACACTTGGACAGGATGAAACTTCATGATTTCTGCTTGACTTGCACCCCTTGGAGAGGTCCGTTATGATGTGAATCTGTCGTGTTTTACGCTGATTCTTATCTTGTGCTTACATTTTCCAGATGTGATGCAGATCCAGAAACACTTTCAAAATATGTGATTGCGTTAGTGAGGAAGGAGAAGCCACACGATGAACTGAAAGAAGTCTGCTTTCGGGAACTCGATGTCTTCCTGCAAGACAGTCAGTTGTAGAGCTCTATCGATGTCACTTTTTGCCAATTATGCATATACCGATTATTGCCGATTATTTAATTGCTGATACCGATATGTAGTTGATTTTTTTACCGATTGTTTCACCGATTATTTTACCGATTATTTTATTGTGTTTCCCAAGATGTCCAGTTCTAAAAGATCGACCTACTGCTACTGCCTATTGTTGTGGTACAAGCAAAATACTTGCTCTGTAGGAGACGTATGCATGAAGTTGGGGACTAATCCTAGGCAGGCAATACAGAATAGGCACACCGCCCGCCGTCAGCCTGCAACCTTGCATGACGGAGGAGAGAAAAGAGATAGGCCTATCTGTGTAACTGGATGCCAAAGCCTCTTTTACGACCTGCACTTTGGCCTAAAATACTGAGATGACAATTGTGCAGAGGGTAATTAAGTGGACTCACTCTGTACAACAGCTTTCCCACATTTTATACTAGCACATTGCTTACTAGGTGGTCTGAAGCCACAAGCTATGAGCACGAAATGCTGTCCTTCACAGATCCAATAATGTTGCTGTTGTAATTTTGCTCTTAAAGACTGAAACTAATATTGTAAAAGTAAAAATTTGTTAATATCGGCGCCGACTATCTTATCGATATCCGATACCGCCGATATCTCTATAGTCGGCACTGATATGAGTGCTGCCGATGTATCGGTACAGCCCTAGACAGTTGTTTTTCTTTTAGTGCTTGTCTCGATTAGGCAAGGTATGGTAACAAAGGGAATATGTAGTAACAGATGAGGTAAGGTGCAGTAATAAAGGTAAGGTATGATGTAATAAAGGTAACATGGGAACAAAGGTAAGTTATCATGCTATATATGGGTCAACATGTTGTTCAGGGTCTGCAGTGTATGACTGAATAATAGCTGTTCAGCGTGATACCGTTTAACGTGCAACGTGGTTTACACACCGTACATTTTGTTATGTTCCCAGTGACTTCACCTTAATCATTAATGAGACCACACTGTACCTACAACATGTGTTTTGGTGCTTCTTCTTTCAGTCAATTTGAGCCATGTGTCTTTGGTACTGTACCTTACTCTACCTCTATTACTGCACTCTGCCTCACCTATTACTGCACTGTGATTTTATTGCGTAACTTTTCTGACCCTTGCAGAGACGAAAGCGTTTGTATCGAAACTGTTCGACGCTCTGCAAAGCAACTCGTACTTAGCCGATCTCGAGGCGAGGAGCAAAGAGAGGCCGACAAAAGATGCGGTGCTCGTTGCTCCCCATGTGCTGAAAGAGACCTCGAGACCCGACCATCGCCCTGCCGAGACGAACTACAAGCCCAATCAGAACTACAAGCCCAACCAGCCGCATGTTGATCGAAAGGATCCCGCAGACTTTCCAGTCCGGCATGACGGTCCGTTGCAGAAGTCAAGGCTCATCCAGCCGTGCGATCGCCCAGACGAGGGCAACAAGTTGCCCGTGGTCCAGAAGTCCCGATTCATGCCCGGTTTCCACCGCTCGGCCGATGGACCGAAACGGCCGGACGCATATCCACTGCAATCTCCGAGGGCGGAGCGGGGCCAACGTGTCGGTTACAGGTCGGAGGTCGTGTCGGGGGAGCTGGATCAGGGCAGGATCGACGCCTATGATCCGCTGCATCAGACCGACGTGAGGAACCACCGACCGAGGCCGTCGTCCCTCAACCGAAGGGTGGAGAATCCCAACCGAAGGGACTATCCTCTGGCTGCTCCCCCGAAGCATTCCGGGCAGGACGGTCGACATCCGAACGAGAGACTGAGGCGCTTTCCTTCGCACGAAAAGGTTTTCTTTGTCCCAGTCTGGATAGTTGATGTGTTTTGATATCAAATTTTCACTGCTTAGTTGTAATTGACGGCAATTTATGTAGCACTGTAGTAAGTTGGATAGTGTGAAAAACTGTCAATCGAAGTAGGTAGGGAGAAATTTGGACAAATCTTTCTGCTCCATCTGTGCAACCTTGCCAAACCAATTAATTAATGAGTACATCGACCGTACACTGTCGACAGGAAGATGAGACGGCGAGAGAGACGTGCCCTCGTATGCCAAGGCTAAGAAAATGAAGTCTCTAAAACTTTATACCCATAACTGTCCAAGACTTTCTCTAAAAGAAACTAATCTTAATGTACATATATGGCTGTTATATGCAAATATGAATTGGCTTTCTGCCTGTAAAATTTCATTTAATATTTCCTACTTCTGGCCAAAATATTAGCAAAATCCGTAGCAGGTTACTTTTTTTTGACCCATCCTGTATGTAGCATGTCGTCAGTAACAGCTACTTATACGAGATTTACAATGCCAGCCATCAGCACAATAATTGAATATGCTAAGATGAAGTCCAAGCTCTGACTCAAATGAAAGTTTACTTGCTGTTATTATTGATTTCAGATTAAAGTCATTTCTCCAATGAATCTTGATTTTTTCATTTCAGGTGGCTAGCTCGAACCCTGCCACGCGGTACAGCAGCCCTATTAGAAGTCCAGACCTTGATAGGTACGTGTAATATGGACCCAAGCGTAACATGGTGTAACAGATCGTTTCGTAATTTTATCATTTAATATGAGTCCAAACGATTGCCTCTACACGAGTTGTATATTTTGAACCCAGTCGCCACAAGAAGGTGATCTTAGATTTCCAAATCCTTGAAAGCTTTTGAAATGTAAACTCTAATGAGTTTTAGATGAGATTAGAATGAGGTGTCATCAATCTATTCAAATCTCATTATTGCTCAGTTGTGACAATGTACAGGGTGTTGGTTCATTGTGGCAATTATTATTATTATTAAATGGACAGTTTCTAGAGCGTTGTAACGCAGCCATGCCGCTACAAGGGCGCTTTACAACGATACAGTCAGCAGAGTAACAGGTTTATGGTCAATTTCCAGGCAAAACAATCTATTCTGATCTCTTTAGAATAAATTAGAGTTGAAAATAAAAAATATTTTTTGCAGATCCTCATAGGATTTTAAAATCATTTTGCATCGGTCTAACTGCTCTTCTTATTAAACGTCTGGATTTATGTCTACCAAACACCATTGACTCCCTTCTATCTGACTTCCTGACTATTTCCCTTTTTATCCTCTTCCTCTCTGTTTAGATACCACCTGCTTCAGCAACAGCAGCAGCAGCATCAGCAGCCACCTTGGGGCCAGCCCAACAGGGACCTGAAGCGCTTGCCCCAGGACACGCACGAGCGATTCGGTCAGCCGGTGCGTCTTCGTCGGTCGCCATTTTCCCACAGCCGTTCGCGGACGAGGTCACGCACAGCTTCGCGAACGCCGTCGAGGTCGGTGGACCGCGCCCTTGCCCCGAGGTCATCACGATCGAGGTCAAGGTCGCCTGGAAGGTCAAGGTCGCGGTCGTTGTCCAGAATGGGAAGGTGCTCAAGATCGCGATCACCCGTGCTAGACAATTCTTTGGAAAACAGTGAGTTCTAGAAGCTCAATGTTACGGTTACTGAAACAATTACCGCATTTATGACTGTAAGTAATGTTTTTGTGTGTGCTCGGTTGCTAAGCACATCGATCGATGATTCATGGGTAAATCCTGGATAATAATGTGATCCAATTTGATCTGATCCAATGATTTAAAAAATGTCATTTGTTGTTGCAATGTCCAAGATGTCAATGGGTAACCGGTTCTACCTGTAGAACAGTGCAGTCAGAAATCATAAGCCATTCGATAAACAAGGCTGAAATCTGAGAGATCGGAGAAAACTTACTTATTATCATTCATCCTTGTTGTAATAACGTGGTTCTTGATATGATTGTGTAATGTTATAATACAACTGCTTTTTGATATGTCCTTCTTACAACGTTCAGAAGTGCACAGATGCAATGATATATGAGATTGACTGTGTGCAAAGGACTTGCTCAAGGTAACCGCATCGGACGCGAATCAAACCAGTACTATCTACATTATAGGCCGACCACTCTAACCAATCGGCCACCATGCCACACCCATTCCCAAAGACTGCATTGCGGGTGTGGGTACAAATACCGGTTTCTCATCGATAGGCAGATAACCTTGGCTAGTCTGTGAATGAGAATTTGGCAATGTCTTCTTTCTTTTGCAGAACCAAATTTGGACCAGGAAGTGATTGACAGTCGAAGTTCAACTCCTCTCGAAGAGGAAGACTACAGGGCGTCGGAACCGTTGCTTAAGATCAAATACGACCCTGCCCGACCTCTGACCCGACCCAGATGCAGAGATTACGATGGTAACATTGTGTTTGAGCCGTTGTATCACGTATCTTACGAAATACAGAAAATACCAGTTCTGTGCTAAGTGCTGTGTCGGTATTTGTTGTACATTATTAGCTGCCCACATATGTATGTATTTGCTTGCAAATGTACATGCTATGAATGATCTAAAAGCTGAAACAATGATGTGAGCCACCGCACTAACCATTGTTGCTATGGTAACTACTGTCTGATAGGAATGTCACAGTCTATCCACTGTATGAAATAAATGTTGTTATGGTTAATACTGTATGAAATAAATGTTGCTATGGTAGCTACTGTCTGATGTTAATGTTTCTATGGTTACTAGGCTATGATGGAAACGTTGTTGTGTTAGCTATTATAGCTTGTAAATGATTAACAGATTGACCGATGAGTTTGCTGTTCCACTGGATTGAGACATTGATTGAGCCATTGAGTCATTTATTGTGGCTTTGATGATCAGGTCATTGATTGAGCCATCGATCAAATCGGGCTTTTATTCACTGATCGAATCATCGATCAAGTCATTCATTTGTTAAGTAATTGAGTCCTTGACATGGCCATTGACGTTTGACTCTTTTAAATTTTGTCAAAGTTCGTTAATTTTCTCATTCATTTTCTCATTCATTTGTTAATATTGCTTCTTTGTTCTCTAGACAAGGGTTTCTGTATCCGTGGCGATCTGTGTCAGTTTGACCATGGAACCGATCCAGTCGTCCTGAAAAACGATGGCTATCCATGTAAGCAAAACGCACACAGCTTCATATTAATACAACTGAAATTCAGTTTAATCAAAAATATCTTCGTTTTGTTTCAAACCGATAAACACAGTATGATTATAAATAGTATGAACGAATTATGACGGCAGTCGAATTTAACTGTTGGCAGCCATGCAAGGTGTCTATTACGTTAGGCTTTGTATCTTAAATTTCTTCTTCCGGATCTTGCAGTCCAGTCATGTTTTGTATTGTATTGTATATAAGCATTTGTGAGCACCTCTAGTTGGGTGAACAGTTCAGAAGCGCAGGGCCCTGCGAGAGGAAGTTGGTTTGAGAAATGTATGAGTTATTGTCTCATTGAAGCGCTGTCTGCATATGAGATGTTTCTTGCTGTTCCAGCTGGTCTTGGACCGTCCCTGCTGCCCCAGGGTCCACCCCTCATGGCACCGATGCCACACATGTCGAGGCCGATGTCGCAGATGCCGTATCCAGATCCACAGTCGATGATGCCACCTACCCTGCAGTTCTCGGTGTCTGAAGGTGAGTGGTTTGGGGTTACCTTCTGAACGTTGCTAAGTTGTTAAGTTCTGTTTCGAGTCGTTTCTTAGTTAATGTTTGAGGAGTCTGTCTTTTTCTGCATAGTTTCTAACCCAGTGACATCGACATAATAAGCGCTTGCTCTGTTCAATCCGAGACTCGTGCGAATGTATTCTAGACATTAACATCTGCTGTGTTGTTTCCCAGACAGTGTTGGTATGCACTTGTTGCTCATCAGTAATAAGTTCAGTCACTTGGAATATTCCCTCTAAGCTGAGCGCTTGAGCATGCGCGCATGGGCTGCGGAGCCAGTGCACACAAGAATTTAGCGTGCGCACATATTGTTTTATAAGAACTGCATGAATCCAGCAGGCTGTGGCCTACCTCACTGCAGAAACTTTTGTTCCTTGGCTTGTACGTCCTTTGCTTAGATAAGGGAATTTTCTTAGGTTATCAGAACTTATCACCATGGACTCTTGGATGTGGTCTTAATTTAACTAGCATCGCATAGTTCAGACCTGCGTGCAAAAGTGTGAACCATTTAAAAAATGTTGCACAAACACAAAATTTCTTGCACATGCTATCTCAGAAAAATTGGAGGAAACATCGGTCACTGGAGGGTTCCATGGGGTTCTATTTCATCGATAAACATGAAAATATAGTTGCAGAAAAAGAGAGTTTGTATTTCTTGATGTTTTTATTGCTTGTTAATTTTCACTGACCTTTTGAGGATAAGATTTGTTTTGTTTAGTCCAATTAATTATTTACAACTGCTAATATTGGTTTGTTCTCTATGTTGACAGTTCACATTTTTCGGGGCTGTTTTCCTGTTTATGATTTGGTAAAGTTTGCTGTTTTCAGGGATGATTTACATGTACTTGTTATCTTAGTATCCAGATAATGCAGTGTCTCTGCCTCTGTTTTCCTGAAATTGCTGCTAGGTGGCGCTTCGTATCTCCCCCCTCCACCTCACCTGATGTCGTCAATGCCACACATTCGGGACTTTCAGCTTTACCCTCCTCCAATGGCGCCCCCTCATCTGCGTCGTAAGCATTCCCCATTTTTCTATCGCCCTTCATTTCACATCTCATTTAATGAGAAGTCTGTACAGTGCAGTTTTAGTGACAATGCATAACGTGTTGGTTTGTTGTGTTGAGGTCAATTTGTAGTGTTTTCATTCATGTATGCATAATAATATTTTTCTTCTTTATTAATTGAAATGGAAATTGATAACTTTACTTCGAATTCCTATTTCCGTTAACGATGACATCGCCGCTGTACCACTGCTCATTTTGCCAATGGCACCTAGCGAATGGAAGGATTAGTCAACCTGATGGGCTCGCAGGTATCGAACCCGTGTCCTGTTCTCATTTCCTGCCAGCATGTAGCCGTTCAACGATCTCCTGCCAAGAATATTGTTTATTATATGATTTCTATAGTGAGTGTAATGACTGCTATATAACAAAGGTAATGATTTCTATAGTGAAGGTAATGACTACTATATGATGAAGGTAATGACTACTATATAGTGAAGGTGATTACTTCAATATAGAGAAGGTAATGACTTCAATATAATGAAAGCAATGACTTCTATGGTGTCAAGGTAACAGCTGATAGTCGCTTCAGGTCAAACGGTAGTTGATGAACATAGTCCGACTATAGAGCCTTCACAATCTGATTGGTCAGCAAAGCAATTGCATCTTTGACCTGCTGACCTTTGACCTGATGACCTTTATTTGATTGTCTGCTCTTGTTTTGATGCATAGCGTTTCCAATGATGCCTCCTCCATTCATCACCAGTCGGCCGATGACCTTAAGACCGGAGCCAGCACGAAACATGGGCGAGCTATATCGGCCGATGATGATACCAGGTGAGCAGCATATGAATGTGGCTCGATGGATAAGAACTATTGATGTTTACCACCTGCCACTGCAGTGGTTATTGATTCGTTCAAACCTTTCTTTTCTTTTGTACATTCTCCACAGTTTCTGTAACCAAATCACTTATATTATTATTGTTATTATTACTATATATTATTATCATTATTGCTATTATTATTACAATAATTATTATTATTATTATTATTATTGTTGTTATTATTATTTTTGTTATTACTCTTTGATTTTGATATGAATTATAAAGTAAAATTGCTGAACTGTAGTAGTTTGGATGGTACATATGCTTTAATAAAACTGTCCTCACCTTTGGGCTTAAGGGGATGCTATATAAATTAGAGCTATTCGGCCGAATATGAATAATTGAACCAACTATTCGGCCGAATATGAACATAAATAGTGTACAAAATACAAAATGGGTCTATCAACAAATTTTAAATGTGAGAAAAAGTTTTGGTTCAGTAAATTTAGCAAATAAACTAAAAATAAACAGTTCACTACATGTAATTTCTGGATCTGCATCCTTCTGTCACTCTGTGTAAATTAGGAATAGAACTAATTTAACTAAGCTTAGAAACGAGCGATATCGTGGTCCACGCAGTAGAGAGCCACCACTTGTGCAGAAACAGATGTCACATGACCACTATTCGTATTCAGTCCGACTGCTACTATTCGGCCGAATACCGAATAGCTATTTGGCCCGCTATTCGGCTCCGAAATGAATAGGAGGCGAATATTCGGTATAGCCCTAATATAAACCCCTTGAACGATTGAATGAACAAATAACATGCGTTATCCTTGGTTGGGCCACATAAGTGAAATAATCGTCATTGCTGTTGCTTCTCAGTTGAGCCGTATATGCCAGAGCCGTATACCCCAAAGTCGACCGGTTACCAGGCAACCCCAAAGCCGGACGAGAAGTGGGAGGCGGGCAACAACGTTGACCCTGATTTCATGACCCAAAGGTTGGGGCCAGTGCAGATCTCGGCCAATCGTCACACGAACCTCGTACGTGTGCCGACCGACGAAGCCAGGGCATCCTTGTCAACCACCGGTAAATTGTTGCAGGTTCCATTTAAATCATGCAGTCTCGGTCATTCTACTAATAAGTTTGTCAGTCAGGCAGTCATTTAGTCAATCAGCAGTTCATTGTAATCGTAATATCTAAACTTCTAAAGCACCACTCGAAAGCCAAGCGCAGAGTATCAGCTTGTTCACGAGCATTGTTTCAAATCAAATGGGTAAAGGGTAGTCCGAAGAAGGTCAGTTCCAGTTTCCAGAGGGTCAGAGGAGGCAGAGTAGCTGTTGAGGGGGCTGTTCAATAATTCATTTAGTAAGCCCTTCAGTAAGTCAACCATTCATTCAGTCAAGTATTTAGTCAATTATTCAGTCATTCATTTAGTTAATCAGTCAGTCATTCATTCATTTAATCAGTCAGTCAATCATTCAGTCAGTCATTCAATCAGTATACCATTCATTCAGTCAATCATTCATTCAGTCAATCATTCAGTCTATCAGTCAGTATGTCAAGCATTTTGTCAGTCAATTCAGTCAGTCAATCATCCAGTCATTATGCCAACTTGCAGCATTCACTAAGGTCAGTCGATCAGTCAGTCTGTCCATTTCTTAAAGTGCCTCTATTGTTCTGCTTGACAGAGGAAAATCCCGATGCGGACATTGCTCAGAAACGCGCCGGTCTGAAGCGCACAGCCGACGTTTTAAACGCTCCGTCTGACTCTGTCGTCGTGACAACCAGCAACTCCATTCAGCCTCCGCCTCTAAAGAAGACGGCCTTTGAGCATCCGGGTTTGACGATCTATCATCATCCTCTATTGATGGCGCATTGTTGATTTGCTATTATGCCGACAGTTAAATATAGCTTGTCATCATTCGTTCATACTGTGTTTGCAATCATGCCGTGGTTTTCAGTTTGAAATTTTAAAAAGTTTTTTTTTTTATGGCAGGTGTGCGTCACGGAGGAACAAACAACACGACGTTAGAACTGCGGAAAATTCCGAGGGAGCAGAACACGATCGCGAACATCAACGACCACTTCTCAAAGTTTGGAATCATCGTCAATCTTCAGGTCTCTTGTATGCTTACGTTCGTCTGCCGTGTCTGTGTGTGTGCACATATGAAATAATATACTCTCTGCATATTAATTATATTGATATGTCAGTTTAAGTAAAATGGATTATGACCCAAAGTTCATGAAAT
Organism: Bimastos eiseni; assembly: GCA_959347315.1. Lineage (NCBI taxonomy): Eukaryota > Metazoa > Annelida > Clitellata > Crassiclitellata > Lumbricidae > Bimastos > Bimastos eiseni. Next base: position 14,875,270 of record OY365816.1, on the reverse strand, counting down.
GGTTTTGTGGCCTTGTATGACGTTGCTGATGTTCTGTGTTTTGGTCAACTCTTATGTATTTATTTTCCATCAATATTTTCATCCATTTAAAAATCTTTAACATCAAACTTAAGTTGAAACAGTTTGTAGTATTATGTTTAAAATAGTTTTGTGCAGTTTGATCAAATGACTTTTTGTGTTGACTGAGAATGCTGTTGTATTCTGTTGGGAACAGGTTGGCTGGGAGGGCGACCCGCAGTCGGCCCTCGTCTCCTTTGCGAGCAACGCGCAGGCACAGCTCGCCTACCGCTCGCAGGAACCGTTCCTTAACAACCGATTCATCAAAATATTCTGGCACAACGCGGAAAAGCCACCGCAAAATCAGCCGCAGGTAGACTCTGATTTTTGTCTTCCTTTTATTTATTTGTGTGTTTAGTACACATAGTTGAGCTATATAACATTGGCAAATCTGAGTTAAGTCATTTTCATTTACTGTCCAATCTTCTGTTTTTGTCTAATCCCAATCTGTGACCTTGATTTTCGGTCTTCAATGCTGGTTGGTTAGAGCACTTGACCTGTAATGTGGAAGGTCAAGTGTTTGTGTAATGTGGAAGGTCAAGTGTTTGTTTATGTGTTTGTATTTGTTTATTTATGTGTTTGTGTTTATGTATGTGTTTAGGCATCATCAGCACCAAGCGCTGAGGCTCCACGCCAGCGAATTGTGATCCCAGAGCGACACAAGCTTCAGTTGAACAATACGTGGAGGAATGCGGCTCAGGCGGCCAAAAACGCAGAGAATGTGGCTGATCAGCCAGTGGCGAAAAATGCCGCCACACTCGTAAAGAGCGCCCCGGCCGATTCAACTGTGGTATGTGCTTTTTTATGTATTTTTCATAATAAGAATAAGATTGATAATAATTTTCGTTTAATTTAAGCTGACAGTCTGCAGTATGGTTGCAAGTGAAGTATGAACGAATGATGACAAGTCATTACAGGACTCAATCTGAACGGTCGGCAGCCATGCAAGGCGACAATTGAATTATACATAGCTAACCCACTTAGAGATGCTCTAAGTCCAACTCCACCGATAAATAACAGCTATCAATTTGTACATTGCTTATGAGAAAACCTATTCAGTGCACTCCAATGCAAATGCATTACTTTTGGAATGTAATTTAAAAGTGATGCAAATACGTTATCACACAGCAGCTCTGTTTCCCTAGCAGCCCACGCTGTTGCGACTCACCTATGGGCCAATTAACGTGTGTATTTTCTATACTGCGGTTCAGTTTATAGAATACTGCTGTATCTTTTGGGAGAATTGCCTGTACCCAGCATTTTGTTATCTCTAGGAGTCTGCGGTTGTGCCACCTGCTGAGAGCCTCACATCGCCACCTGCTGTAGCAGCGCCAGCTGTCGATGCTGGGAAGACGGTGCCAGAGATGCTGACTGCAGGCAGCACCAGGATACAGAGACGAACATCCAAAGAGATTGCCAGCAAGGTTTCTATAAATTTGTTGCTGGTGCTGTTTGCAACCTGTACTGTAATCGTATCGTATCTGAGAAGTTATATAGCGCCTCTCTTGTAACTTGCTATACAGAGGCGCTATGTAACGGTCATTTTCATATACTCGTTCAAGTATTGGCGCTCCTCCTACGACCGGCTCCACCATAGTTCATTCGGGTTATGAGTTTACCTAGTGAGAATGGCATAGCTGGATAAGCTGGTCAGGCTATCTGTCGGCTGGAACCACCCGTCTCCCGTCTTGAGCTGTGGGTGGACCGTTCCTGTTACAGAGATGCCTCAGAGATTCCATCCAAAAGCTGTTCAATATGCGATGTATCTGTGATTGTACAGGAAATATTCCGGCAAGGTTGACTCGGAAATATTGAACCATTGGGCGGGGCCCTGTTGTGCAATTCATGTAGTGTTGTTTCATGTTATGGTGAGAAGATGAGATCGTGAGGAAAGGACTGAACTCCGACCGTGTAATGCGAATATTTAGGTCACTAGAATGACTGAATGTTGATAAATTATGCAGGACCTAATAGTTTTGTAATTGGATGCCTCATTAATTAATAAATAGACCTGTATGACATAACTATAGACTGACCGACTCTGTAGACTCCTTCAAAACCAAGTTGAAATCTTACTTATTCTAAGGCGTTTGCTGACTTCTCTGTAGTTTTATAAGGTGGTACAGCCGTGTTTACGGCGCCATAAGTCGTCGTTATTGTTATTTTTAACTATGAGGGGTGTATATGTAGATGTATATGCATATTTTATATGCGGACCATAAGGCTTAAAGTCCTAAACCCTGGCCATTATTCAATTTTGTTGATCAAGTGAAATCCTTTACCTCTGTTGCCCTTATGCTGGGCATATGCTTTGCTATATAATTTATCATCGGACCTAAGCACCAGAACACGGCAGTGTCATGTAATGTGTGTAGAAATTATGAATTTGTAAGCTTGAGAAAATAATGTTGCAGTGTCGCAGTGCTCTTAAAGGCTGAAGATAATATTATAAGATATAGTTTTTAATATTGGTGCCGATTGTCATGACCGATACCGTTGATTGCTCTGGGGATCATAATAATAATAATAATAACAATAATGATGATAAGAATATTAATAACAATATTATTATTAACGATATTACGCTGTCACATTCCGAGGCACATTTGCACAGGTTATCAAGGTCGAGGACAACTAGCCAATTAATCGCTATAGCCTTATTAAAAATGTATGCAGGTTATATTTTTAATGTGTACAAGTTACGTTTTTGGAATGAATGCAAGTTACGGCAGTTTTTAAAATTTATGCAAGATTCATTTTTGAAATGTATGCAGGTTAAATTTTTAAAATGTGTGTAAGTTAGATTTTTTAAACGTTAATGTTTGCAGTTACATTTTTTAAATGTGTGCAATCATTGCCTGCAGCGTTATGCATGTCCGCTTATCCGATGCGAATAATGGCTATTTGCTTACTTACTTTAGGAAGTATTAGTGAAGCAGTTGGAGGTTCAGAAGAAATCGCAGCAACTATTGCAGAGGCATATTGAAGAGCAGAAGGTTTGTAGTCATCTTTTCATTTCCTGTCTAAAAGTGAAATTGAGATTGTGACTATTTCTATGGCTGGCTACTTACTTCTAGAATGCTTTTTGAAACTATGACTGTCTCATCTATTTGTATTTTATCCAGTCTATTTAAATTTTATCCAATCTATTCATATTTTATCCAATTTACTTGTCATTTATTTGATCTATTTATATTTCATCCTATCTATTTAGATTTTTTCTGATCTTTTTATATTTTGTCTCATCTATTTACATTTTTTTAGTTATACTACTAAACAATAACTTGTCCTCCATTTTGTTCAGCTTCTGCTGCAGAAACTTGAAAAGGATAAGGCTACCTTGAGTGCTGAAGAAAAGGCAATTGTCATCCAGGTAGTGTTATAGAAAATGTGTTCAAATATTGCATGCATAGGATTCTATGTGCTTTGGGGAACATTTTTATTTGTTATGTTACAAAAATCACATGCAGTGATTTATTATTTTTTTTACTCAGGATATAAATATTCCCTCAGGCTCCTAGATACTATTTGAAGAGTAAGAATTATTATTATTATTCTTGTTTGTATTACTGCAGATATTTAAACTTGATGTATAGTTACTAATAATTATGATTGTAATAATAATACGAGTAATTATAAATTTACGGCTAGTTTGTCAGAATGCCTGGCATATTTTCTCCACACCACCTGAATGTTATCCACTGTTTCTGTTGCACCGTTTCTGTTGCACCGTTTCTGTGGCACCACCGTTTCTGTTGCACCGTTTCTGTTGCACTGTTCAGGCAATCAAGACGCTAGCAAAAACAATTGAGGAGCTGAATAAGAGGTGTGTGGTGATCAAGCCCTGTTCGGCCAACAAGAGCATCGCCATCGGCAACAAGGTGATGACTGCTGTCGTGAGTCTGCCGTTGCCAGGGACGACGAGTAAGGTCAACAACGTCGTGCGTGGTCTGAGTATCCCAGGAGCGAAGGCGTCCCCTGGTCTGGGTAGTCCTCGACTGATCTCTAAGACCCCGGTTTTTCAAGACAGCCAGCAGGTGGATACTTTTTCAGTTGTTAAATTTGATTTGATTTTAAAATTGTGTTAGACCTTAATCTAATGACAGGTAACTGAAACTGTAGGGTTGGAATCTGTCAAACTCTGTTTACTGCATTCAGAGAGGAATTTGACAGGGTTAGGGTTAGTGTGTTAGGATTTGTGTGTTAGGGTTGGTGCATTATGGTTTGGGTTATTGTGTTTGTCTGGGTTATTGTGTTTGTTAGGGTTAGTGTTTTAGGGTTTGTGTGTTAGGGTTGGTGTATTAGGTTCGGTATATTGAGGTTTGTGTGTTTGGGTTAGTGTGTTTGGGTTAGTGTGTTACCCTGTTAGGGTTAGATTTTTGTCAACTATTGCCCTATTTACAAAGTTCAGAGGCCGTGGTTTAGAGAATGAAGTGGCTAGCATTTCGTGTCTCTGGTTGCCTAAGGGCTGACTAAGGGCCTACTCGTCTTCTTCTTCTTTTTTTGAGTTGACGAACTTTTCCAATCAATGTTGTGTTTCTTGTTTTCTGATTGGTGATGTGTTTTGTTGCGGTGTCCGCAGACGCAGCGGGCGATCCTCGACACGGAACTGGATCTGATGAATCGACAGAAGGACGGAACGGACACGTCCGAGTTACGCCGGCGCGTCATGGCGCTCAAGGAGGAGGTTCTGCTCTTTAAATATGAATTATATGTTATTTCATTTAATTCCCTCTGTTATGATGCTGTCTGGTGCCCGATTGGTATGGCCACGACCTCTGACACTGAGTTCTATGTTTAGAGACCTTATCCACCGTTGTCTTTCAGTTTCCTCTCATCGTCATATTCTTTCTTTAGACCGACGTGACCTCTTGGTGCCTTGGACTCGGATGGCATCTGCGCAGCACCACTCTTGTTGGTTCTTTGCATTGGAATGATATTCCCTCTCCAACTCTGGGAGAGTTTCTGTTTCTGCCTGTGTTCTTAAGACATTTCTTTTCCCACACGGCTTTTCGCACTGGGAGTGCTTCTCATTGGGTTGTACTGGGAGAGGCACTATAGAATATGAAAATACAATACAGTGTCTGTGGTGTTCAGACATTGTGCCAGAGCATGTCGCCATGGAATGTAGTTGTGCTGTTGTTCGATTTGCATGATGGGTTTTAACCCAGCTACTCTGGATTAGGGCGGTTGGTCTCCTGCAGTGGCCATGGATTGGTAAATTTTGCATTAAGATAACGCTGCTCTATACGTAATTTAATTAGATATGATTGCCATACAATTGATGTCTGAACAATAAAGACTGATCAATGCCTGCCACTAACAGACTTTGCCTTCGCAATTGCAATCAGAGGTAGCGTCCCCACGTCTTCAATTCTTTTGTGATTCAACTTTTTACTTGTTTCTGATTGACAGGCTGCTTCCCTCGGGCTGTTGGGGCCGAAGCCCGGTGCCGGGCCCCCTAAACCTGGCCTGGTCCATGGCCGAGGTCGCGGTGCTGTGTCAGGGCGTGGGCGCGGCGTGGGCCTGGTGGCAGCCAGGCGATGGCCACCTCCAGGAACCACCAGTCACACAGTCGATCGACGTCCCAGGCAGTTACTCATAACCGGGTTCCTGGTGGAGGAGAAGGAAGACCTCATTGCCCATCTTCAGGTCAGTGACCTCGCCTCACCCAGCATCGTGGTTCAATCGTGTGGTTCTTTCGAGTAGTTCTTGCTGATGTAGACGTAATTGTAATCGCAAGAGTTCTTTGACACCACTTGAAAATCTAGGAGAATGGCACGAGCTTGTTCACCAGTGCTGCATCATGGAGAATGTTGTCTGGTGATACTAAATCGTGGACGTCCTTGCTGCCTGTTAAGTACAATTTCATGGTCTGTGCTGCATAGTTTTAACCATTAAATATAACAAATTATTTTTATTGTTAAACTAGTGGCAATCAACAGAAATGATAATAATGTGAAAGTTTAATGGGATTGACTGTTGACAGCAGTGGTTTAATTTCTCACCCAGCGTTACCGGATCTCCACATATTAAAAAATTTAAAACTCAAACCAAAGCCAGGCTTCGTGTTGAATCTATAACAGACATTATCGCTATTTGCTATTTGGATAAGCATAAAATGTGTGAAACAAGATGCGCATGGTTGATTTTTAGAACAAAACATGTATTTATGTGGTGGATCTCATCTGTTGGGTGGCGAATCTCATGGTTGAGGTGGTGGGTCTTAAATCTGTGGTTCCAGATCCGGATCTCAGATCCGGCTGAATTTAACCACTGGTTGACAGTAGGGAAGAATAGACCATAAAAAACTGAAGTCCTGCTAGCAGAGATACCCTTACATCAAGTAGTCTGAACCCAGGTTTTCATTTACAACAAACAATTCAAATAGTTCCCCGAAACTGTTTGGGTTTGGTGAACTATGATGAGTAAAATTTTATTTTAGAATTTTCAGCATATAATTTAAAATAGATTCCAACACAAGTTTGGAAGCAGAGAAGATGTCCTACCATCGGATTTGGTCAAGTTTACTTCTCAGTCATGGAGATGGCGCTAAGATGCTTGTTACTACAAGTATAACAATTGTTATTACTGTTAACATCTTTGTTGATGTTGGGAACACAATTTCATGCATTAACTTCAAGTGTAAACTCCCGAATCAGATTTGTTATATATATATATATATATATACATATATAAAAGCTAATTTCTCATTTTGAAGGAGTTTGGAGAGCTGGATAACAGTAGCTGTGATACATCTATTCCCTCGCTCAGCATTACCTTCAAGTTGAGACTGAGTGCCGAAAAGGTAAGGATGCCTTTTGGGGAACAGTCTCAAGAATTTTGATTAGCTCTATAATTAATTATTAATTAGTTGTTTGCAATACTGGGTTTTCTCTGTCATCGGTGCAACCATTTGCAACATCCTATGTATACTTTACCTGCTCCCAAAGACCAATTTGGAAAAATTCTTCGTTATTTTACTTGTGTTTAGAAACTGTTCTTTTCAGCTACAGTAATAAATATCCAATTAGTTACGTCTCAAGCGGGGCTATATAAATTTATAAATGGAATTGAAAAGTACGACACTAACAGGTTAGAGTGCTTGGCTTGTAACGCAGACGATGCGACACACTGTAACTGTAGTTATGACAATATATGGAGCACCGTAAATTTATGGAGCACCAAAGGTGGCAAGCAACTTCTAGGGTAGACGTAACAGCACCAAGAATTAATGCATTCGGAAGTTTCTAAGCGATCGTACCGCTTTGCGGTAAAACCTATACATGCAAATATGTTTTCGATTCTAGGCTGCTATAGAGGGCTGCAGCTTCAATGGGAAGAAGCTGAAGATGATGTGGCAGAAGCCGGGCTCTGTTCTGACGGAACGCAACGTCAGCACGGCTGATGCGGACCTCGTCGACAGACCGGGTGCCAAGCTGATGGCCGAAGTCGCCGATGACGTTGGAAAGACCAAATTGACCGTGGTGAATTCATCAAACGACGAAAGACACGAGGCCGACATTGGCCAGGGCTTGAAGTCAGAAGTCCGTGTTGAAGAGTCCAAGTCTGTTGCTGCCGAGAAAGCAGTCCGTCTGGACTCGGTTACTGGAGAGGTGAGCTAATTTCTGTGTATGTGTCATAAAAAGCTTCTGACCTTGTGATCTTCAACTGGGCATGGTTGGCCAGTGAAAACTCATCGGTAGAACTCTTAGGTAGAATCCCCAACGAATTCACACACTTTTATGATATCTTATGATATGATATCCTCAACTGAATTAGACTATGGTACTAAACAACTCGCATATTGTAATCCTTGCGGTGTGACATTCCATATATATCAATAAACAAATGTTTATTATTATTATTTATTATTAGTTTGTGTATGTTTTATCGAAACATTTGCTGAGATGTAAGATACGATGATAATGGGATGATGAACCTGATATTCAACTGAGTTGCCTGGTCTAGAACAATATATAAATATGTTTAATGGGTGTTTCACTTGCATCTCTTCGTTGCTTAGATACCTTCCTTTCATGAATCTGTCACTCTGAATAGTCACCTGTGCAAGACAACCAAAATGCAGTACAGAATCAATTGCATAAGTAATTAATTTAATTTAAATTATCAAAATCTGATGTGTTTACAGGAGGAAGAGGTTGATGAAGACATCTTTCTTGGCTTAGATGAAGAAGAAGATGACGACAACAATGAAGGGGGCCGTCCGTGGAGAAGATAGTGACCGATGACGTGCCCCAGAGGCAGGCGTTTCATAGCCCACAGCTTGATGATTGGTGGTTGGGCCGTCATACTCGACGATTGACAGATATGATTGACGTTATAATGGTACTCCTGATGACGGGCAGCTTGACCGTTAACGGAGGCGATGTCTCTGTGTCCAACCCATTTGAAGGGAACTGCGGTTATTTGTTGAGATGTTTTACAAACGCTTCTTCGTTCAGGGTGACAGTTCTTTGCGGATAAGAAACTAAAAACAGACAATATAACAGTTGTTGTTAGGATGTTAAGTCGGTTTGTTGGTGTTTGACAGTAAAAATGTTGATTTATTATATGCTGTGTTCTTGACTTTTTGGGGATTCTGTTGTGGCATTGGGATTGCTAAGAGGTCTTGAAACAGGTAGAGGAAACCTCCAGTTTAAGGTCGAAGTACACACTTAAAATTAAGGGTATTGTACTTTAAATTTGAAGAGTTTCCTTCTACCCTTGTAAGAAATATCACATGTACAAATAATTTTGTGATTTTCATAATTCAAATGCATACAAAAGACGTGATTTCTGTAATTCAATAATAATGGTTGAGTGCTGAAAGTATCCGGAGATTGTTCTTTTGATAGCTACTGCACCTAAATCTATTATGATTATGTAAAACTGTAGACGCAGCGCTTCTCGTTCAAGTGGTGCTTTAGAAATTTGGAGATGATTACGATGCAGAAAGTCGAAATTCTCTTAATTACACAAGAGCCTTTGTCAGAAATAACAGCTTAAACGGCGAGTGCAGACGTGCACACATAAATTATAAGCTATTTAAATTGAAGTCAAATCTATTTCAAATTGCTAAGTTCTTTTAAATCCTTCAGTTTCGCACGAGAAAGTTTATAGGGCCTAGTAATTTTTTACTGGGAACTTTGTTCTTTTGCCAGCTAGGACACTCGAATCTCTATGTTTGATTAGCAGAGGGATCATGAACCTGTAAGTCGCTTCGTTTTGACAGCTTTTTTGTTTTTTTAATAAGTGACAATACACTACAATACAATATACGGCATTAGATGAAAATCTTATCTGAAAGCAACAGTACTGTTCGGCCGTCGTCTTTCTCATGCGTGTGGTTGAAAACGCACCCATGGTGAAAGGTCAAGGCCGTCTCTATTACGAGCCCTTGAGTTCACGCTGTGAACGTTGACCCAAGACCACTTAACATGACATGACAAACGTTGCACAAGTTAATCGAAGTTAGTTTTCTTTCGGCCGAGACACATTCGTCGCCTAGTTTGCAAGAAATTATTGATTATTGAAGGTAATTTATGGGCCTCCATGATGCAGAGTGTCATTTAGTATGTGAATACTTTGTCGCTTAAAATTGTTGCATCTGTAGTTAAACATATCGAACCAGCGCATTGAATCTTTACGAAACTCAAGCCTTGGACGTTTCAAGGCCAATCCCAGCTTCCAGGCAGTATCCAGCAACCAGGTCCTTCCGATAGCTAGTTAAATTAATTTGACAGAAGGTGGATGAACGAAACTCTTGAATTGAAGGTGAGCGCGTTTTTCTATTGGATGCTCGGTGCATAGGAGCTTTTTTGTGCATTCAATGTTAATGTTCACGTTTTTGCGTAAATTGCACATTTTCTCCAGCGATCTATATGCTATCGACCGCGCTCATTTTCAAAGCATTGACCTTTCGACACGCTGTCTGTTTGAATGGGTTCGATTTAACGATCGTATGACTATCACCCGACCCTGCTCCAATTACACTGAATTTGATGGGTTATAATCGGTCTTTACTGCTGAATAAGTGCCATGCCATTATTGTCGTCATAACCATAACACTGAGTAAACCTCGAGTGTATAAAATTTTGAGCCGTTTACTGTGCAACTGAGTCAGTTTAAGCACATTAAATTTGTATTTGAAGGCATATTTTTTGATTTTATCAGCAAATGTTGTGCAGTGTTTGTCTAAACGTTTTCAGCTGAGGCTTGAACCAGAGCATAGCAATGAACTACGCCAGGTTTCTTAATGCGGTCAGTCTGGCACGCCAGCCGTCTCCGATCCGTGTTCTGAGTAAGTGCCAGAAATCTCTGTTAGCTATTTGGAAAGTTCTAGATGCCCGGTAGAAGTCTGGCTGTCCTTGCTTAAATTGGGAGGATCTTAAAGAGATGCCTTTAAGGGGAAGTAGTTATCATCTGATATCTTTTGCAGAGACTAGGCTGGATGATTATCTCTTTGTAGGTTTTCTCAATCAACTAATGAATTACTAAATAAAGACGTGTCTTTGAGTGAATGGGGAATTGAATAAGTGGTCCAGTGAGTAACTGAATGAGTGCTTGAGTGAATGATTCATTGAGTAATGGAACTAGTGATTGAATCAGTGATTGAGAGTGATTGAGCAAGTGGCTGTGTATGTGCAAGCGAGTGTGAGTTAACCAAGCGCTTGGCCATTTCTATTGTCAAACATCATCTGCCCTGCCAGGGTTATTGTTGTTGCCCTCCTTCATTATCCATGCTTGAGACTGGCAACCCCAGTGTATGAGCAGTGGTAGAGTCCTGTGTTGCAATGCCACCATTTCCTGTGACCATGGGTCTTCCTTCATTCTCTGTATTTCATCTCTAAACACTGCATTTGTGTGGTTGCAATGTATCCTGTTGAACTTGTCAACGGCTGATAGAGTTTCTTTCTTTCCATTTAGCGGCCTTACTTGCACGAAGCGGTCCATCGATGATTTCACTGGCTGGAGGAATGCCCAACCCGGACATGTTTCCATTCCAGGAAGCGGAATTCAAATTGCGGTAAAGATGGCGCTTCTACATCAATCAATCAATCAATCAATGAAGCTTGATATTGTTACTTTCTTTTGTTTTCATACAAAGACACGTTTACTTTCTTTTGTTTTCCGTTTAGTACTGTTAATTATTGTTGAGCTTTGCCTGCTGCATAGAAATTCTTCCTCTGTATATATTTACTCTTCTTCGAAATTTGTTTTATTTCAGCCATAGTCAGATTGAGTAAATATCTTGAATTGATTGATTGATTGAATATTGATTGATTGATTTATTGATTTATTTATTGTCATTTCTCTCGAGGTTTTTTGCATTGGTTGCATCTCTGATTGGCCTGCACTGTAACAGGTGCTATAGAAATTAATTGATACAATACGCTATAATATTACATATATTTACATCTTTATCCTCAAGGTCTTTGCCAGCATTGGCATTACCATTTTAATTAGACACAACAATAATATTACTATGATACATATTACAATTGTTATTAAACTTATTGCAAATGTTACAATTATTTTTTTGACTATCAAAGATATTATTGCATTCTGTAATGCTCAGAGGAGGCTCCACATTAATATTTTGTTACATTACATTGTAGAGATGGTACAGTATTGCAGCTAAACGAAGACAGGATGAAGGCTGCTCTTCAATACGGCCCTACAAACGGGTTTGTGATTGAGTGCTCGTGATGTATAAGAAGGCAGTGGTTGACAGCCAGTTTTTCGTATCATAACATATTAATAATGATTTTCGTTTTATTTCAAACTGACAAACCGCAGCATGATTACAAGTATTGTATGAACGGAAGATGACAGGTTATTTCTGGAGTTGAATTTAATTATTGCGGTTATGCAAGGCACCTATCACGCTATGCATCTGATTTAAAGAATGAAGGACTAGGGGCAGTTGGAATCGAACCCAGTTCCTCGGCTCTGCACGCCAAATTCCCATCACATGCTTATCCTTAGGAGGCGGCCATTCCGAGTTTTGGGAATTGCTTGGTTTTGGGAATTGCTTGGAACTCCCAATCATTTTGCTGACTTCGGTTTAATTTTTTCTTCAGGGTTTCAGACTTCATAAAGTTTCTGCGGAGTTTGCAGATGTCTCTCCACAATCCGCCCAACTTGGATTGGAAGCCAGATGCTGGGGGAATCGACATCTGCGTGACCCCTGGGTCACAGGACGGTCTGCTTAAGGTACAACTGACCAATCAGTGTGTGTTCTTGTGTTTGGCTTGTTATGTGTAATTTGTGCTTTCTTCAAGTGTGTATATTTATTTATAGATTTGAATTTGAGTCTTCATGAATATGAATTTCTTCATGATCTTATTTCTTAGTGAAATTTTGTCTTTATGAATTTGAATTTTCTTTGTGAAATTTGAATGTCATCGTGAATTTGAATTTCTTCATGGATTTTGTTGTTTTTGTGAATTTTAATTTCTTCAAGAACATGAATTTCTCCATGAATTTGTATTTCTTCACAGGCTTGTAGTTCTTGTGAATTTGTATTTTTCTTCACGAATTTTTATTTCATCATGAATTTCAATTCTTTTTTTGTGTATATATGGGGTGTTGGTTGGTCTTTCAGAGCTTTGAGATGTTGATCAGTCCAGGAGATCAGGTCATCGTTGACTCTCCAACATACTCCGGTGCAATTGCTGCGGTTAGTAGTCTGTCTCATATCTGATTGTCTTTAGGTGTTCTGGAAGCTCTGTGCCTTTCATCAATGGACTGGGGTTACCATTCAGTGGAATTGGAATTGGAATTACCCTTTATTAGATAATCACAGACTCTGAAGTGTTACTCTTTTCACGAATGCTGCGTCATGTCAGAGGGGTTGTCCAGAGGCCTATGTAAACTGTCTTCCACTTACAATGACGTTTCTAAGCTTTGTAAGTTGTCCAGAGGTCTATGTAAACTTTCTTCCCCTTACAATGACCTTTCTACATTTTGTAAGCTGTTAAAGTCGGTTGTTTTTAGACGTGACTGGGCTGGGAGCACCTCAGAGTAGTTTAACCTAAATAGGTGCTATATAAATTCTTGAAATGAATGATTCAATGAATGCACAGATACTAATTAAATGTCTCATTACATTGCATTAGATATTGTCAGATGTGCATTAGATACTGTCAGATGTTTATTAGATATTGTCAGATGTTTATTAGATACTGTCAGATGATTATTGGATATTGTCAGATGTGCATTAGATACTGTCAGATGTTTATTAGATATTGTCAGATGTGCATTAGATACTGTCAGATGTTTATTAGATATTGTCAGATGTTTATTAGATATTGTCACATGTTTATTAGATACTGTCAGATGTTTATTAGATACTGTCAGATGTTTATTGGATATTGTCAGATGTGCATTAGATACTGTCAGATGTTTATTAGATACTGTCAGATGTTTATTGGATATTGTCAGATGTGCATTAGATACTGTCAGATGTTTATTAGATATTGTCAGATGTGCATTAGATACTGTCAGATGTTTATTAGATATTGTCAGAGTCTCTGCGGTCGTGCACAATAACGGGCGCTATATAAATATTGATTGATTGGTTGGTCGATTGGTTGTCTTCTTGCAGCTGAGGCCGCTTGGATGCAAAATGTTGGGAATTGAAACCGATGAGCATGGCATGATTCCATCGTCATTGCAGGCCACTCTGTCGAAGTGTGAGGCTGTGGAGAATGAGAGACAAGAGAAAGGTAGCAATATGCCAAAGTTTCTTTATGTCATTCCGAATGGTGTCAATCCAACTGGAGCTTCACTTACTGCCGAGAGAAGACGCGACATATACCAAGTAATTAGAAGTTTTAATAAATTTTCTTGATTTTTTGACATTTTTGCATGCATAAGTTATCTGTATAATGTTTTTAATTATAAGTCTTTGGAATAGTTTATAAAAACTTATTTTGCATAGTTTGTATGATTCTGATTATTTTAAAGCCAATTTGTTAGTTAGTTAGTAATAAAAACTTTCAATTAGTTTCTTCACTCTTATTTTCTCAGGGAATCATGTATATTGATAACTTAGAGTTTATCGTTATTGACAAGAGTTTCGCATGGTGAGTCTTGGCAACCCACCCTCATATGCCGAGGATAAGAAAATGAAGTCGCTAACGCTTCATACCCACGACTGCCACTCAGGCTAGCGGAAGGGCCTGCTCTTCGTCGTTATTGTGACTGGTTTTAGGAAGTTTCCTGTTTGTCATAATGTGACGTTTGCACGTGGAATCCTATTTCAGTTTCTAAGCTGAATTCTTTTATTCTCTGCAATGACCTGGAAGTAAGTAAGTGCGTATTTTCTTTAAAAAATTCTTCCAGATTGCCAGAAAGTATGACTTGCTGATCTTAGAGGACGATCCGTATTACTTCCTCCAGTACAACGAGGTAGAATGATAAACACTCTTAGTTAATGATCTAACTCACAGTTTATTAAGTGGATGTTAGAATAACTCTTTAGCCTATTATTTTTAATACATTGCAATAGTATCTTGTAACAGATACCTTGTGGCAGTACATGGTATCATGTAGCTACTATCATCACTTGTGATGGTATTTGGTATTCAATATAGGTATTATTGTATCACTGGTATCTGGTGACTGATCTGGTTTCCTATGACTACTATCGATAGGATCTTGTTCTTGTGATGGTACATTGTACATATGGCTACTATCCTATCACCAGTATCATGTTACAGTACCTGGAATTCTATAACTACTATTACTAGTATCTTTTGACGGTACATGGCACATATAATTGCTGGTATCCTTTTTATATGTGATTGCTACTATTGCATGATTAGTTTCTTTTTATGAGAAGAGGCATTGTGTCAATCCTGTGATTACTGTCCTCTCACATCTGCTGTCTTTTGACTAGTACATACATGTGTAACGTTGTATACATACATACATGCATGCATACATACATACATACATACATACATACATACATACATACATACATACATACATACATACATGCATACATGTATGCATACATATATACATATGTACATGTTTGTGTACATGTATGCATACTCTTGGTTTGTGTCCTGTTCTGTTTGGTCGTCGCAATGTTGATCTCAAAATTTATAAATCATTGCCCACTTAAGAACTCAAGTGCAAAGCACCAGATTTTCCAAGAGTGCCGCTTCATGTCAGAGGGGTTGTCCGATGATAAAAAAGTTGATGTACAATCCCAATTGTTAGGTTTATTTGTTTAGTTACTGTGAAGTGTTTTTGTTAGCCTCGCATTCCCAGTTTCCTGTCAATGGATGAGGATGGACGTGTTTTAAGATTTGATTCTTTCTCAAAAATAATATCCTCAGGGTGAGTTACTCTTTCTACTAATGAATTCAGAGCTTTGAGGATTTTAATTCGTTCGTATATTTTGAGAATTTCGGCTATTTCTACTTTTTAAATTGATTGTTGCTAATATAATTGTTTACTATAGGAGTCAGTTTTAATGAACTGGTTTCTTATCATTTATAAATTTCATTTGACAATTTCTGTCTTATTTTCAATGAATTTGTGTAATTTTGTTTGTGATATTGATGATCAATAAATAAGACGTCTATATTGTAAAAAGTTTATGTTGTCCTTAAAGGAGTTACATGGTCCTTCAGAAAGTCATATGGCCCTTAGGTAAGCTATGGTCTTGAAGTAAGGACCATATGTCCTTTAGGTATAGTCTTTAAGTAAGTAAGTCATATGGTCACACAGTCTTTAAGCCATTGGATTAGGTTTGACTACAGCAGGTGAAAAAAACAATTTGCGGTTTGTGCTGAAATAGTTTCTAAACCACTCTTACGGACTTGTTTTCTGTTTATGCTGTTTACAGTCTTAGGGTAGGGTTTGTTACGGGCCCGGCTCCTCTAGTCGAGCGCCTTGTAATGCATTTAATGGTTTCGACCATGCATTCATCATCAATATCTCAGGTCAGTGACTATTTGCGTGAGCTGATCGATTTACAGCGCTTACAAAGGCAACAAATCAGTTCTTAAATAACCTCGTTGTAATGCCTTGCATTTGTTGAAACTAGCTCAACAAAAATCTTAGTTCTTCTTTGGTGATAGAATGTATACTAATCATACTAATGTGACTTGTGTATAACATGTTGTGTGTACAACACATTGTGTGGATAACGTGTAATGTAATGTATACAACGTTGTGTGTATAACATGTAATGTGGATAACAATGTTGTGTGTATAACATATTGTATAGATAACATGTTGTGTTTGTGACATGTTGTGTGTATAACATATTGTGTGGATAACACGATGTGTGTACAACATGTTGTGTGTATAACTTGTTGCAATTATACTTGTGCAATCCCAGTTAACAGTATTCAGAATTCCTGCATGCAGTCTGTTATCAATGTCTTTACTGCAGAATGGTTGAAGCCATACAAATTTTTATAATATTATAAGCAGTTCAAATAAAAGCCAAATATTTATCTTACAATGTTTATTACATATATATATATATATACATATATATATATATATATATGCATATCTGCGTGTGTGTGTGTATGTGTCAACTGCACATAATTATCAGGACCATCGTGTGTAAGTTTACCCAATGCAAAAGTGAAACGTTCTTTTTCCACCAAACAAAAGGCTCCACGACTCTCAAATGTCTAAACTATTATAAACAGTCTGTAAAAGGCAAAAATTAAAATGTGACCGCATTCCTATACAGACAAAATAACCTCAACCTTGCTAATATTTCATAGAATATATATATATATATATATATATAATTCTGGTATATATGTATTTATTTATATACTGAATCTGCCCTCTTTCAGAGCTCTCCACAAGTTCCTTGGTGTCCTCTGATTTATAATCTCGTCCTTTTCTAGTGTCATGGGTTTCACCATGAACATTGTTGCTGCAAAGTGCTCTTACTTCTGGGAGCAACTATCAAACGGTTCCTTTTGCCCATTGATGACTCGGTGCTAAAGAAGTTCCTCCGTCGGATTAGATTTGATTTGGGGTTTGACGTCTCATGGTTTCTGACTGTTTGTAGTTTGCGAGTGGGCTGTGTGACGGGTCCGTGGCCGCTTGTTAACCGAATTGTCTTGCACAGCATGGTGTCTGGTGTACACTCTGCTGGCCTTTCGCAGGTTAGTGTCGTGGGGTCAACCAGGTGGCGACACTTCCGGCTGTCTGTTGCTAAAATTAGCAGGGGCATGTGCACTGGGTATGGTGGTCCCTTGAGTGCATCTGGGGTGGATGGCTTTATGTTCAATTGCGGGGTATCTTAAATACTTGGCTATTTGCTTCTGCACTTTTAGATAACTTGGCTATTTGCTTCTGCACTTCTGGATAGCTAGGCTATTTGCTTCTGCTCTTCTGGATAGCTTGGCTATTTGCTTCTACACTTCCAGATAGCTTGGCTGTTTGCTTTCTACTTTTGAATCTCTGCTTGACAATTTGCTCTTGCACTTTGGAGTGCAGGGCTATTAATGTCGCAGCAATTCTTGAGGCCAGGATTTTTGTTTGTCCAGTTCAGAAGTTTGAAGTGTGCTTGTCAATTTCCTGCTTTTCCTTTCCGTGTGGAGTCTATATTGGTTCCATATTCAACTCATTTTCGTCTTTGCTTGTTAACTTGTATTGTGCATTTCTGTGTCTCTTTGAATGGCTGCATCCATGTCATTGTCTATATCTTTATGTATGTCTGTGACTGTATTTCTAAATTCATATTTGCACAACCGGTTCATGCATGCATGCATACATACATACATACATACATACATACACATACATCCATACACATACATACAAACATCAGAGTCTTAAAATTCTTTTGGAACACTTACAGTCTGTCCCATAAATGTGACATTATTTTTCAGCTTGTGTTTCTTATGAAGTACTTCTTATCTTTCATGTTGTAATTCTTCCAACTTCCATCTGGTTCCTAGCAGGGCCTGACTCCCAATGACTCTAAGCTTGACTTTCCACCATCCTCTGTTCCACGCGTCTCGGGTTTCCAGAGTTAGGGAATAAATCATAGATAAGTGGCACCAAGGTCGTGTGTGTTTACCACCAGTGGAAAGGCGTAATCTCACATCCCACATTTCTCATCAGAATCTTTAGTTTCTCTCCAGACCCTCTCCGTTTTCTTATCTCCTGTTCTACCCAGCTTGTTTTTTTCTCTTTACAACCCTGCTTTGTTTGGTAAATGTCATCGTCAGCTCTCTTGTTCAACCCTGATGCACCGTGAGACAGTTTACAGCTGCATTCATTCATTCATTCATTCATTCATCCATCGAGAGTGCTTATAATTATTGAGCCCCTCCATGAACTCCTACATACCTACTAGAGTCAGAGGTGCTCCCAGCTCAACTCCAGCTTAATGACATGCGCTTAGTCAAAACAAATTCGATTGGCAGATTTTGTCAAAATTGGTTTCCGGTTAAGATCCAAAGAGTTAGACAGATAAACGGCTAAAGTGGATGGTGCTTACATGGCTAAGGTAGATGGTGCCTAAACGGCTTAGGTGGATGGTGCCTACACGGCAGAATGTAGAATTGAAGCGGCAAAGGATGTAAGAGGAAGAGAGAAATCAGGAGAGGGTTTGTGAGTGTTTTCAGTTTTTAATGGAAAACCCATTTATAGGTGACAAAGAGGTGAGGTTTTTTGACGCTTCCATTGTGTCTTTCAAGTTTTTAAATAGACCCTGAAACCCAGCTAAAAAACGTATCTTAGACAGTTCATCCTGACTTAAGCCTGGACTTTTGAGTTATGTTAATGACAGTGTGGTAAAAATTATTTTGTTGGAGGGTGTTGCAAGATGTGAAATCAATGAGAAGTATGTTGGTTCATTCATGAGTACAAAGCATTAGCGACTTCGTTTTCTTAGCCTTAGCATATGAGGGTGGGTGACCAGTCCTCTCCCTCGACAGTTTACAGTCGAGTGTACAGCTCATTGTTACTGAGTTGACCAAGGCACAAGTGTAACCGATATCTCCAAGTATGCATCTAAGTGTGTTTCTGTTGTTCGTCTGTAGATTATGATGAGCGATCTGCTCAACAGATGGGGACTGGATGGTTTCGAGGCACACGTCAAAACGTTCGTATACTTTACAATTGTATTGTATTCTGTACTGAACTTTTATCTTCTAACTGAGTAGAGTGTATAGAGTGCTTCCTGAAAGATTCCAAATAAATTATAAACTGCAAAGGAAAATGTTGCTCAGGTGTCTAATTTGGTCCGTGACCGTGGTATCATACTGGGAAGGAACTGACCTTTGCACTTGACCTTTATCGTCTTGGTGTCGACTGCTTCTGTCAACTGCACCAGCTGGCACTGTCGCTTGTTCTCTTTCAGCTGCAACTACACTTGGAGCATTCTTTACTCACTGCTCGCTTTGATTATTCCCCCGATTGACTGACTGAATGAGTGAATGAATGACAAACTAACTTATACACAAAGTAATGAATTGCCTGTTTTCCAATTATCGTTATAATTACGGTCAATGCAGACAATACATAGCTTTTACCAATGGACTGATACCACTTCTTCTCTGATAGTATGATTAATTATGAGCAGAAATCCCATATACTTTTTATAATTGTGGTCCCATATTCCCATGTTGGAACATAGATCTATGTGGCCATATGTACTTACATTGGTCACGTTTCCAGTAAATATTGTGTGGAACTCGTTGTCTTCTAGTGTTGCAGAATTTTACCGTAAGCAGAAGGATCTCATGATTGTTGCTGCCGACAAATGGCTTAAAGGTAACTTAGCTGATTTTAAAAAAATGGCTTAAAAGTAACTTGGCAGATTTTACATAAGGCGTAAATGTAACTTGGGATTGTGCAAGTGGCTAAAAGGTAATTTGCAGATTTTACAAATGGCTTAAGAGTATCTTGGCAGAGTTTACATATGGCTTACAGGTAACTTGGCAGATTGTGCAAGTGGCTAAAAGGTTAACTTGCTGATTTTGCAGATGGCCCAATGGTAATTTGGCAGATGTACAAATGTTTAAATGGTAACTGCCAGATTGCTAGTGTCTAAAAGATATGTTGACAGATTTGCATATGCCTCAGGCAGTCATTGTATTGGGATATTCAGTAAATCCTTTGCTTCTTAAAGCTGTAAGAAAGGTAGTATCAACTACAATTTTATTATATTGTATTGTCTTAAGACATTGAGTTCTCAGTTTGATGTGTCCACTGCAAACCGTTCTATTAAATTTTCACCCCATTGGTTTTGATGTTGGTGTGAATTTAAAAAATACCCGGACAAGCAAAGGGAGTTCCTGTTTAAACAGCCGAACTGTTTATTGTTTTTCTAAGATCTGGCCGAGTGGGATGAGCCACAGGCCGGAATGTTCCTCTGGATCAAACTCAAAGGCATCAAAGACACAAAGGCGTTGATCGAACAGAAAGCGCAGAAGAAAGAGGCAAGAATGCACTTTGATCGATTCGTGTTCATAATCAAATGCACGTTTTTAATCAGATGTAATCGTAATCAAAAGCACGATCATGATTTTGACCAGGTGGTTATCACAATCATTATCAAAGACGGTCATAATAAACTGAATTACTGTGAAACCTAATGAGGGCTATAATAATTATTAAAGTCATAATTAAGGTCAATTATGCAATTTCAGTAATCAAACACATCACCATAATCTATTGTACAATTACGAATGTGATTGTTTAAACATGAGTTGTCAATATATCCTCTGTCAACTGTCTCTATCCTCCATTGGTTCATTGAGAATTCCTCTTTTTTTTATGTAAATTCATTCCCAAATGGCAACTGCTTAACTTCAGATAAGTAAATCTTCATCCTGCATTGCATGTGGAGAATTCCCATTTATATGTGTATGCAAATTCATAACTGTCTTAGATCATTGATTATGATTATTTTCTTAATTATCATCAACATGTTTAATTATGACCATTGTTATGTTTGACAATTACTATGTGCTAGCCATTATTGAAGTGATGCTAGGTTGATTTGTGTGCTGTGTTCTATTTTGACAGGTGTTGCTAGTGCCCGGGTGTCACTTCCTGCCTGACCCCAACGAATTATCTTCACACGTTCGTGCATCCTTCAGTCTGGCTTCATCTGAACAGATGGACAAGGTTGGTTCAGTAGATGTAATAAGGATGTACATAAATTCATACAGCAACCCCATGGCCATGACCCTGCTTGTGTTTCAATGAATATGATGGGGTGAGATCCTTCACCACTGTTGCCCACTTGAATGGGCACAACACCGTTTATGGTTCCAGTTCACAGAGCGTGCCAGCTCGAGATCTAAATCTCTGAAATAAGCCAGCATTGGAAAGCGAACAGTGAATCCGCACACCCTCTAACAAATAGGTGCACAAGACCAAGCGTATGCTCTTGCCAATGTAGCTTAATGGGCCAGTAGTAGAGGTATCGATAGCTGAGGACTTTACTGTTGACGTTTTGGCACCTTTTGGCGTTTCATTAGTTCCATCTTGGTATTCGGAAAAGACTGTGTATGAATGGCAAGAACTAAAGCATATGCGTGATAGATTGCGGGATTTGGCAATTGAGTTTTTCTCTTGTTCCTCTTGAATTGTTGTAGTTATGACTTGGAAAATAAAGAATACGCTATATCTGTGTAAAGACTACAGAATAAGAGCTGAGTAAAATACTACAGGATACATGTTTTGGGCCTCAGATTCACATTTCTCTTTGACCATACACATGTTACAAAAATTGTGTAGGAACAATAATTAGAAGAGATAAGTATGAGACCACGAAATAGGACCTTCATTATTTCAACAGGCTAATCTGTTATTTTAAAATATTAGTTTCTGTTGCAGGGTTTTCAGCGACTTGCTGATCTTATCAGAGAAGAATTGTCGCAACAGAATTGACCGGTGAAATTCTTTCCAATTAATAATTCTTTGCATTTTTGCTGCCGCTATTTGGGTCTACGTCTATTTCTTATGTATTATCAGATAAGTAAATTTTTATTGCGTATTATATTTCAGTATTGCTGTATAGGAAGTTGCTCAATGTTATCGCAGGTTGTGTCGTAGTCATTATGTGTAAAACTGTGTAGCCATATCGAATACGTATATTTTGTATCATATAGTCTGAAACATTTGTCAATGTATAATTTTAAACATTTTAGTTGTAAGATTTTTGTTTGAACGAATTGTTGGTGTCATATCGCATTGCAGGGTTTCTATTGAAAGTAAATTAATGGTTCTCAGGATCGTATCTCAGAATTCTATTCATTTCTGCAATGGAATACATATCCACTTAACTTTTATCATGGAAATTGTTTAAAAGTGAAACATTTCATATAGATGGACAATAACAATATAAATCTTTTTTGAAGCCAAACGATTTTTTCATTATTACATTATCAAGAGCGGCAATAATATAACTATTACATCATGTTACAATGCCTCTGACATGATGCAGTGCTGATGAATAAGCAGGTGCCCCGCTCTTAACTTTTGAGTGGCTCTCAGGAAATTGTGAGTTTTTGATTATGATTACTCTGTAATCACTGTTATTATTAATTTATTAGACTTCAATAAGAGTTTTATTGGTATACATGTAGCTTAATTTGACAATAGAACTTGGCTGATCAAAGGAAATTTTTCTATGAAACTTTCGAGCCGATCTTTGATCAATCTGAAATGCCGGTTGCATGCCGGATCTGACATAACAATCTGGTTCTTGAATAGACTACTCTTAGACTTCATTATATAATTAGTTAATTGGTATGTCGAACATATTCAGTATTGTTTGGTATGCCACATTCTTAGGAATCTTCTCCCTCCTATTAGGACTTTGGGGCACCAGCTGCGTCCACGTGTCCACAATAGGTCTGTTACCTAGGCTTATGATTTCACCCGGTGTGGCTTCATTATTAAATTATTAGGTCTATTATCAGTGCCATTGACTTCTCTCTTGCCCTGCCTTCAGTTGTTATCCAGCATTTTATGAAGTTTTCTATGCTTTCAAATGAATTATGTTTAACTATCTATACTCGTTTTTGTCAGTACAATATGTATATTTTCTCTGTACATGTGCGTTTGCTGACATCTGATTAAAAAATAAACTTACTTATTTAATGTTGTTAATTAGACCTTTGCCATAATGACCTGATGTGTGTATAATATTTAACTTAATGCTAATCCTCTTCATGGTGTCTTTTCTGAGAAACTCTTGATACAGCTCTGGAAAAACAGAAACTGCCTGCATGTGCATTGTGCATGCAACATTATTTTTAAACGTGTCATAAAAATTGACCTTTTAGTAATGGTTTTCCGAGTCCGGTGTGTGCTTGGATTCGGACTGTTGGGACTCTGGGATTAAAAGCCCCAACAGGATATGAATGTGTCTCAATGACTCTGTTTACGGTTCACTTCTCTGACCTATTTCGTATTAACGTTTGGACAACCCCTCTGAATTGGCGCCCTTTGCCTGGCTTTCAAGTGGCGCTTTAGAAGTTTGGAGGTTAGGATTAAGTAGTAGTAGTTGTTGCAGTTTAACGGCGCTGTTTCATGAAAAAGATGATTAGCTTTGCTCTCCTCCCTAATCCAGGCTTGGGACTGGCACTGTCAGGGTGCAAACAGTGGTGGAGATGGTTATGATTACCGTTGTTTATTTGTTATTCCATATCAAATATGATTTGGTGTCGCCCTCCTCCTGTCTCCAGGCTGGGGACTGGCACTGTCAGAAGTCCAAACAGTGAAGGTTAGGATTAAATGTGTGCTTCGTTTTTATACTACCAGAAGGCCTTGAGGAGGGGGGACCTAAGGGGCAGGGGACAGAAAAAACATGAAAGCCGTCTTAGAAAACGCCGCATCGGCCAACCGAATTCAAAGAGATGCCGCCATCGCCCGATAGTCGACTGAGAGAGGTTACCATGACCACGCATTCTCCACGAAATGGAAGCGACTGTCACCCGCTACTGAAGCTCATTATAACATACTTTCTGCGATTGTGCACTGATAATGATTAGCTACTTAATTACTGTTAATAATTACTCTTAATTAAACAATTACTTGTGTAACGTAGACTCACAACTCGGCGGCGACGCCATTACTCAGTCACTTGTCTTGTGAGAAAGACATTTGCTGTAGTTTGACTGAGATAATTTTGCGCATGTGCGCGCGCACATGGGCCGTGGAAGTTGGAACCAGCGCGCACACACACAAACACACACACATACATATATATATATATATCTACATATATATATATCTACATATATATACACACATATATAGTGCAAGCGTTTGCGTATATAAAAGATACTATTATAAGGGAATTTTACTCTAGCATCTTCTGATGATCGATCGGATTTTAATAGATCTAGGTTTACAGCTTAAATCCTGAATTTCAGTGGAGTTACTTGACAAAACGAGTTGTGATTTTTCAAGTATCTCATCATTATGTTGCATTAATTTTACTTTGGATAAGCCTAGGCCTACATCTCAGGGCTTTCTTGCAAGACTGTCTTTAACTTTGAATAATTCAGTCATAAGGAATTTATGAGACAATAAGACCTTTACTGATAACAAAAGCATTCAATTTATCAATTCTCATTTAATTGACATCACTAAACTTAAGTCACGGAATCGTTGTTGACTGTCGAATTTATAAAATGAACGATTGAAGATGCTAAAGAAGGACAGAAACTATAGGTAATACATTATAACCTAATAATAGTATTTTATAATTATAATTGTATCTCTTGTAAAATAAAGTACAAATGAAATGAACACAGTATACACTTGATGAGGTCATTATGAATTAGATCTGGCCGAGGTAGGTGGTATCTGGTATTATTCATAGGTGGTGCTTCGACCAGGTCAGGGTGTAGCCCGGCTGGTCCATTGTGAGGTAAGAGCCAGGCAACTCTGGGATGTAGTCGTCGTACTCGAACTCGTCGTTCGTGATGAAGTCCAGGTCCTGGTTGGCAGGATCCCTCTGGGGAAGGACGAGGGACGAGGCATCAGACTGCGGCGTCGTGGCTTCGAGGACGTCCCTATCCTCGGGGTCCTTCGCCCTGGAAAGACTGTCCAGTTCCAGCTCCTGGAAGTTCGTGCCTCTGCTCTGCTGGGTCCTGGAGGTGGAGGCATCCCGTGTCCCAGACGGGGAGGACTTGTGAACGGCTTGTATCTCGGGCGTGGGGGTTGGCGGGTCGAAGGAAGTTTCCTGCGGGAGAGGGGCATCTCTTCCCTCGACAGCGGGTCGCTTCTCGTGCGGGCGGCTACCGTCCTCGGTAGAAGCAGCGATCCTCTTAGGGTAGACGTCCAAGGGAAGGGTCTCCCGACCGTCGTCGATGATACGACTCTTCCTGTGTCCATGTCTCGACGGTCTGCCGGTGGTCTTCGGGTCCTGTGAAGCTCCAGCGTCGGACGTTTCGGTGTGATGGCCAGCGGGGAAGAGTGCCTCTCCAGAGGAGTAGGTTTGCTCGTGGCCACTGTTGGTCATCGACCCAGACATGAACCCGCTCGAGACGCTCGATCGACTTTTCGCCTCCGCCTGGGACGAAGGTCGCTGGCCTGACCTGACCCGCTTCGCCGCCGCCGTCGTCGACCCATTTTCCTCCACCGGGAGAACGGCATCTGGAACGGAGGCATTGCGATTGGCCGGATCTGCAGTTCCTCGCCCCAGAAGGGCTTCGTGCGCAGGGGTGTGGTTCAGCTTGGCCCGCAGGCATCTGTGGGCCAGGTGACGGCGACAGGCGAAGACAATGGCTGCGACGACAATGACGACAGATAACAAGGCTCCGATGATCGTGACGACGGTCTCCCATGCGCCCTGTCCTTTCCCAGATGACTCGTTCTCGACGAAATGGATCGGGTCGTCTGTCAACAATGCAGCCACGCATGGTTTTCAATTATACAGCTTTTAAATTTTAAAGCATTTAAATTTTAAGGCTTTTAAATTGTAAAGCTTTTAAATTTTAAAGCGTTTCAATTATACAGCTGTTCAATTTTAAAGCTTTTCAATTTTAAAGCTTTTCAATTTTAAAGCTTTTCAATTTTAAAGCTTATCAATTTTAAAGCTTTTCAGTTTTAGAGTTTGTTTGCGTGCCACTACGCTGTTAGATTTTCATTGTCCTAATTGTAAAAACTTTCTACAGCGTCCACAAAGGCGAAGTCGAGGGAACCAGCTTATCACTGGCGTAGAGTGGAGCCTAATAAAAAAATCGATAGGCAGAGGGTCAAGATGCAGACATTCATACTGGTAGACAACCAGACGGCTGAGGTGGATGGTGTTTAAAGTTGAAACAGCGAGAAAGGTGGAGGATCAAGAGGAGAAATCAAAATTTGATTTACGAAAAAGCAGGGTTTTCAGTTTTAATGAAAGACCTGTGGATAGATAACAAGGGATGAGGCTTTGGTGAGTTCGTAGGATGAATCAGGTCGTGATACTGGAGGGAGTTTGTCCCAAAGAGGCGAAGCAGACCTAGGTATGAAAATGAGCCTACTTGCTCTCTCACTCTTAACCACGTGCCCTGTGTAGCCTACTTCACCCATATTTTCCATTGTTAGACTAACAAATTGCCAGTTTGCTCTTAAAAGTTGCTCTTTGTCAGCTATTTAACAACCATGCTTGGTCAAAGCACCTTATATTTTCGAAATGTGCTGTAATACTAGAGATAGGCCCTATTTGAAGTTCAAGCCAGTAGTAGGTCTAATAGATAGTACGTTATCACGCAGGGCTGAGGAATTAATAAAAACTAAGAATATTATTATATCGCTGCAAGCTGCAATGTAGTCTCGTAAAATACCGGAAGTGGTGTATTTCGCGACGAATCCTTCTTCCTCTTGGCCGTATTCGATCTTCTTTCTGTCAATCGGTCCCATGTACTCGATGATCATCTCGTTCTGCGTTGTCGTTGTTGCTACGGGCAACACGCCTCCGGTTGCCCTCAGCAACGGACTCTGTATGTCTCGATTTCCATCTCGGATTCGAACCCATGTCGCCTGATTCTCCGCTTTCAGCTTGAAGACGCGAAATTCGAGGCGCACAACTTTGCCTCGAGCGGCAGAGATGCGCCATATCGACAGAGAGTTACACTTTGATGACGTCATAATTACGCCTTCTGTGTCCGTCAGAGTGCAGCCACACGTGCACTGTGGCGCCATCGTCCACGCTTCGTATTCTGAAATTAGAGAACAATAACTAGGCTCACAGAGGCGGCGATCAGAGGGGTTGAGGGGGGACAAGTCCCCCACCTTTTACAGTTAGGGGACACGTTATAGTATGTCCCCCACATTTTCTACCCCTCTCATTGGGTGTCCGTCACCTGTCAGACAAGATCGCCGCCTCTGTAGGCTCATGTTATCTAATCTGAGCCGGACAATAGGCCTACTATTAGGTTATTTATGTGAGATCATACTACTTCGATTTGTTTAAATGGTGAATTCAGATCCGTTATCGATAAGGCACCTAAGAACATGATGGACAGACAGGTAGGTAAATGGATAGACAGATTGATAGATGAATATGTTTAAGATAAGATAAGATATATATATATACATACAGATAGATAGGTAGATAGATAGGTAGATAGATAGGTAGATAGATAGGTAGATAGGTAGATAGGTAGATAGATAGATAGATACATAGATAGATACATAGATAGATACATAGATAGATACATAGATAGATACATAGATAGATAGATAGATAGATAGATAGATAGATAGATAGATACATAGATAGATACATAGATAGATACATAGATAGATACATAGATAGATACATAGATAGATACATAGATAGATACATAGATAGATACATAGATAGATACATAGATAGATACATAGATAGATACATAGATAGATACATAGATAGATACATAGATAGATACATAGATAGATAGATACATAGATAGATACATAGATAGATAGATACATAGATAGATAGATAGATAGATAGATAGATAGATAGATAGATAGATAGATAGATAGATAGATAGATACATAGATACATAGATACATAGATACATAGATACATAGATACATAGATACATAGATACATAGATACATAGATACATAGATACATAGATAGATACATAGATAGACAGACAGACAGACAGACAGACAGAAAGATAGGTTATTACAGATAGATATTTAGATAGATAGTTTGATTGATAGATAGATGGATTACCGTCGACGCAGGCCGATCTGCAGGTAGAGTTTTCGTGCGTTTGTCCGCTGCAGTTCTTGATACCTGGATACGGATTGTTGCAGGAACGAAATCGCTGCCTCGTTCCGGATCGACAGCTTCCCCCGCACGGACCCCACTCGGACCAAGTGTTCCACTCGGCAGCGATTCGTTCAGCTGCAGTAATGTCACGAAAACAGGGTTTACACTGAACCATTTACATGTATATTGCGCCATGTATTCCAACACCCTCTCGAAGCTTAACATGCGATGCGATATGTTTATATCGGGTCGCAACGAAGTGGTGGATATCGTCGCTGGATTTATGCTAGGATTAATACAAAGGCCCATTAGGATTTAGGATTCTACGGTACTCTAGTAACTAAGCTAGTTTTACTGGCTTAGGCCTATACACGACTACTGATAGGTTGAAATATAGGACACTTAGGATTGGTGCTTAAGCCTGTTAGTGTTACCATCACTACTAATAATACTATAGACCTACTACTATTATGCCTACAAGCAGGCCTACTTCCAGTCTTCCACCATAAGACAGTAGGCCTACTTCCACCGCCTATACAGCAATAGACACTATAGGCCCTACTACCACTTTTACTAAATATAACCACTCTACTACTGTTGCTGATGCTGAAAGAGAATGGCTACTACTACCGCCATTGACAAGAGGAAGATGTTGAATAATAATTGCAATAATAGTAGTAATAATAATAATAATAATAATAATAATAATAGTAATAATAATGATAATAATAATAATTACTATCCCTACTAATAATACTATAGGCCTACTACTATTACAAGCAGGCGTACTTCCAGTCTTCCACCATAAAACAGTGCTTATTTTTATACAATAATAATAATAATAATTATTATTATTATTATAATTATAATAATATTACAAATCCCAGCATATTTAGGCCTGTGCGTGTGTATAGTTAGCCTAAGAGCGTGTATCAAATATCTTATTATTAAATCCTATATAGGATCGTGTATTGTAACTCGGGATAAATAACAAATGAACATGTCTAGGCCTAGTTAGTGTAGTTGATGTAGTTTCACTCATAGCAGTTCCACCAGCAGTCGTAGTAGCCTTTATAGCAGCCCATCATAAATCCCGAGATTTCTACAACACCTAGAAAATAATATTCCTAATAGCGCAAGATAAAGTGCTGCGACGAGTCGTATAATGGTCTACTTGTATGCATTTCTAGATGTGTGATGATTGTGATATCTATATAACACTAAGTATGTTTGCTTTCAACGAACGCTAGATGTAGCAACACCATTTCGGGAGTGGTCTGGTCCTTAGAATCGTGCAAACGGCCCCGCTGGAGTATCGTCCAACCGCCATCTTGCATTATTCATGAAGCCCACTCAAGTCCAGAAGTTACGACCTCTGGATAATATGGCGTTAGCGTGCCGGACTGATTATTTCTGGGATAAAGACAGCATGGGAAAGAGAACGGCCATTTCCCCTCGGCTTCTAGAGTCTGAGAAATGCGAACGAGCGATAATAGGGGATTCATTGATTTCGACGCCAGGCAGACGATACGCTGCTGCTGTCCTAGTTGCTATGCAACAGTGTATGGAGATCGCACACTGGAGACCCCCGCTGACGCATCCATTTATCTAGCGCTGTAAATTGTAGGTGTTTATTGCCGGGTTAACGGAAGCCCAGTTTTGGAAGTCAGGTGAGATTGCATTGAATGGAAATTTCGATTCAGAAAACCCCGGTTGTCAAGTTACTTACATGGCCTAGGTAGGATATCGTTACGCCCACGCGATGGCGGAAGGCTTTCTAGTTTACAATGAGGCAATTGCAATTAGTCCAGTTTTCCTCCTGTTATCGACAGTATACTAAGTACCATTGCTGCTTCGTACCCCATCTGAAAGTGTGTGCGCCGCCATTGAAGCTTCAAGTGCAGGTACACCTCTCTAGCCAACTAGAATATGACCTGGACGGATCATATGACATATTCTAATTGCACAGAGCATATTCTAGTTGGAGATATCAAATTCTAGGTTCTTGGGTTATCTTCTAGTTGAATGAATGGAGGGTGGATCATATTCTAGTTGGATGGATCATATTTCAATTGGATGGATCAAACTCTAGGTGTATAGATCATATTCTAGTTAGAAGGATAAAATTCTATGTGGATGGATCATGCTATATGCGCAAGGATCATATTCTAGTTGGATGGTTCAAATTCTGTGTAGATATATCTTACGCCAAGTGGGACGATAGATCAAATTTCTACGTGTATAGTTGAAATCAATTCCGTCGGTCGGCATGTTTTCATTCTAAGTCCACAAATTTTTTAACCGAATGAATTCGTGGTATTATTGCCCGTCGACAAACACCGAGCGATAATACATCGAGTTCACCGGCAATGCTGTTCGTGAGCGAACAGCAGTTGCCAGTGTTTCAATTACGACGTCTTGTGAGTTTTTATGTCACCGCCCTCCTTTGTCAGGCTTTGTACTGGCATCACCAGGGATCAGCCAGTGTGGCGGAGTTAGCAGTGAGGGATTTTACTGCGTCTCAGTGTAAATTGGTCGGTGATGACTCATTGTTTGGGGGGGGGAGGTGATGGGTGGGTTGAGGCCATTTTCTGAGATGTTGAAAGGTCATTTATCGGCGCTACTCACCATAAACGACGAATAATGACCGTCTAAATCCGTACTTAAATATGCATTCGTCTGCCTCGAGGAGCTAAACCCCTCCCTGAAGACACAACCCCTCCCTACACGCTGTGATTTACCATGGCAACAATGGTACAAGGAAACTGGAGATTAATCTGTCTCTCGGTATCACCCTCGTCCGTACATCTATGTGTCTTGTCTGTCTGGCTGTCTTTCTGGGTATCTCTGGGTAGCTACTGCTGCTGCTGCTGTCCACCATTCCTTCTGTCTGCACGGGTATTTGTCTGCGTATCCGTCCACCCGTACGTTCGTCTCTATGCATGTGTGTATATCTGTCCGCCTGTCTGTCTGTCTGTCTGTCTGTCTGTCTGTCTGTCTGTCTTACAATCTGTGCTTCTGTCTGTCTGAACACAGTTCTCGCTTTTGTAACGTAACAGCGTTCCGTTAATTTATAGGGCGCAGCCTCCTGTGATAAGGGTCTCAAGGGCCAGGAGTGGACAGAGAGCAAGCCAGGGTGGATGCCTGATGGCCACTGCATGAAGCGGAGTCTCCCATCCACCCCACCTCTCCCCAAATTCCCCACCTCCCACCCATCGGTCTTATCTGGACGAGGCAGACGCCATCGGTCAACTGCTTCCGCTTCCGTTTCGCCGACCTTCGTATCGCACGGCGTGACCTTTGTCACTGCGCCCAATGATGCTAGTAAACAGTCAAAACGCACGGGACGCAGTCATATCTGGCAGAGTTAATCATAGCGATGATAATGACGGTAATAATAATAATTATTATTATTAAATAATTATAATATTTATAAAAATTATAAAAATTATAATTTTAAATTATAAAAATTATAAAAATTATAAAAATTATAAAAATTATAAAAATTATAAAAATTATAAAAATTATAAAAATTATAAAAATTATAAAAATTATAAAAATTATAAAAATTATAAAAATTATAAAAATTATAATAAGTATAAAAATTATAAATATTATAATAATTATAAAAATTATAATAATTATAAAAATTAACAATAATAATAATAATAATAATAATAATAATAATAATAATTACTGTCTACCTCTACAGCCCATCCTCGTCCAAATGAAATCGCCGCTCACAGTAGGTTTTCTGGACGACCTAACACTAGGTGGCAGAGCGGAAGAGGTTGCGGATGATATAAACAGACTCGAAACCGAATGTGAAAAGCTCGGCCTATTCCTAAATCGAACAAAATGCGAGATCATTTCGAATTCTGCTGATACCAGAGATACGAACCATTAAGACAGTTCAAATGGACTAACCCTTCAGATGCCACACTCCTAGGCGCACCTCTGTCAACGGATACGGCCTTGACGAAAACTTTGAATGCGCGCACAGTGGAGCTAATGCACATGATGGAAACACTAACGTCCATCGACACACGTGACACCCTCATCTTGCTCCGATATTCGCTGAGTGCCACCCGACTATCATATACCCTCAGAAGCTGCCCATGCGAAGGCCACAAAGAACTGGACGAGTATGACAAGGCCTTGAGGGTGGGCCTCGCTGAGGTGCTCAATCTTGTTCTCACCGACGAGGCATGGCTCCAAGCCACCCTGCCCATCAAAATAGGAGGACTGGGCATCCGATCAGTGGTTTCGCTGGCACTTCCAGCCTTCTTGGCATCGGCCGCAGCCACTGATATACTCCAGACAAGGATTCTGCGAGGAAAGCCTAAAAGGACCCTGTCCTGGAGATCCTTCAGGCTAAATGGAGGGAAACCAGCGGAGTACCAGAGTCGGAAGAAGCTTGGGCTCACAAACAATCGAGATGGGACGACCCTTTGATCGAGCTCGGAGTGGCAGACCTCGCCTCCAGAATGCCTGATTCCCAGAATCAGGCACGTCTTAGAGCAGTGGCAGCACCACACGCAGGCGACTGGCTCTTAGCCCTACCGATTACAAACTGCGGGCTGAGACTTGATGATGAGTCTTTGAGGTTGGCGGTGGGTTACAGACTTGGGTCACCTGTCTGTTTAACCTCATTCCTGCCCATGCGGTGCCCTGGTCTAGAGAAACGGATATCACGGTCTTTCATGTGGCCTGGGCCTGGGAAGCTGGCCCAGACACGCGGCCCTGAACGACCTTATTTGTAGAAGCTTAATCCGTGCAGGGATCCCCACTGTCAAAGAGCCGGTGGACTTGACCCGATCTGATGGTAAAAGACCAGACGGACTCACTCATATACCATGGAGGGCGGGGCTGTGTTTGATATGGGACGCGACAGTCTCAGATACAATGGCAACGTCGTATCTGCCACAAACATCACAAAGAGCGGGCGCAGCGGCCGAGGCCAACCTCAACACTCAAAAATACGCCGGACGGGCAGACCCTGATACCGTGGAGTGGGGGGCGGGCCTTACTTTGGGACGCGACGGTGGTGGACACAGTGGCCGCTTCTTATATCCCCGAGACAGCTTCCACAGCTGGAGGAGCGGCGGAGATAGCAGCCACAAGGAAACACACAAAATATTCTGAGCTAGAGAAGAAGTACACTTTTGTTCCAATCGCTATAGAAACCTTCGGTCCCCTCAATAGTGAGGGCCTCGCCTTTCTGTCTGAGACTGGACGCCGACTTTCGACAACTACCGGTGACACCCGAGAGACAAACTTCCTTTTCCAGAACTTGTCGGCATTGATCCAATGCGATGGCTTTTCAGGGCACTATGTCAAGATTACAATCCACTGACAAGCGGCGACCCAGATGGCCTGATGACAGATCCGTTGGCAATGCCAATGATGAATAACACTATATAGTGATAGTGAGAGTAATAGTAATAGTAGTAATAATAATAATAATCTACCTCTGAAGATGAGGCCTGACCCTACTTATTCAAAAATAAATGATATTTTTCTAAAGTGCTTTTTAACCCAGTTCTCATAATAATAATGATAATGATAATATTAATAATAATAATAATAATGATAATAGCAATAAAAATAAAAATAACAATAAAAATAATAATAACAATTATAATCCAAGGCTTCAACAAAATCTGCTTTGGCTATAAGCAACACGACATCAACGATGACAAACCTGTCATTTTGTTCCTATTTTAAAAATCCTAACAGATAAAATAAATAATTAATAGTTTTATAGATCATATTGTAAGTAATTTATAAAGACAATAATTACACATATTCCATAAATCCTTAAATACGTTGCCATGGTGCTTTTCCCTGCCAACCGGAATCCATTTGAACGCGCTGCCATAGTTTCCGATAAGCCAACTTCCGGCAATAAATTTTAAGCGATTGTTTCAATCTGACATACACTCACCAGATGTGTTGGTCGTTGCCAGACACGAGATGCCGCTGTCGTATGTGTTTCCGGTCTGGGTGACCGCCCCGTACCGGAAGCAGTATCCGACGTCATCGGTATTGAACGACGAACAGGAAAACGTCAGCGGTCGATATTTGATACGCCTGTCGGTCACGTGGTCTAGTTTCAATTTGTGTAGTGCCACTGTGTTGGTTTCCTTTCCTGTTTCGCTCTGCGCGCGAGAGAGACGATAAAGTCTGATCCTATCTTCCTGCGAACTGCATTTCGGTTGAACGTAGTTGACAGTCACGTGATGGGAGCACGGGAAGACGCTACCGTGGTGTACCTGGAGACGGTAGGCGTCGTTGTCATTGACAACCAATGCGCTGCTAGTGGCAACCGGATTTCCACGATTTCTGTTCGACCTGAGGACGACTCGATAGACCCCGATCCGATCAAAGACGGTGCAGCGATACGTGACCGGTGTTCTCTCGACCATGGAGATCGTCCCAAGGACTCTCGTCTCCATCTCCACCGTCTCGTTCCATCCAGTCTTCGACGGGGAACCAGTCTCGTCGCGAGACTCGTTCTCGGCGCGGAAGACCAACACGAGTTCGTAGGCGGTATCCTTTCGCGCCGATTCACAGCGCGCCGTTTCGTCGACCGATGCCGTCATCGTGACGTCGTCCGATAGAATCGTCTGCTGCGCCGGCAGGGCGAGGGTCACGCGGGGCCAGAGGACCTTGGTCACCCCTCCGTCGGCGATGACTGACCCGTTCGGACGGTCAAGCAGGCGGAAGGCGTACTGACCAGCAGAGTCCAAGGCTCCGCAGTCGAAGGTCAGCTCGGCCTCGTTGAAGCCTCGCGGGATGTCCGTTGTGGCGACCAGTTGACCGTCGTCGAGTCGAAGGACCTCGATCAGTTCGAGGTTCGTCAGAGGCTCTGATATGGAGTAGCTGACCAGAAGGTCGCCCTCGAAGACGGTGTAGGTCGAGGGCACCGTGAGTGTCGAGGAGTTGACGGCGGACGCTGCGGTAGACAAAGGTCAAAAGGTTACGGCAAAGACGTTGTATGGTCAACACAACAAGTGCATGCGTACTTGTTGAAGTGACTCCGTTGATAGACCCTCGGTCTCTCGGATATTATGAAGATGCACGTGGCTACCTACATGTATAGTAGTACACTCTCTGTGCACTGTTTCATTGTTGATGTGTGAGTACGACTATCTAATGTGTTTGAATATGTGTAAGAGTGTGTATAATGCTTACGTATATGTAATCTTAACGTAACATACTGCAGACAAAAATTATTTGGCACCCCTTCGAGATTTCTCCTCATAGGCACTCTCTGCAATGGTCTTAAAGCCCAAGGTTTGAGAGGCATGGCCTAATGAATACCTCTCGCCTGCTAGCTACCAATCAGATTTCCCCAAAGCATCTCATTCTTCTGGGGTACAATCTTAACCAAATGGACCGCTGTGGTCAGTCTATTTGAATAGGCTCAAATGGGTCAAGTAGACAGCTGAGGGAAATGCACTGGAAATAACAATTGAAACAATGCTCGTGATTCATAGTAGTCCTTATAACTATATGCATCTAAACACCTGTTCTTGATATGCCACTCATATGCCTTCGTGACTGATTTCGTGCCTGTGTTCGTTGTGGAACAGATATAATATTGTTATAGTTTCATCCCTTTGGGGGTCACGCCGACTACACTAAGCAGATCTATATCTCTCTCACTCTGTATATATATGTGTATATATACACATATATTCTATATATGTATATGTGTGTGTATATATATATATATATATGTATGTATGCGGCGTTTGATAGAATTCATCTAGTATTCTTTTCAGTCTATTTCTGACTTATACTCATATCTGTCGTTATTACGTAACTGTTAAATCAGCCTGAATTTAACGCCTTGTGAATCCTATGTGCCGATGAAAAGAACACTGAACGAATCATATAAACGTACGCAGAGGCTAAGGTTTTGGTAAAAAGTCATGTCTAGGTCGAGGACATGAGAATTAGCAGTGCAGGTGTCGGTGAATGAGGAATCAAGGTTGAGGTAAAACGAGGGGTGTGGACTTTTCTTGAGTTGTTCCCATACAGCTATAGGCTAAGGTATATTTAGGTTACTAAGTACTTAGTCCTTCCTGTACGGGTCTACACATCATTCAGCGCACCTCCTCAATTCGACTCTAACCAAGCCAACATTTAGGCCTCATCCCACGACACCTGTGCTGCCGCTGTGCGCGTGTGTTTATGCCTACAGGATAGGTATATGTAGAGACAGACAGACAGACAGACAGACAGACAGACAGACAGACAGACAATGCCAACCCCATTCCAAGGCGTGCAGGCATTTCAACTGAAAGGAATTGACCGGCGATGGGTTTGAATATGGCACTTCTTGACTATAGCCCAACTCAATGAGTTCAGGTTTGATTGACAAGACAGTTGTAGCTCGCTATTCTGTTTATCGCAAAACTGACTGCCCACGAAACTTTTCCTTTAAGGAAGAGAAATGTCACAGTCAACAAGTAAAAATTGTAGATGTATCCCACATGTACATGTGTATAATATTGGGATGTATGTATGTATATATAGCATGGTTATAACAAGGTACTCTTTCAAAGCGAATAGCCAATCGTGTAATGTAATCGAACATTTACATTACGCCCCTTCGAACTCATCATCACCGAACGTAATTGCGCGACATGGATTGGTTTTCGGTGCGCATGCGTAACCGGAAGATGGCACTGGCCGAGGGGGATCAATGGGGGCAAGGGTCTTAGGGAGTATGGAGGAAGGAGACAGTGCGATGATTGATGGAGATGGATGGATGAGGAGAGGCACCGGACGTAGGGCAGCATCAGATGCTAGGCTGCAACGGATGCTGCTGAGACAGGTCGCCGTCATCACCATGGCAACTCACTTGTCTATAGTCTGTGTCGGTACCAGATACATGATCTAACACCTTGTACGTGCACACACATATATACAAATACATGCACTTACAAATACATATTACTTACAATTGTATACGTTCATGTATTCATGGATATATATATACATATATATATATATGTGTGTCAGTTTGTTTATTTGCAAGTGTATGTGTACATACATGCATACACGAAATGTACATAAGATAAACAGACCATATATAATTTTTATATAATATATATATATATATATATATGCAGTAGATTCTCAAGCCATAAAAAAACGTAACGTGGACCCACGCTGGAGCTTTATAAATCGGGAGAAATAGCCTCTGGCTGTGTGGACTGTGCGTGCAAAGACGCCGCGTTGTCATTAGCACGCTTTGATGGATGCCGCTTCAGCGACTGATGACAGCGCTAGGAGAGAGTAAGCAGTGAGAGAGAGGCAGGGAGAGAGGCAGGAAGAGAGGCAGGGAGAGAGGCAGGGAGGGACGGAGGGACGGAGGGAGTAAGGAAGGAAAAGGTGGACTAAAGGACGCAGGGAGTGCGGGATGGAGGGATGGACAGATAGAGAAAGAGAGAGAGATGGATGGAGAGTGGGTGGGTGGGTGGGAGGGCAATGGAGAGAGGGACGGACGAACGGACGGACGGACGGACGAAGGGACGGACGTAGAGAGGGAGAGAGGAAGGGTAATGTGGACTAATGGACGGAGGGAGGTAGAGAGGGAGGGAACGAGAAAGAGAGATAGTGAAAGAGAAAGAGTGAGACAGATATATATATATATATATATATAGAGAGAGAGAGAGAGAGAGAGAGAGAGAGTGTGTGTGTGTGTGTGTGTGTGTGTGTGTGTGTGTGTGTGTGTGTGTGTGTGTGTGTGTGTGTGTGTGTGTGTGTGTGTGTGTGTGTGTGTGTGTGTGTGTGTGTGTGTGTGAGTGAGAGAGAGAGAGAGTGGGTTTGATAAGGGAAGAAGAGAGAAATTCAATTGTGCATGGGAGGGAGAGAGGGGCGAACGGGCGGACAGATTAACAGACGGATAGAGGAAAAGAGGTAGGGACATACAATGACAGAGAGAAGGAAGAAGGGAGAGAGTCAGTGAATGGAGGGAGAGACGGATGGAGGGGAGGTTGTTTGGTTGACATTCATTGCTTTGCACTCGATTGGCATCGTGCCTTCGGGTCATCGATAGAATTGGATGTGGAGGAGGGAAGAAGCGAGAGAAGGCCAAAGAAGAGGATGCTGCTGTTGCTGCTGCTGAGGAGCCAACAGAGGAAGAGGAGGAGTGGATGGGACAGAGGAGAAGGAAGAGGATGCGCAGGAAGAGAACGAAGATAGGAAGAAGAGGAAGAGAAAAGGAGGAGAAGGATAAGGAGGAGGAGGAGAAGGAGAAGCAGGAGAAGGAGGAGGTGAAGGAGGAGGAGGAGGCGAGACAAGCATGGAAGAAGGAGGAGGACAGTGAGAGGAAAAAGAGGAAAGATGGAAAGGGGAAGAATTAGAAGAAGAGCCTAGAGGATTGTGAACAAAGAGAGAAGCGGAGAGAAGGGCGGACAGACAGACAAGGATTAACTGTGAGAGAAGAGAAACAGAGAAAAACAAAGCGAGAAGAAAGAAGAGAAAGATAGCAAGAGACAGACAAACAGACACATTTCATCTGGCTGAGGCTCGAACCCATAGCATCAGCGTAACAAGAGCAGTGGTTTAACCAGTCGAGAGATCTAATCGTGTCCAAGCCATGCAATTGTCGGATCGCAAAAGGGACGATCGTTTGTCGAAATCGTTCACTACGGATTTCGAAAGAGCCTCTTGATATTTCGGCGCAGTGCACCGGCTTATTCACTAGCGCCCAGTCAGAGGGTTGTCCAAGGAGTCGGAGGGTTGTTCAGAGAAGGCAGAGGGGCTTTCCAGAGAAGTCAGAAGCGTATAATTCAGAGAAGGAAGAGGGAATGTCACTGGATACACTGAGTGAGTTTCATACACATTGATACCATGATCTAAACAGTACCCGTCTGTATATATATATATTTATATATACATATATATATATATATTCACGATAATACACACTGATTATATATACATATACCTGTTTTATATATATACCTGTTATATAATCTCATGTTGTTGCTTATATATATATATATATATAGCACAATACATATGTATATATATGTACGTGTGTGTGTGTGCGTCTGTGTGTGCGCGTGAATATTTCTCTGAACGTGTATATATGTATATATGTAATACAGAGTATATAACATCGAACTAACATGGATCTGTTTATGGAACGAAATCATTGCCCATCGACCCATAAAAACCGTTTCGTCTGTTTCTGTGGCCGCCATATTGGATCCCATCGTGGAGACAAGAAGAGCGACCGGCGCACATTACTTTGCTCGCCTTCTCCAGGTTCAGGTGGAGAGGCTTCGAACCCAAGTACAAGAGCACTTGGAATGTCCGTTCCATCGGCCTCATCCGGCAACTAGATAAATATGCAGAGCGGTCGGAGATACCTATTCCTATCCGCAACACTCAAATATATCCCTATATAAATGTATATATATATATATATATGTATAGACATAAATAATTTGAATGTTTATATTCCTACGACTATATATGCGTAGATGCTGTAATAAATCTGTATTTGTCACTGTACAACAGTGTACACAATCACGCATACATACACACACGCACACAGGCAGGCACACACAAGCACTCACACAAAAAGAAAGAAATAAGCATGTATTTATATATATATACATATATGTAAATGCTATATTCATATATAATTATATATATATACGGACAGAAAAGAGACAGACAGACGGAGACAGATGGCCAGAATCAGACGGACAGACAAAGACAGATAGACGGACAGAAAGAGAGGATGGACAGACAGACAGACAGACAGACAGACAGACAGACAAGGTCATTATGGAGACATTGTAGTGTTCTGGAGAGCTGCTCTGATGGACTGAGGATGAAGCATTTGTTGTCGAGTGGACTTGAGACCGAATAGACTCAAAGCAGTGAACATGTAGGCAGTTATTAGAATGGAGCTCTTTATAAATAGGCCTATGACACAGACACTACTAGGCCTAAAGTGATTGCGGACTACTTGTAAGTGTATGCCAACAATCATGTGGAGATGGTGATGACGACGACGATGATTGTGATGGTGATGTTGATAATGATGCCGACGAAGAATATTATGATTATGACGACCACGGTGATGATGTAGATAATGACAGTAGTTGTGGTCGTCGTGATGATGATTAGATAATAACGACGGCGACGGCGACGGCGACGGCGACGGCGACGGCGACGGCGACGACGACGACGACGATGACGATGGTGATAGTGATGATGATGATGGTGATGACGACGACGACGATGACAACGACGACGACGTCGATTGTGTCTGTTCCTTTGTCCTTTCGTCCGTCGCCCTTGACCTGCACTTGACCTGCACTTACCTCGAATGGAGACGAGCAGAAGAAACGAAGCAATTACCCTGGCGCTGAGTCCTGCGCACTTTTTCGCTCCACAACCGTCTCCCATGGTAACCAATCGAGTGATAACATTAAGTCCTAAAGTCTCCATTTCTCCTTAAAGTCTACAGAGGCCAACAGATGCTTTTCAAGGCCTAAGGACTAGCCATGACGCAAGGCCCAGTCAATGACTACCATCGATCTAGTCCTATATCCAATACACAATGGAGGACACTTGTGCATGAGTGCTTCATACAGTCGAAGGTTTTACACCGCCATATCCGAAGTCTTGTAGTGTCAGTCCCAAGACTGGTCACAGGAGGAGGGCGAATCTAAACATCTTCGTTTAGACAAAGAGGTTCAATGTTTTGTTTAATCGATTAAGTGAATAAAACCTTCTTAATATTAAGTTTAATCTAAACAAGTTTGTTTAAAATTTAATGATATCGCACGTTTATAAACTGCTTCTTGAAATTTGCTACAGAATTAGACAACAAATGCGTTCGTTAGCTTGTGGCGCTCCCTGGTTCCACCTGCTCTGTGAGAAGAAATCAAGTGGCGCTATATCAGCGCGTGTCGCTGGGTCGTGTATCATCGCCCGGTGGATGCGGCAGGCGGCGGGCAATGATGGCGGCTGCAGTGGGTGACGAGAGGGAGACAGGGAGACAGAGAGAGAGGCAGGAAAAGAGGCAGGAAGAGGCAGAGGAAGGCACACAGCTGAGCAGACACAGAAGGAAAAGGATTTAGACAAACAGAGACCGCGATACACAGATGTAGGTAGACACAAACAAACAGACAGACAGACAGACAGGGAGGGGACAGCGACGTCTTCTGTCACTCTTTGCCATACGACGTACCACGGAGGCTGCAGCTGCTGGTGGGTCATCGGATGCCAAATCGCAATTATTCTTCCATTTCTATTACGTCGTCTCATCCCTTTTCTTTTCCTCTTCCTCCTCCTCAGCGCAATCCTCCTCCCTTTCGCCAGTTTCATCCTACTCCACCTCGTCTTCTTCTTCCACATTTGCGAGTCTCTTCATACTCCTCTTCTTCCTCCTCCGCTTCTTCTTTCTCCTAGTCCACCTTTTCCTCCTCCTTCTTATCCGCCTCATCGTCTCAATCCTACTCCTCCCCATCTTCTTCCTCATCTACAAGCCTTCCCTAACTCCTCTTCTTCCTTCTCTTCTTTGTCCTCTTCCTCTATTTCTTTCTCCTCCTCCTCCTCTCTACCTCCTCTTTCACGATAGGTATGTGAGCCGCGATCCGCACAAAGAGATGGTGCATGGAACAATGTAGCTAATGGGACCAATGACTGCTCGGCTGAGCTATTGCTATTTATGCTTCGTTTATTCCAACGTGTCGTATTGTATTGCGATAAACTGTATTGCGTGTTGTACTGTGGCGGACAGGCCACAAGGCTTGAATGATGGTTTTATTTGTAAATAATCGGTTCGCCATAGCATTATTTTATCGTGCTTTTACAGTGTTGCGCCTTGCAAGGGCTTAAGATCATACGAGGGAAGACCGATCGGCGGTTTTTAGTTCATCGCATAGCTTGCAGGCGCATGAATTGGCTTGAGTATAGCCTGACATACGGTGCATCGCTATATATGTGAAGCAGTGGTTCGTACTGCTTCATACGTAGAGTGGTTCTCGTACCGCTCCAGGGATCGTTGAGTGTTGCCATTAAAAATACGACCTCTAGTGACAGCCGCTCTCGCGGTCAGGCCGGTGCTACTTTTCGCTGATCTGGTGGGGTGCCGTCGATCGCAAGACGGACCGTGCCCTGATCGTGGGGGTTACCAGGCTGACCGAGAAAGACCGATCGTGAGAAATGCTCACAGGTCTGGGTGCCGTTCGAAAGTGCGTTGAGACCCGATTGAGATAAATAAATGAACAAATGACAGTTCTGTACGGGAATACGGGGAAGATGGTGACCCGTCGGTGGCCGTCGTGAGAAACAGAGATCGGGTAAAGCCCCGAGGAACCGAACGCTTATATCGAGAGGCCTCGGCGGCCGTTGAGACAACATACGAGGAAATTCCCTCAGTGAACAAGTTGGTTAAAAGACGGGGAGAGCGGCCCCGTGAAGCCGTTGGAAACAGACCAAGAGAGCTACCGGTGAATCCGTTGACACATACTTGGAAACATAAATACGTTCGATAAATAAGGGGAGGGTGACCCCATTGGTGCGTTCGATACAGGGAAAGTTCCCATTGGTGCCGAAAACCTCATCAATTGCGGGCGTCTCCGCATATTCTTTTCTATTTACGGTTTTTCGTAAATATCTATACTTGGCTACCTAACATGGTCCTACTTACTCCCCTCGTTTACCAGCAATCTGTTGATTTGCATTTCTGATCGCAATGTCTTTGGGTCGCGGTTTCCCCGCGTATCTTAACTTGAGTTACTAAACGTAATATCTGTACTTGCGGTGTCCCCGCAGTATGCCTTCTTATGGTCTTTCGATAAATATTCTTGATGGTTACTTATGTCGGTCACAGTTACTCCTGTGGTTTTCCAGACATCTATTCAGTTCAATGTCTAGTTGCAATTTCTTGACTCGCGGTTTCTCCGCGAGACTTCTACTTGCCGGACTAGCCGCAGAATCTCTTGTTGCAGAATCTTCTTTCTACATAATCTCTTTTCGCGGACTTCCTCGAAAGATCTGTCCGTGGTTCGTTCCAGTGTAAAAGAGAGTACAATTGCTTCAGAGAAAGAAGTGATTATAATAATACAGGTCTGTGTGAAATATAGAGGTAACGTGGTGACACTTACCTCAGGTGCCTGTGAGAGAATCGAGTCTGAGGACTCTAGAGTTTGCGAGAGTTGGTGCATTATCGTTGGTCAGAGCGCTAGGTGACGAGTATCAAGATGATCCTACGATGAGAGGAATAAGCGCGGTCCAATGAAGTTACAGACATGTGAGAGTCTGGGTGATCGGATACAAAAGTATATGACAGAGAAAGCAGGCCGAGAAATATACTTGTTGGCTACCTAGTTTGGTCATACTTACTCTCGCGTGTTTCCAGCAGCACTTGACCTGTTCGGGTAGCTGAGCTCGTTAACATTCGGGTGGCCGTGATAGATGCAGACTGGGTAAGTCTCAGGATTAGCGATCGCATATAGTCAGATAGGCCCCGGTGCCCGAGAGTGGTACAGACCGTGAATGAGTTCGGGTGGCCGTTCGATAGAAATATCGGGAAATTCCCGAAGGACCCGCTATAATTACACGTGGAGGGTGAACACGTTAGAAGAGCACGTTGCAAACAAGAGAAACCTTCAGGTTACAACTCAAATAACTATACTTGATGGTTTTGTGGTCTTTCGATAAATACTCTTGTTTGTTACTTACGTTGGTCATAGTTACTCCTCCCGGTTTCCCGAAGTCTCAGAATCT
Organism: Bimastos eiseni; assembly: GCA_959347315.1. NCBI lineage: Eukaryota > Metazoa > Annelida > Clitellata > Crassiclitellata > Lumbricidae > Bimastos > Bimastos eiseni. The sequence continues at coordinate 14,831,211 of OY365816.1, read as the reverse complement.
ATTACGGTGTTGGCGGACAATTGCCAACGCAGAGGACGATCAATCGTGCACATGATAACTTATGCGTGTGAGACCGGTATGCCACACACGAAAATGGACCAAGAGGCAGACGTGAAAGTCTGGGCAGTCGGAAACCCAGGGTAAAGATAATAAGCTGACCAAGAATTGATTGATGCGTAAATATTACTGTTGGCTACCTACGTTGGTCATAGATACTCCTCGCGTTTTCCCGAAGTGTATCTACTTGCGTGTCTGATCGAAGTCATCGATATGAGTACGTTTGGGTATTCGGGTACCCAGGTGAATACATGGTTGCTTGTCGTCACACACAGTTCTGAGAACTGACTGAAGTGCGAGGTTGGGCCCCCTCGTGCGTAGGTCGGATCGAAGATCTGTGTGTAGATAGCGAAGGTTATAGACAGAAGACCTTCACTATCAGAGTCCGTGAATACCATGCCAGTGTCATTTTTATCGAAGCAGATTATATCAGTGTTGGTGGGTAACTGCTAACACAGAGGACGGGAACTTACTCCGTAAATTGTGGTGCATGATAAAACATACGTGTGTGGTCGTTATGCCATACACGGAAATAGATCGAGAGAAACGTGTTGAGCAGAAGGCGTGATAGCTGTGTCTAACATGATATGACGAAGAGCTGTGAGACTGGTAGTGTCTAGGACGACAGAGTTTAGAGAGTTGAGATCAGTAATGTCTAGGAGTACAAGACGTTGAATTTCTACCGATAATTGTCTAGGCAGATATGACTTAGGGACTTGTTTCAAGTATATCTGAACCTCGTAACTTAAGAGAACTTTTGGTGTCCCTTATTGGCGATAGTTTTGTGGCGGACAGGCCACAAGGCTTGGATTAAAGAATTTGTTCGTAAATAAACGGCTCGCCATAGCGCTTAATTTACGTATATGTTCGTACAGTGTTGGTATTGGAGGGAAAACCGATCGGCGGTTTGTAGTTCTGTGCATAGCGTGCAGACGCATGAATCGGGTTGAGCATAGCCTGACATGCTTTGCGTCGCTTATATTGTAGAGTGGTGACGACTGCTGTGCATATACGGTGCATTGAATTCTTTGCTTAACGATTAATACCGCACACCCGTGTGGTCGGTGAGCGTTCGTTCAAAGCCTGGTTCACGGCAAGTTGCATATACCGAGAGAGGCCTCGCGGCCGACAGAGAGATAGACTGGGAAAAATCCCCGAGCGTGCAGACCGTGAGAGTTTTGCAGAGTGATACAGACTGGGTGAGTCCCAAAAGAGACCGACCGCATATACCGAGAGAGAAGCCTCGGCGGCCGACAGAGAGATAGACTGGGAAAAATCCCCGACCGCGCAGACCGTGAGAGTAACCAAGAAATATAAATGTTGGCTACCTAGACCGGTCGTAGTTAATCCTGCCGTTTTCCAGCAGGTTGTCGTATACACAAAAGTTTCGGGTGGCCGAGACCGAGAAAGTTTTGGTAACCAAGAAATATAAATGTTGGCTACCTAGACTGATCATAGTTAATCCTGCCGTTTTCCAGCAGGTTGTTGGATACGTGAAAGTTTCTGGTGGCCACAATCGAAAGTTCCGGTGGCCGAGACCGAAAAAATTAGGGTGGCCGCTAGAGATACAAGCCGGCTAGATTCCCGTAGTAGCAGCCGTACAGACCGAGAGAGAGGCCGGTGGAATCGTTGGCAAATACGGGGAAAGTTTTCCACTGAATACATTCGACAAATATGGGGAAAGTTTCCCAGTGGATACGTTCGATAAATACGGGGAAGGTGACCCCACTGGTGCCTACGACGATTACAAGAAACGGTCGTGACTGGTGCCGAAGACCTCAATAATTGCGATTGTTTCCTCAAATTCTTTTCCCTGTAATATATATACTTGGCTACCTAACGTGGTCATACTTACTCCCGCGGTCATCCGTGGTTTCTTTACTTACGTGTCTGATCGCAACAATATCTTTACTCGCGGTTTCCCCGCGATATCTTTACTTGTGTGTTTGATCGCAGTATCTTTAATCGCGGTTTCCCCGCGATATCTCTTCTTGATTGTATTACGGTTTTTCGATAAATATTCTTCTTGGCTACCTAACATAGATACTCCCCGTGTTTTCCCGAAGTCTCAGTGTATATTACGGTGTTGGTGGACAACTGCATAACGCAGAGGACGGTCAATCGTGGTGCATGATAATTTATACGTGTGAGGCCGGTATGTCACATACGGACATGGAGCAAGAGCCACATGGTGAGTGGAAGGTGCGATATCCGGTGGATAAGTGTCTGGGAAAACGCGACGTTAAGATCAGTAACCAGTATTGCCTATGGCAAAGTGACGAAGGGACTTGTTACAAATATTTCTGCTCTCCGGAACAGGGAGAACGTTTGATGCCCTCTGTTGGCGATTGTTGAAGAGTCACGAGATGTAGAATGAAACGACGAAGGTCAGGTCAGGTAGAGAGAAAGAGGAAAACCGTCTCTAAACGGGCAAACGAGAAAGGGAAGACTCCGGTCGGTAAAAGAGCGAACCCTGTTCTGAATAAAGGCCATCCTCAGGACGTTGCCCATCCGGCGACCGCGGAAGAGTTAGAGTCTGATCCCGAGACAGAGTCATATACTGTTGCCTCTTTTAGAGAAGCGGTCAACCCCGATTCTCCTCCGACAGTCACTGCTACGATAGGCAGAGATGGAGAACAGTCAGGCTATACTAAAAATCGACTTAGAAGTGACTCGAGTGGCTCCAGACACAGAAGAGGGCTGGAGCTGACACCGTTGCGCGACCTGGTAGTGTCCGAACGGTGTACGCCACAGTTTCAGAGTCACAAGATGCTGAATGGTACGACATCAGGTAGAGAGGAAGAAGAGGGTAGTAGCTTGGAAGATAGGCAAGGCGAGAAAGACCCCTGCCGGTATGATTACGAACCCTGTTTTGAGTACGGCCATCCTCAGAACGTTGCCCATCCGGCGACCGCGGAATAGGCAGAGTCAGACCTCGTGACAAGTTTGAACAGTGTTACCTTTCTAGGAGAAGAGACCCATCCTTAATCTAGCCTGGTGAGAGCAATCATCCTGGTAGATGTGGAGAGCAGCCATTTGGCATTGAGATTTTACAAGAAAGTGACTCAGGCGACTCCAGGCGTGTCAGCGAGATGGGGTCGACACCTAGGCAGGCGCTCGGGCGACAGAACGCCACAGTACAAATTACAAATTAACCAGCCTCAGGTTGAGGATGGACTGGTCAGCGTTGTCATGGATGAGGGTTGGCAAATAGTCATGGAAAAGGATGACGTCATTGCTATGGTAGCGTTTCAGGATGCCGTGAGTGACAAAACGCTGCGTCGCTTAGTCAGTCTTTGTTTCGGCCATCTTGAATAGCCAGCTGACCAAACCTCCGATTCATCTTCCGTATCGATCTCAGTCCTCGCTCGCCTAATCATCCATTAGTCAGCGCCTTCCATCCTTCTTTCCTTCCTTCCTTCCTTCCTTCCTTCCCTCCTTCCCTCCTTCCCTCCTTCCCTCCTTCCCTGCCTCCTTCTCTCCCTCCTTCCTTTCCTCCTTGCTGCCTGGTAATCGTTGAATATATTGCTAAAGCGTAGGGTCGCTGATTCGCATGTCTGTCGTGAACTATATTCAAAGATTTTGATCTCAGTCGCTGTGTCTCCGTGTGCGATACTGTGTGTGCGGGCGTGTGTCTGTCTATTTTCGTCACTTTAACCTCTCATTTAGATTAATTATTATGTCGGATATAGTCATCACTTGGATTGTTTCCTAAGCTTTCGCTAGAGGCGCCACTGATCTGCAACACTAACACTCAGACATTATTAAATTTTTGTCGCTGAGGTATATTACTGATATGTTACAATTATGTAGTAGAAAGAGAGCAGCGTGTGTAATGTATTAGCGGTCTCTTTTTACTTGGCCTCGGCATTCGAAGTCTGGTGGTCAGTCCTCTCCCTCGCCGCTTCATCGTCAGTTTACTCATTATTAGTTGATATGGCCTATGCGATCAATTCCACAGATGGGACATATGTTTCGGGTTGGAACCTCTGGAGTCTGGCCTCTCAGTTGAAAGTTCAGCACACTCGCTCAACGTTACATCTGGACGAATCTGTCACCGTCATAGTAATTACACTTGAAAGCCACTACACGAACCTCCTTCGGACAACCCATGCGACTTGACGCAGCGCTTGTGAGTGAGCTGGTGTGCCTATAGCTTTTCGAGTGTCGCATTAGAAGTTTGGATTGTGATTACGATATATAGGGCGCCATTGCGATTACAGGGCTGCAATTGGAAGGGGGCAGATAACCATGTTTGGCTCTGCATGGGTCCGATGTTAGAATGTGGGTCATAACTGCATAGGATTCAAGAGGGCATGTCCACAGGGATGGCAAAGTGTCGTACTAACCCTTTGATCTGTTCCTGGGACGGTATCGTAGCTTGTCTGCCTATCGACTTTGCTTTGACTGAACTCCGGTGAATGGCGCTCTAGAAGGCATGACATGACGATCATGGATTAATGCTCATTCATTTGATTCATCCATACATTCAATCCAAAAATTTATATAGCGCCGCTTCAAGGTGCCCACTCGTTTTATAGGCCTAGGCCCTACATAATTGCGACGCTGCTGGTGAGATAGGCCTGTAAAAGATTGATCAGATGTTGCAGATGTTGCAGATGTTGCTATGCATGCCTTTATAGGCCTTGTTAATCGACGACTGAATCCGGATTCAAAAATAGAATAGCCCAGTATAGACGATAAACAATAACACAACACAATAACAACACAATAACACAATAACATATACAATAACTTAACACAGGTTAAGAATATGCGTGGTGCAGAAGGGAAAAGATGGACGATGTGATTGGAGAAGCAAAGGTTTTGATCAGAACTCATGCCTAAGTCGTGGACAGGAATTTTCAATGAATGTGTGGGTGGATGCAGAGTCAAGGATGAGGAAAATAGAGGAATCTGGAATTTTCTTAAGTCTGTCTTATGCAATCTCTTTTCACTCGTGTCATTTCAAGCGCATATTTCCACTTCATAGCTTGCTTTTGACCGCGTTAAATGAGCTCAGTTTAAAGTGTGTTAACAACATAGCCGACTTTGATTTTTGAGAAATCTTTATTTAAGCATTTATTCTTTGTGAGGATTGTCGATTTGATCAACACGATGTCTGATATTTTACAAGAAAGTGACTCAAATTTTCAGCTTTAACTTCTGCACTTTTAGTGTTTATACAAAATATCTTATACTCTAGGATCTTAGCTGTCACAATGAAAAATAAAACTGTATATTCTATGTTGGATCTGCTTGCATTAGCATGTGCTTGGTGCGTGATATTTTCGATCGGCCAAACCAAAGATGTAGGATATTGAGGGCTCTAGATGCTGACTCCCTGCTTTACTGCGTTGCATTATCATTCGAGAACGCTCCGACTCGCGCGACAGAGAACCATATGCGCGTGCGCACTGCGATTGTTGTAAAATATGGTAGCGTAGTGAATGGGAAGTGGAATATTTGGTTGTTTGTTATATTTTTCTGTATTTCCAAATCCGTGGATTATTTTGAAGATTTGTTTACCTGAATTTGAACTTTGCGTTCGTTCGTCGTGTATGAAGCTGAAATGTGGCAGTTGACGTAAGAGGCGATTCTTTTCGCTTTTGGGCCGAGAAGCCAAAGTTTAAAATCCGCCATGTCTGCTCCCCCGTTTAACAGATGGCTACCTGACTCCTCAGATCCGTAAAACGGCCGACCTTCTGAGAGCGTGTCAGTCTTTTGGAACGAGGAAGGCTGACCAAAATTCAATGGCCAAACCTTTAGCGTAAGTAATTGCATGTTTTTATTTCACCTCACTGTCAGATCGTGCGCTCAAGAAATTCCAAACTCTACCTCGCATTCTTTCATTCCAATCAACCTATCCGTCCCCATCATCCATCCATCCATCCTATCATCCATCTTTCCATCCATACATGCATCTGCCCACCCACCCGTGCGTCCGTCCATCGATTCATACATCCTTCCATCCACCAACCTCTTCTTGCAGACATTATGGTATACCATATTACTTCGAATTATTATTGGTTGCATTACAAGTCAAGTGCATTATTATTATTGCATTACAAGTCGTTGAATGTTTTGTTGTCCGCAATTGTCCAGTCTGTTTGGTTATCTGAGCCGACACAAGTCCATAGTCCAGATGATCTGAGACTTGAGTATTTTATTTCAATGTCTCTTCGACCACTCCGTCGGATTGTTATGCCATACCACTGTATCAGATTACCGATTATGAGCAGCACGTGAATAATAATCAATAAATGTCTCAAACTCTGGATGGCTGTCTGCCATTTCATGTGCATTGAGACACCAACAGGGCTCGACATAGGATTTGAAGCAAGGGGTCATGGCAGAGTCCCCATGTGTCAAGGTCCTCAGTTTACAGAATCCCTAGTAGCCTTTGACGCTGGTTTGTAAGGTTTTAAATGAGTATCTAGGTCATGCACGAGTCGGTCTAAATCTGAAACAAACTTGTGTTTCAGCTTAATTCAAACAATTGCATCACTCCCAGTTTAAATTTAAAGAAATATGCAATTTCCTAATCGGGATTGTCATTTATTTTGGTGACAAACAGGAAACCAGGAAAGCGTTCGCGTCTGTAGATCAGAATTTTTGCGTGTGTGATAAATCGTCAAGTGCGTTCTTCTGAGTTTCAGAATTTTAAAAGACCGCTCTTGCTCCTTGCTTGATTCTGTCAGATGAGGACTCTGCCATGATCCCTGGCTTCAAACACTGGCTCGATTGCTCGCAATGAAACATAGGTGCTGCTCCATGTGATAAATTGGTGTCGAGCGGTGCCAGTCAGTGGTAGCTCAAAAGGGGGCAGGAGGAGCCAGTGCCCCACCTACCGAGTTGGTGGCCCTGCAAATTTTAGTCCACTTTTAGTTTTGAAGAAACCATTCATCCAACTAACCCATCTGTGTAGTTCCCTGGTCCCTCCTTGACCCCCTCTGTTGGAAAAGTTTGGGTACATCAGTGAGCATTGCACTTTAACCACGAAACCGATTTAATTTTGGGATGGTTTGAAACGATCACGCGATGCACTCGAGGCGTCTTATTCCAGTAAGTAGATGAAGAATTAAGCTGAAGCCTGTAGACTTTTCAAGTTCTTGTCTGGTGGAAGCAGACACGCAATGCGGTGTGTGACCAGACATTTAAAGACGTGAACAGGCCGAGGTATTGTTGAGTGGCCTCCAGTCCTCCAATTCGAGCGTTCTTATGACATAGACTTCAAGTCAAGTCATATGACATAAGTTTCAAGTACCTTGATACAGAGGTGCCAAGAGGTTGGAAGATACCATTTACCCTCACTTGCTTCACTGTATACTGGTTAGAGAGCTGACTTAGGGGTCAGGGTTCTAAGCTGACCTAGGGACCGGGGTTCAAATCCATTATTATTATTATTATTAATAAATTTGTAATGCGCACAAGGTCACACCTAAATGTGAATCTGAGGCGCGGATAGTCAGTTGCCAGGAGAAGATGTAATCAGATTTCCAGATCCTTGAAAGCCTAAGAGAAATAGTGAGTTTTGAGTTGCTTTTTAAAGGAAAGAAGTGAATTCGAGCTACGAAGAGAGAGTGGCAGAATCCATGCAAGGGCCGAGAGGTGTTTCACAACGCTTGCATGAGAAAGCTATTGCCAGGAAGATCCTGAAGTGAGGTATGGTGCTGCGCATCCGCCCTCGTATGCTGAGGACGAGAAAGATGAGGCGCCACACTTCATGCATGACCATTTAATGAAGTTGTTGTCTTTGTTTCTTCTTGCTGCCTGCTGTTAAATTGTAATGTCTAGTGGCATCAGATACTCATGTGTCCAAAGATGTTCTCCCATTTGCGAGACAGAGCATGTGTAGAAGCCTTGGTAGAAGCCTAACTGCCACATAGAGGAACACCACCTGGCCGCTTGCCACTCAAAATAAATTAATCGATTGGCAAGATTTTAATGTGCTTTATGGTGATACAAGTACCTGAGAGCAATAATTCTCTACAAAACTTTATGGGTTTATTATGTGTGGCATATCTTTGTCCTGAGAAATTGTTTATTTGTCTGCACATGCGGTACACAATTTGTTTTATAAGCGTGAATGAGTTTCTCCAGGGCATGGGACTCGCTTTAGAAAGCGCTTCCTGTGTCATTATTGTTTGGTATTATTATTATTTCTAATAAAATGTTAATATCGTGGTATTTCACTTTGTTGTGCTTTTTATGGCTTGATGTTTATTCATATATTAGTATTGTTATTATTGTCATTAGTATTATTATCATTAGTATTATTATAATATTTCATTATTTGTATTTTTTGATCCTACCCCATTTGTTCATGAGATGGTCAATCTACAGGTAACTTTTGACTGGAATTCAATTGTTCTGATAGTTCTCAATTGTATGAGGGAAAGGGAGAAGGTTGGAGTGCATGATGCAACACACGGGGCTGTTGCACTGACAGCCTCTTATGATTCTGTGCAACATGTACATTGGTTCTTTGGGTTCTATGGCCCATACTGTCTGCCTATTCTTGTATCTATCGAGGAGGCATACAAAACCGTTGAGAATCTATTACATATTTGTCAGGTAACTATCAGCATTTGTGCTGACTTGTAATATAATATTATGTAATCGATCATTTGTATATTGTGATAATGCAAAGCATCCTACAAGTGGCTTGCTGGTGTCAATACCATATAAATTGTTGTATACACCTCTCCAAATTACACGGATGAACTTTGTACTGATTAATGTTTTTGTGTGTAATTCTCAAGCTATGTTAACCATGGTGTCTGTAATTATATCCGTTCATGTAAATGTAATTCTGTAACTAGTAGATTTCAGTGCATACAAAGAACCAATGGGGGACTCTGTGAAATTGATGGCGCCAGTATCAAATGTGGGTAAGCTACCTGATGTGTGCTTGATGTTGATTGGTTGTTGTGCTGTATGTTCTTCATGCAAAAGTAATCTAAAAGTTAGCCAGATTATAAAATTTATGTATTTATCCATAATTATAATTCTTACGCCAGCCATTGATCGGAACAACATAAATAAACAACGCATGACTGATCAATATAAAAAAAATTTCTTAGACCTATGTGCATAGTGGCGCCACCGGTAGATCTACTTAAGGAACTGCCCACAGAGTCCCCCATTGTCGAGAAATCCGTTATCTAATATTGCCTATGAAAACAACTGCCAGCTATTGACAAGAGAGAGGTATGATATGTACAGTGGTCAGTGGAGTTTCCATATGACATCACCCAAGATTTTGGCGATTGAAATCTGTGCCAGGGTAGAAATTTCTACCCTCGGCGATGACGAGTGCACTGACGCAAACTGGTGATGTGCCGATGAGACAACGAGGGAGAGGCCTACCCATCCTCATATGCCGAGGCGAAGAAACTAAAGTCTCTAGTAGTACCTCATGCCCCTTGTTGGCTCAGACCTAGCTTCTTCAGGGACTACTGTTCTTCTATCAGACCTTAGTTATTAATACCCTGCCATGCAGTGGATGATATGTAGGGGTGGCAGAGTACCTCAGACCGTTAACCAAACCACACCCTGGAGCAGCTGTAATACATCAGCATTGTTTCTGGTTACAGGCTGTTGCAGATGACATTGGCCTCCCTCCCTCCTTACCCCCCTTCCTCTGCTGTGGCCAGAACAGGTTATGTCTGGCAGTTATTATACCACGACTATCACCTTGCTTACTTACTTATCACTAGGTCACCTCTCATTGCCCTGTTTTTCTGCAGTATATGGCATTATGTAAACATCATGCACGTAATGTAAACACTTGTGTGATATAGCATAATGAAAATGAAACATAATGGATCTAAACAAGTATACCCTGACTTTAATATGTGCAATTGTGTTTGTATACCCATTGAATACATACATATATATAGTATATATTTGGGTGTATGTGTACGTGACTACGTGGATGCATATATATATATATATATATATATATAATATGATATGTAGATTATGTCGAGACTGAACTTCCAATGGCGTGCAATTGAGAATCAAGGTCTTTTCCAGGGTTTCATTTGGTGTTTATGTCTGTCGACGCCCTCCATAGATTTTCAGGTACTGCCTTTGAAACAGTGCCATTACTCGGAGGGGGCGCGCCGCGTTGGGGTGGGCGGGGGAGGGGAAAGCGGGGACTGCCAGAATCTGTTGAGGAGAATCGAGCATCGCTGATCTGATCTTTGAGGGACGGTAGGAGAGGTCGTCTGCGGTTGGTTATCCGATGGCTGGAGGCAACAGGCGCAGACGGACGATCGATTGACATCGATTTGATGTCAGGCCAATCCCAGGAATCAGTCGTCAAGGTCGTGATTCAGAGAGACCGGTCGTTGTTGGTCGCTGGGTGCGATGTGGTCTGTGTGTCTGATTCTGTAGAAAGGTGGAGGAAAGTGTTTATGGCTGGCGGCTTCAGGGAATCCTCGTGCTCAGTTGGGGAACGGGTTAACGTGCTGGACTCAATCTCGAGAGGTCGTCGGTTCAAATCCTCACCAGGGCAGAAATTGGTGATATTTTTGTTCCATCTGTGACCCTTGGCTGTACTGAGTGCGCTGTCGATGGAATGATGAGACGGCAATGGAGAGGACTGGCCGCCCCTATGCCGAGGCTGAGAAAATTTGGGGTGGAAATGAAGGAATAGAAGGATAGGAGAAGAATGAGGGGGTTGGGAGAGGGCAAGAAGCAGGGCAAGGATTAAAGGAAGGACATGGAGGCAGGCTGATGGTTTCCTTCATCAGCTGAGCCCACTGCCATCATGGAGAACTCAATTGAAGAGGAGTGTGCAAAAACAAACAGCATTGAGAAGGAAGCTGGGGTTTTTGGACATCTTATGCGATCAAATGGAATGGAAAAGGAAAGGATGTTGACGTGAGAAGAAGGAAAGAGATAAAGAGGGCGCCCAAGGAAGAAATGTATGGACGAGATACAAGAAAGAACCGGAATGAATCTGAAGGAATTAAGGGACTTGACCTCAGAGAGAAAACAATGGAGAAGGTTTATCATGACGGTCGCTAGAGTTCAACAAACTGAAAGTACAAGGTGATGCTTCTGGTGACAGTCGCAGTGACCTCCTGGCGTGTTCGTTTTCTTTCCTTTTTGCAGAACTTATGACTGAAAGGACACACAAATAATGGCGGAGTTTCCTAGTTCTCCGACCGTCGGCTAAAGGGTTGACTTTGCTGTTCTGTTGTAAATAGAGAAATTCATAAGTGCTGAATTTGTTCTATTTTCAAATGTTGGTTCATCTGATTCCACACTTTGCTGTTCAGTTTCTTTTGCTATCCTTTGTACAGACCTATGTCTATTCTTCCCTATTTTTCCAAATTATTAGAGAAAGTAATGTACTCTAGACTTTTTAATTTCATTGATCAATGCAAATTCCTCTGCCCATTGCAACATGGTTTCCAGCCGGGGCACTCCACAGCAATGTCCCTGCTTTATCTTCAAGAGCACCTATCTTTTGCTATAGACCGAAATGAATTCTCAGTGGGCATCTTCCTGGACATATCCAAGGCTTTCTATACTGTAAATCATAGTATACTTATATCTAAACTGGAATCCATGGGTGTCCGAGGAGTTGCTTTGAGTTGGTTTCGAAGCTATCTTTGCAATAGATCTCAATATGTGTATTGTAACGGTCACAAGTCAAATACTGCCTACCTAAAACATGGTGTGCCCCAAGGCTCAATCTTAGGTCCTTTTCTTTTCTTGATTTATATTAATGACCTCCCAAATGCGTCTAGACATCTCCACTTTTTATTATTTGCTGACGATACTAATATCATTACCTCCAGCTCTGACTACTCCAAACTTATTGATCTGTTAAATCACAAATTAGCCAGTATAACTAATTGGTTTACTGTGAATAAACTGTCTCTTAACGTTGCAAAAACGAATTATATTTTATTTGCATCTCATCGTAAAACCTTACCAGAAATCAATAAGCCTCTTATGTTAAATAATATTCCCATACCTAAAGTTACTTCTACTAAGTTCCTTGGTGTTTTCGTTGACCAATCACTTAAGTGGAAAACTCATATTGATAGCATTGCAGCGAAACTGGCAAAAAACATCGGAATTTTATCTCGTATTGCGTATCTCTTGCCTTTAACTCTCCGCATCAGCCTTTACTACTCCCTTGTTCATCCTTTTCTAACTTATTGTAATATGATCTGGGCATCTATCACTCCTGACTTAAAAGACTCCACATGCTTCAGCGTAGGGCCTTTCGCGTTATTCGTCGTAACTTAGACAGTTCTTCATTGGGCCTGTGCTCTCAAATACTTAAACTTGAACAGATAACTGTGTTCCAACTTAATGAATTTATGTACATGTATTTAAATAATTTATTGCCATCATGCTTCGAAAACTTTTTCTCTACTGTGCTCCAACTTAACCCCTATGGCACTCGTAACGCTGATAACTTCAGACCATGCCACTATCGAACTAATACCCGCATGTTCTCGTTAAGTGTTTCTGGACCTCAGGCGTGGAATAAATAGCCATCGAGTCTACGCCAGTCAACCACCATCTCTCAGTTTAAAAATAAACTTAAAGAATACCTGCTAAAATTATAATTTATTGAGTTACTTGTCTAGATTAAAGTTATGCTTCCTAGTTTTATGCCGTAACAGTCTTAATACCGTTGTTTTATAATGTTACATGTTAGTTAAGTAACTAATTTTCGTGTTCATTGTCTTGAATTTACTTGCATAACCGTGCTATTACCAATTCTGTAATGGGTGTCCCTGCCAGCGGGACCTCTGTCCCTTTAGGGTTCTTCCTTTTGTGCTCTGTCAACCTTTCTGTGCTGTTTGACCTTCGTGTTATGTTTGCATAATTGGTTGTTCAGTAGCCAATAAAATTTTTGGTTATGGTTATGTTCTCTGTCATTCCCTATACATTCCTTGTCATTCACCGTGCATTCGCTGTTGTTCACTGTACATTCCTTGCTATTCTTCACCCTCGCTATTCTGTTATACATTCCGTAATCAGTCCACCTACAGCCATGACCATGAGGCCAGTTCCCCCTATCAACCAGGTTTGTTTTTCACCTCATCAATCTTCTACGTCGATCCTCCTCCTCCTCGTTGGTTCCTCATCGGGACCTTGACCACATCCTTCACCATTGCCGTCGATTGATGCTTGTTCGTCAGATAGTGGCGTCTAATAAATACACATCGATAATCACGATGCCGATAATTCGTAAATGCATGGGAAGCATTCGTAATTACTTCGCAGCGTGTCAGTTAAGCCTGGGACAACTAGGTTAAGCTCCGATTTTTTGCCCAGTCTAGGGCGTGGGGCCATGCCCGCCAAGGACCACCAGCCTTGCATGCAAACTGGACGCCCACGCGACGGTTTAGGGCAGTGTTGGCTTATCTGGGGAGGATTTGAAACTATAAATATTGACTTACCTGAACAACCCAGGAGAAACCTTTCATCAGGACTATGGTCCAGTCAGAGTTAAAACACTAGATAAATACATATAAGCTGAATGCAAACTTGCTATGACCATGGGCATTGTGTATATAATATACTTATATGAATTTATATATACACATATATATATATATATATGCACGTTATTACAACAGCTATCTATGTATGGATGTATATATTTATGTGGATAGGTTTATATGTTGAATACACATGTGCAGTTGTTTTAAGTATTTATATTCAATATGGTTATTGAATACTGATTAATTGATTATGGATTTATATACCTTGTAAAAGTTGTACACATGAGTCCACGCACGCGCACACACATGGGTTATGCATAATGCACATGCAAGCGTACCTGTTGACATAGTCAATATACATGTAACTGTGCCATATGGTTGTATAGTCTCTTTCTCTGTGTGTGTGTGTCGGTCTGTGTGTGTCTGTCTGTCTGTCTGTCTATGTATCTGTTTGTGTAGATTGCTGAGCATTCAGTGGAACATTGTGCTGTGATAGCTTTTGTGAAATTCACAACGTACAGTGTTTTGTGGACGTGTTTTTTTGGGTTAATGAGTTTAAATGTTTAAGCGTGTGTGGACTTTGAGGTGTTGATGCCCCTATTGTTAGATTAATGGCATTCGCACTGGTTAACATTATCATGTGCTTGATCCTAATTTAAGGTGTGTGTGTATAGCTAAACTTGTGTGGTTAATGCGCCTGACTGTATAATGAAGAGTTGGGTTGAAATCCCTACCAGAGGAGAAGTTTGTTTCGAGGGTCCCAGCAGCTCCACTTGTGCCCTCTAGCCAACTATGGTCGCCGCTCTCTCCGCTCTACGGAGCGAGGCCTGCTTATTGTCCCATTTGCCCATACAACTACTAAACAGAATTGTGCCTTTTCAGTGGTTGGCCCATCACTCTGGTACAAGCTCCCGTTGCGCGTAGTTGCCGTAGTATTGTTTTCGTTAACGAAAACTAAAATGACAATTAACGAAATTTAAACGTTTTCGTCAACTAAAACGAAACTAGAACGCAGGACAAACTAAAATTAGAACGAAATTTGTGGCAACTGAACCGAAAGGAAAATAGATGCAACTAAAACGATATTTAGCCTGATTAAAACAAATATTTCTGCTTTAAAATGTTCCTGACTTAGGCGCCTATTCGTTGTTTGCATAATTTGTACATAGAAATTCTGCAAATAATGTGACGTCATACCATACATTACCTCTTCTAAGACACACGAGGAGAATGAGATGTCTACTTCCGGTTACCGTTTACCGTGAATTCGAATCCTTTATTTTTTATTTAGCAAGAATGTATGGTGCTTATTGCAAAAAGTTCACCTAAATAAATTCAGAAATGTTGAAATTTTCTCTCGTCTTTGGCTCATGTGTGACGAATGTCAATGGTAGAACCATAATAATTATGGTCTATCATGGATGTTCAATTTAGAATTAAATTTAAATTAAAGAATTATTGCTATAGCCTAAAATCCCTAAATTGATATTAAATTACTAAAGCTGTAACTAACATACTTAAGCTACACTATAATTAGCTTACTTAAACTAAATTCAGCAACTTAAAACTAAAACTTTATTTGACAATACTAAAACTATTATTAACAAAACTAAAGCTAGCTAAAACTATAATTGAGAAACAATCATAACTAAAACTAAAATTAAAACATTATTAAAACAACACTACGTTGCGGTTGTCGCCAAGGGTGCACTCAGATTCCTTTTATACTCGCATTAAAACTGTTCCTTTTTAGCCCTGCCGGGGTCAGGAGCGCTCCTGAGTAGTAGCCTTAAAGGGGCGATATAAAAATCTTCGTAATGAATGAATGAATGAACTAAAATTTTAGGGAGTACACTGACCCTGTGCACTGTCGGTGGGAAGATGAACGCCAAGGGAGAGGACTGGCTATCTGCCTTCACATGCTGAGGACGAGAAATGTGGTTGCTAACACTTCAGGCAGCGAGGGTGAAGACTGAAGCGCCAATCCTCATGTGCCGAGGCTAAGAAAATGAAGTCGTTACATTAAAGTGGAGTAACTGGAGTTGCTATTGGATGAGTTGGGATTATATTTTATCAGATTGAATGAGATTGGATTAGACTCAGGGATTAGTTCTGTTGGTTGGACTTCTAAGAGCCAGAAATGGCTGCTTATTGAAAGTGAAAGTAGGTCATGACGAAGCATATATAAGCAATTGATGGGGTGTGACTGTTTTGTGTGAAATGTAATTGTGTGTGTGTTGGTCCTTGTGGTTATGTCTGTGTGGGTTTAGGTTCTTTGTTGGTTCATTTTTTGGTGAGTCTGTGGCTTAATGAATATTAACAATTTTTTTATTTCAAACCGACAAACCACAGTATGATTAGAAGTACTGTGTGAACAAATGATGAAAAGTTATTACAGAAGTCCATTTCAACTTACGGCCGCCATGCAAGGCACCCATTAAATTATGCATCTGATATAACCGATGCCACCGCCTAGCGAAAGGACAAGTTGCCCTTATAGAGATATGGAAATCAAACTCAGTTCTGTGCTCCAGTGTGTTATCCAGTGCTCTGTGGATCTCCCCCCCATGCGTTCATATATGTTGTGTGTTAGTTTCCTTGTTTGTCTAAGTTTATCTAATATGTCTGTTTGTTTATCTATGTTGCAGAGTTGGTTTGTGTTTGTGTGTCTATGTTGCTGTGCTTATGTGTTTCTTCTCCTCCTGCTGCTGCCTATTTGTGTGTGCTTCTGTAAGGCTGCCTATCGATTAGTCTATGTTGTAAAGTGTGTGTGAGTACATGTATGTGTTGCTGTTTGTGTGTGTTATATTCTGGTTGTGTGTGCTTATATTTTACCTGCAATCGATGGGTTAACACATGGCCTACCTGTGGTGAGGGGATAGCAGTACATCTGTAGGGATAGAAATCAATATCACCTGAGGAATTATTATGTACATACAATGCCCAATTACCCTCACTTGTCAAATAATTGCGTTATTTTCCAGGTCCTTAGAACTCTGATGTAAGCTGGCGGAAGACAATATGGTTGATAATTATCTGGTGATTGACCCATTTGAGCATTTCACCTAACTGTTCAGAATACCTTTGATCACATCTGTCCTATTCTTTCTAGGTGTCTTTTGTTCAGCTCGTTTTGTAGTTGTTGATACAACGAAGCGTTGATATAAAACCGGTTTCTACTAACCTTTTTGCTGTCTACATATAGCGCTCCTTGTTCTCCCTTCTCGAACTGCTATTGGACAGCATCGTGCTTTCTCTGTTGCTGGAGGCTGGCCCATGGTATGGAACGGGAACGGGCCCCCATCAATGTCTATAGTTCACTCTATGCGTTTTATTGCAGTGTTAAAGCCAACTTGTTCAGCCGGGGTTGATTGACACTAAGTATTAAACCTAAGTCTAGACTATTGGGCTGATTCTGTGTTCTGTTTTCTCATAGAATGGTCGTTTTTTGTGGTCTGGGTTGATGTAATGGATGTCTTCCATGTTAGGAAGGAGTTCAGCTCCTTTTTTGGCATACCCTTGAACCAGCTGGGAACGAGACTCAAGTTGCTGGGCACATTGGCATCAGTGGATTCAAGGACTATCTGGCTTACATATGTAGCGAATCACACTGCTTGGGTTCCAATGCACATGTGGCACCAAACTACTTTGATGTGAAGATAACAGCTTTGCCAATAGCGTTCACAAATAAATGTTAAGTATTGTTAGGGAGTGTGATATATTTCCCAACGAGACTTCACTTCAATTCCAGCAAAGTACTGCATGAAAAAGTCAAATAACTGTCATGAAATGATGACTTTTATTACATACACGCTCTCGATATATTGGGAATTTTTCGTAATTAAAACAAAGTGTATTGTGTCATCGCCAGTGACAGTAAAGAGTCCTTTAAAATGTTGACCTAACTGTCACAACCTTACCTGTCTGTCTGTCTTGGCTGTTCAACACAGACTTGTGTAGCTGCCCTCCTGGCGATTCGCTATATAAGTATTTAATTAGAATTACAGTTGACATTATACAATGTGTTTGCATTGTTGATTTTTGACGGTTTAGAAAATGATTAACAGTCCTTGTCTTTTATTGAGTAGTGGCAAAACCTGATTCAGAATGCGAACCACTTCGACTAATTGAAGGCTACGTGGCTCGGCATTGGTGTTTGGTTTCCACAGTAGTCCTGCTTTGGCCACGGTGTGAGGGGAGGTGGAAGGGAGTGTGTTGAGTGCTTGGCTCAATTCCAACGTTGTCTTCAGAAGTATTTCTTAGCCGTAAAGAGAATTATGGCCATCATAATTGTGATGGCGCGCATTCCGCTCTCGTTGGCCGTGTCTGTGCGGCGAGTACGCTCGCAAGGATATGTGGAGCAGCTTGAAAGTAGCACTCGCTGGTGTTCTTAGGCTGTTTTAGAGCACTATCAGAGTATACCTGGGCGGGATATCTGGTGCACCCTTACTATCGACAAACTGGTCAGCTGAATAGAGGTAAATAATGTTATGGTATTTTTTTAGTGTTATGTGTTGTAAGAAAGTATAAAAGTGTCAGTAATTTAATCTAAGCAAGTTAGTAAATGTATTCTTTATTAACGAAAATTTGCTTTTCATATTTTGGTGTTCAGGCGTCAAAGGAAGACTATTAAAAAAGTATGCACCATCGTCTCATATTTCCAACCTATGGTGGGTCAATGGAAGGCGCTATATAAATAGCGTCATACACACATGCACATTACACACCCACTATGTAACATTTGAGGCTGTGGTGAGTACAGTAAAAGCGACAGTTATATGAGCGTAATGAATAGCCTTGCTGCCAGCCAACACTAAGCGTATTATCTTTGATTGAAACCGTCGGATTAAACGTTTTATATTTCGCTCGAGGAAGGGGGGGTGACAAAACCCTGGGACGCAGCAGGTCAGATGTAATTCCCCTACGTGGGGGCTTTTCGTAACGACGGGCCCCATGTTCCCAGCGGGTCGTAATTATAGGTGTGCTGAAAACTAGTCGATCCCTTGTTTCCATTCAAACACAATTACGACGATATTGGTCTTTTTCGGATCGGAAGTATACGATCAACGGCGGCGGTTAGCGAGGCCGACGGGTCCAAGGTGCCGTGCAACCGGGTCAGGTCAAAGGTCGTACATAGGCCTGCTGCGCTATCGGGCAGGAATGCTACCTAGGCCTGGTTGAACCTGTTTCATGCGGCCCGGCCGAGGCTAGCGCCCGACACTAAGCGCGGCCGATATCCTTGGCGCCATTGGCTGCTTTCCGTTGGTTCGTCTGCCTTTGACGAGTGACGACAGCCGGTCGTATGGCGCACGGACGACATCTGCCGTTTGTTTTCGGAACCGTAAATATCGTTGAAAGATCATCCGATTATTTTGAATCGGCAGAAGATGGTGTATTATCCGGCTAAAATTATTTAACTCTGCCCGAATGGATTGCAGCACCTTGGAGGGTTCGGCTTGCGTCTGGGCCGAGGACAACGCCTGGAGAAAGGAGGGCGGCGATGGTAGACAGCTACCAGCCGTGCACAAGCGAGATGTAGGGGTGGTTGAGTGAGATGGTAGGTAGGGGTGAGAAGGTTAGGGTAAGGGGGGTGGGGTGAGAACTGAGAAGGTTGGGCTATGGTGAGAAGGTAGGTGTGGTGGGGTGGGGTGCAAAATTGAGGTGGGATGTAGGGTGAAAAGGATAGGGTAGAGGTAGTGGGGTGAGAATGTTATGGTTGGTGTGTTAGGAGAAGGTTTGGGTAGAAATCGTTGGGTGAGAAGTTTATGCAAGTTGAGGGCTAGCTGGAGCTGGAGTCGACTTCTACCAAAGGAGACCACAGAAAGCCGCACAGGAGGACACATTGAGTGTTTCACTCCAAAGTTAGGAGGCCGCCCTCTAAACTGTCAGATTGGCCGACTCAGTAGACTCATTTAAAACAAAACTGAAAGTTTTTCTGTTTTCTAAGGCTTATCCTGTCTGCTGACTTTCGTTTTAGGTTGTACAGCGCCCTTGTAGTGGTTTGGGGTGTGTTTATAGCGCCTTGTAAATTGGCGTTTTTATTATTATTATTAAATGACCAAGAATAAGATACGAAAACTGAAATCGGAACTTTGACCATCGGCAGTCGGCATTGATACATTGTAACATTACTCGGGCTATGGACTGGAAATGTCTTGAAAAATGAGAGATTAAATAATTTTTTTTAATAAGTTATAAGTTTGGACTGTTAAGTCAGCCGGAACCTAGGGACAATATACACCAGTAAATATAGCTAATGGCCCAATACAACAAACATAAATAAAATATTTTTTTTAGCTTTACTTGCCGGACAGAGGTCAAAAGAAGGTCATGTCCTTTAACTTTAAGCATACACCATCATACTACAACCAACTCGATTGGCTACCTCGTACTTGCAACCAACTGATCACTATATTATGCGTGACTAATTACTGTTTACCTGCACAGATGTTACTAAGTGGTCTGGATGAACCTTTTTTTAGAGGACGAAATCAGAAACCTTGTCATCTAGTACATTTCTCATTGGCCGTTGTTATAACTCCATATAAAACGTCCAAACAAGCTATGGTGACTGCGAGTGTAGGAAAATTGCCCCCCCCCGGACAAGTGCCCCTCCCCTTCCCCAATTTTGGGTAAGACATTTGCTCCCCGGACATTTGCCCCCGTCCCCTGTATAAAGGAAAGGTAGAATACACATTTTACCTTATCAAAGACTTGCAAAATGTATTTATCGTCAATTCAATTTAATAATTGGGGGTTCAGCATATAATTATTTCTTGCTCCAATATGGACTTATTTAGATGATTAGCGTCGCCCTCCTCCTTTATCCGTTCTCGAGACTGGCGATGGCGGAGTTAATGCTAGGAGACAATGTCAGATCAACATTTGTATAGCGCCTTTTCAGCCGTGGACGATGATATCTGACGTGGCCTTCCGGTTTGTTTCATTGACCGACGATTATGTACTGCGTTCATATTGTTTTAACCTAGCATGGTGGCCGCGTTTTCTGAATGCTTGCGCACAGAGCCTCTTCTTCCCATTTCGGGGCCATTATCATCCTACGGCCACGATATTAATATGGATGGGGTGCGTTTTTCCGCGACAGAGCGACATGATGTACTCTCGCATAAATATCATTTCTTTTGTATACTTATGTTCCGGCTCACTTATTGGCAAGCACCACATAATGATCTGCACAGGTATTAATATTACGGATGTGTGGATATATACATGTATATATATATATATATATATATATCTAATTATGTTTTTGTTTATGTACTACATGTATTAATATAAGGGATATATGGATGAATATGTGCTGCAAATATTAATATTGCTGATGTATATACATGTTTAAATGCATGCATATATATATAAACACACACACACACACGCGCAGCCACACAGATATATATATATATATATATATATATATATATATATATATATATATATATATCTGAATAAGTTTAATAAGCTGAATAATAAATGAATAAGTTCATTTCTCTTTTATTCAGTTCATTTATTCATTATATTTTCGGTATTAACATTTATGCACTTATGGGGTCACATCATCTTCATGTAGGTAATATAGGAGTATGTGTATGTATAATTTGATGTAATATATATATATATGGATATATATATACATATATACATCTGTCAGTTTATATATACTTATTTATATCTGTCAGTGCAGGTGTTGAGGATAATAGTGTCATTGTGTGATTTTTAAGTCTATCAACACATATAATCGTATATATGTAAATTATATAGGATGTATATATATATATATATACACAGGCACATAGGTATAAATTATATGCATGCGTTAATATTATGTATCTGTCTGTATGTCTTTATGTATGTTTATGTAGCTGTCATTGTGCTTGATAGAGAGAACTAATGCTATTGGACTGCGCAGAATAGGGACTGTGTTGCCGGTTTTACCTGTGTCTCTGTTTGTCTGTCTGTATGTATTTTGCTTTCTGTCTGACTGTCTCTGTCTCTCTGTCTGTCTCTCTGTCTCTCTCTGTCTCTCTGTCTCTCTCTGTCTCTCTCTCTCTCTCAGCCTCTCTCTATGTCTCTGTCTCTTATCCTTGAAAATTTTGGATTAAGATACATATCCTACATGCACACATGCATGCATGCATACAATCATACATCATATATATACACATGCAAGCGTGCCTATATACTTAGAGCGTGCTTTTGGTCTCACCAGTGGGGGGAATTGTCTTAGTCGGGATGGGCAATTGTCCGGAGTGGGGCAGTTGTCCGTTCCCCCTCTCGACATCAAGTACTAGTCTTCCGTCCCTCTATATATGTCTCTCTCTCTCTCTCTGTCTCTTTTTCTCCCTCTGTTACTCTCACTTTTTGTATTGCTCACTTGTCTCTCTCTCTCACTCTGTCTTGCCATCTCTAAATGTCTATCTCTCTCGCACACTCACTCTCTCTTGATCTCACTCTGTCCGTGTCCATCCGTCTGTCTGTGTCCATCCCATCCGTCTGTCTGTCTGTGTACGTATCTGCCTTCGTCTGTCTATCTCTGAGAGACAGATCACCTGGTCTTAAGTTACCTGTGTGTATTTATTTTGTGGGTGTGTTTTGATCTTTGTGTTTGTCTGTGCATGTGTCTGCGTGTTTGTATGTGCAGCCCTGTGTGCTTCCGTGTGTTTACACATGCGCGTGTGTATGTCTGTGCGTGTGTGTCATTGCTTACAGCTGTTTTACTTCATGTTTCTTCTGTTTTGGGTTGTGAAGCCTTAGACGCTCTTTACCTAATCTATGTCGTCGCTACACATGACAGACGCGACCAGAAAGTAGGTCAGGTGGAGATAGCGGCTCCACAATTGAGCACCACACCGTGGCCGATCGGTTAGAGCGCTCGGCTAGGTACGGGTTCGTGCATCCCCAAGCCCCTAGCCGCCGCCCCCCCCCCCATGATGGTCTATGGGTGGTGGGCCTTCAGCGAAGCCTTCACGGCTATTGCGTTCGATGTACCTTGACCTGGTCGCTTGTGCACTTCTGGACTTTTATGGTGGGGTTGGTGTGATGGGGTGGTGTTGAGGGGGTTTAGGGGCATCTATCAGATGCAGTCGTATCGTTTTGTGTTGCATTAAATTTGTCAACTTGTTGGTTCCTCACATTAGCATAGATTCTAAACTCCCAGTAAAAGAAATAGCTATGGACCCCATCTATGTCATGTGATAACGAGTAGTTTATTACATTTTAAGACAGACCGCTTTTACATTCTGCCTTCCAGCCGCCGCGCCCCTAGAGATGGGTCGCGGCACCCCTTGAGATATGTCGCTGTACCCCTAGAGATGGGTCGAGGCACCCCTAGAGATGAATCGCGGCACCCCTTGAGATATGTCACTGCACCCCTAGAGATGAGTCGCGGCACCCCTAGAGATGAGTTGCGGAACCTATAGATATGGATCGCCTCACCCATAGAGATGGGTCGCAGCACAATTAGAGGTATGTCGTGGCACCCCTAGAGATGGGTCGCGGCACCCATAGAAGCATAGAATGGATGTGCTTGTAAGCCTTCTTAGATGCATTCAGCTGTTCCCATTGTTGGACTGAGGCCACGAATGCGTTCACTAGTTTCCAAGAAGTCTGACTCTTTTTTATTCAATCTGCCGGTGCATTGATGGACTGCATTCCTTACATCTATCCATGAGAAAGAGCGAGACAGAACAGCAGACAGACAGGGAATGGGAGGCAATAGCAAGAGCCAGGTGAAGAGAACGTCATAGAGACAAGACAGGCAAGCGTGTAAGCAGAGTGAGGGAATGAGACAGACAGAGAGATAAGCCGAGTTTGAGGAAGAGAAAGATGAAGAGAGAAAGATAGAGAGCAACAGACAGAAGAATACAGTCAGATTGGAAGAGAAAGGCCGAGTCAGAGAGACAGCCAGACAGACAGACGGAGAGAGACAGAGACACTGAGAGAGAGAGAGAGAGAGAGAGAGAGAGAAAGAGAGAGAGAGAGAGAGAGAGAGACTGCGTGCGTTATAAAAAGAATGAGAACAACTATTCACACGAATATGAGAGACCTGAAAAGAGATGATGAGCGGGATAGGCACAAAGTACGGCCAGATATAGAGCGACATCTAGACGGACAGGACAGCAGACGGAAAGACGAAGACACTCACTCCTCCGGCCCGATCAGTCGCTCAGTCGCATCCATCTGGCAACGTGTTCCGCAGAGGAACGCAGTACGTGGAACATCATTAATCCCACGAGGAACATCGGTTGTCGGTTGTCTTCCTATACCCAGCACACATCAGCCACAACTTACTACTCCACCCTTCACAGGACACAGACAGACAACGGAAGACAACAGAGGACAACAGAATACACTAGAAGACAACAGACGTCACTGGAAGACAACAGACAGCACTGGAAGACAACAGAGGATAAAGGAATATAACAGCAGCCAACGGAAAACAATGGAATACAACATAAGGCAACGGAAGACAACAGAAGACGGAAGACAACATACAACAAAGGAATTCAACAGAAGACAACAGAAAACCACATAAGGCAACAGAAGACAACATAGCTCGACCCTTATGTTTACAACACTGCTCGGTACCTCCGTATATAGAGTCTCTTGATGCCCTAGAGTGTTTTTTCTTATGGTTCCGTCAATATCATTCTATCGATCTTCTGCGTTGTACACCGTGTAAGTTTGTGGTTGTTTTGGTCGCGAGGAGCAGCCAGTGAATAAACACGCCGTTGTAATCGTTATTGTAAGCTTCTATGGCGCCGTCAGTTAATAAGGTACAGTACTCCTAGGATGCTTTACGCATCTTCTGATTTATGTAGCGCCTCCGGTTGTTATTCTTTGAGAGGCAAGACAAGCAGACCGTCAGCTTCCGACAACAAAATTTATAGCAGCCTGGAAATTAAGACGATCGGCGAGCGTGGGATGGTTCGTTCTCCCAGGTGGGGGTGTTGCATGAGCCTGGTGGGATAAGGAAGGCGCCGAGGTGGATGAGAGGTTATTGGTTAAGATCCCTCTTTTTGATTGGCGCACCACCCACTGTGCCATTGATCGCTGTGGGTCAGTTGATACGCATATGTTAGTTGTTGATCTGTAATCAGGTCAATTAACCCGTAATCAGATCTATTGACAAAACCATATTCAGATCAATTAACTAATGTTATCAAGTCAGTTAAACTAAGCAGTAATTGAGTCAATTAAAAAATCGTAGTTAGATCGATTACCAAATCCGTAAAAAGGCCAATTAACTGACGTAATCTGGTAAATTTACCAAGCGGTAATTAGGTTGTATAACCGAAATATCAATCAGGTCAATTAGCCAAGCCATAATCAACTTCAATATCAAGATAAGTTAGCTAAGATTGAGATTATATTATTGATGAACCATCAACCTTCCTTCGACTCCCCGTTTAGTTTAATTAAGTAAAGCATTGATCCAGAAATTGCCATCGGTGTGCTGCCCAATGATTGCCAGCCTAAGTAGGTCATGTTTTGATTGACAGTTGAAATTGTTGGGGTTACAATTTACGGTCACGCTGGTTAGTGTTTGATTGGCTGCCTAATTTGATCATGCGGTGCGTTTTCATTGGATTACTTAGGGGTCATGTTTTTATTGGCGGATTAAGGGAGTAGTCATATTTTCATTGGCTGACTAAGGAGTCGTGTTTTCATTGGCTAACTAAGGGGGTCATGTTTTCATTGGCTAACTAAGGAGCCATGTTAATGCCCTTCACTTGTTTACATGTTCTAGAAACCTATTTTGCAACGGTCGTTAATCTCCTAGGAGAAACGTGCCATATGGGCTAGACCATCCAAATTAATCACTTAGGCCTTCGTTGCCATAAGATGTTGTTTGACACTTGGTCTATACATGGTTAGGGAAATCTGAGACTAGCATCACGTGAATGCTTTATCCTCCCTTCTACAGCTGACATAAGACAGTGCCTTAGAGATAGCTTTTTACAAATGATGCTGATGCTGTATAGATCGTTGTCATTGCCCTCGTTGCAATCGCAATACTAACCTCCAGCGGTTTGCAAGTAGCAGAGCGATAATGAAGGCGGTTGCGAATGTCGTATTCTAGTCAGCCGACTTTTTGACGTGACACCAGAGTCCTACTGATGTAAAGGCGTGTCTCTAACTCGCTTTTGTTGTATGTTTGTGATACCGTGACGGCAATTGCTATGCTGCGGCGCTGTAGAAATTGTCATTGTTGACTGACTGACTGACTAACTGAATGAATGAATTAATTAATTAATGATAGCCGACTTCCAGATGGCTTTTATCGTCCATATTCTGTGATCGTTGCAATAGAAGAGGTCCGTCTGGCTGCGGAAGAGAGCCTTCTGGTTTCCGAAGTGGCATAAAAATACGCGGCCTTCTAAACACGTAATCAGCAGTAGGGGCAGCAGGTGTTAAAATGGATGGATCGGCCCTTGCCTCAACCATGCCGGAAGAGGCAAATTTCCCATCGGGTGATTGGGGTGAACGCCTCCCCAGTGCCCATTTAACATCCAGATTGCTCGCTTAGGACGGCTCGATCTGGATTGCCGGTCGGGTGAGGGGGGTTTGTCGATAGGGGAAGGGTATTGAATGGCGGTAATGTCAGGTGGTTAACTGTTGTGGCATTCAATTGTTCAGTGTCTTTCTCCCATTCTTCTGAGATTGGAGTTGTCCAATAGCATAGCCACTGCGAGACCGTCGTAACCGCACACTTTCTACTTTGTTTGCAGGCAGTTGCAGTAAAGCAAGACTTATTCTATTTGCTTTACTCACCTTAGTTACTTTACTTCTTTACTTTACTTTATTTTACTTACTTAGTATGGGCGCATGTGCTTGGTATGTGCGATGTTGAGAGTCTAGCAATTAACGTACCAGACTGTCGACAGGGATGTTTGGGTTCGAATCCCTTCCTGCAGGGTTGAAATCTGTGTCGGTGTTCCTCCTCCACCTGCGCCAGATAGCCAACACTGCCATGACTCGTGCACTGACCCCCTTAAGAAAACGAATTCGCTAACACTTCATGTATACAAATGTATACAGCTGCCTCTGAGGCTGGCTTAATTAAGGAACTGCTCTTCTTCCTGGCTTGCTCGCATGCAGACAATTATTATAATTTATAATGTTGTGAGGTTCCAATTTAAGTATCTTGCAGAGCCATGCCAATCTAACCCATAGTATGGTCAACAAATGCGAAAGAGTAGTCCACAGGCCAACAGTGCTCATTATATAAGTAGACTATATGTGTTCGTGTGTGTGTGCGTTTGTGTGACTATGTGTGTTCTTGTGTATGTGTGTGTGTGTTTGTGCGTTTGTGTGCTCATATATATGTGTCTATGTATATGTGTGTATGTATGTGTCTTTGCTTGTATGTGTGCACGTGTATATGTATGTATGTATATATGTGTGTGTGTGTGTGTATATGTATGTGTGTGTGTATATATATGTGCGTGTTCGTGTGTTTATATGTTTGTGTGTATGTGTGTTTGTTTGTGTATGTATAATGTGTGCTTGTGTGCATAATTGCTGGAAGCTGTTTTGGGGCTGCCACACTACTCCTCTGAGCGGCCTTGTTGTGTGATATTGTTTTAACAAGGTCACTAGCTCACTCTTTCTCTGTCGTTGAATTAGCCGTGGGATCAACGTCCACAGCCGTAATGCTGCTGTTATATGTCAATAATTCGCATTGAAGTGAAGTGTGTTTTAAGGAGTCTCTAAGTTATGTATGTATGATTGTAATGTATGGTATGCTGTGGGTAGATAGGTTGTGTGTTAATGTATGTGCATGTGCGTGCGATATGTATGGAATGCATGATAATCATGATATGTGCGTAGGTGGGTGTCGACGCACAGTATGCATGTTTTGCATTGTCAGTGTTTACATGAGTATAATATATGGATGGATGTACGATTGTGCGTGTATCTATAATTACGTGTATATGATTGTATATATGTATATATATATATGTATAGATGTATGATTGTATATGTGATTGAATATGTATATATATATATATATGATTATATATATGGTTATATATGTATATGTTCGTGTGTGAGTGCGTGCACGTGTGTGTGTGTGTCCTCTCTGTTTCCTACTTTACCTGTGATGAGTCTATTGTTTTATTGTTTTAGCCTTTGACCTGTTATGCATTGTCCTTTGTTTCAGTTAGTTGATGGTGTCTGTGTTTTTGTTGTTTATCCATTTTTCTGAGTTTTTTGCCTGAATGCATTAAATGTTTCAGCAACCCAGGTTGTATCCCACTGACAGATGTGGTTGCTAAAAGCATGGCTCAGTGAACTTTACCTCGGTGTCCAAGTTTCACATCGCGGATGTGCATCCTTATGATAGCTCTCTCCTCTCTCTGCTAGGACTTGACACTAATGCGGATGGAGTGACTTTGCAGACATAGTGTGTCGTCCGTCAAAGCAGTTCTTAGAACAATGTTGTCAAAGTACAATTCCATACCACGTATTGCAGGGATCTGCTTTGCAGGCTAATTAATTTCTGAATTTTTTCATTGCCTTCATATTTTGTGCTGTGCATGCTAGGTATGTACGTATTTTTGTGTGAGACACGCACTTGAAATAACTTAGTAGTTGAGACAGACAGACACACAGACACACAGTTTACAGGTGGCTGGCTCTGCATGTGAATATCCAAAATAGTATGCCTCTTCATGGATTGCTTACTTTCCATGAACCTTTTGGCTGTGGGTAAATAGCAGTCAATCCTACACAATTTATGTAGTGTATGTATGCAACTGTGCATATGTCAGTATGTGTTTATGTACACTTGTATGTATGCATGTAGTTTTAATTGTCACTAGTTCTATATATGTATGTTTATATGTGATTTCCTATGTACCTATCTACATGTATATATGTATGTAAGTGTGCATGTTTGGAAATGGTCTCCACTACATAACAGTCTCGAGAGCGCTTCTGAATAGATAATCTTCTCGGTGTTTATATTAAAATCTCTGACTTGAAATGACACGGCACATGCCAAGGGATTATGCTCAGAAACAGAAACAGTGACCAGCTGACGCCACCTTGCGGTCGTTGCGGTCAACCAGTATACGGCGTGCTAATACGTGGAGGGGATGATAAAACTTTGCATTAGGGAGAACGACACATACAAAGCCCCGGAATTGCAAATGTTTTAAAGTGGTGAATGTCCATGGATAGGTGACAGCCGTGACAAAACCTCATAGAAAAAATACGTTGCATCCAAACTACCATCAACAATAATTTGAGAAGTGAAAGGTGTTGCATGAAAGTTTAGATATAAACGTATTTCTACGCTTACGTTGCATTGTTGCAGTAAATTTTATTTCTTCTGATAGCCCTTTGGGGGCGGGGAACCACAACGCTTCGCATAAGGGATAACGACACTTAGACAGGAGCGGTGCGTAACAGAGTCCGTACTGTAGTTTACTGCTTGTGCGTGGGTGGTGTTGGGAAGTGGTGTGTCTGGCTGGAGACGGGACTAATCCCCGGCCGAGTGCCATCTCAGATCAGACATCGGGTGGAGGATATCGCAGGTCGGTCGCTTGATCGCCGACGTTGCCCCCCTTTGTTCCGCTTAATTGCGGGTGTAGGCCGCAGAGCGTGTTCTCCGTCTGCCCCGTTCCAATGCTGCATATTGGATGGACTTGTGTTTTTTGTTTACGTTTTTTTTCTCATGGAGAGACTTGGGCAGCGTCTAAAATTAGAAATAGGTGGCTGAAAATAGAACTATATGTTTTGCTCGCATCTAACTTGCTTCCACCGAAATCTGTCGCGCACGCACATGCGCACGCACGCACGCACGCACAGACAGACACACGCAGATTCACAAACACACATACACGCGCGCTCTCAAGCACACACACGCAGACCTTGGATCGATTTTGATGCACGTACGTAGTACCCGTTATAATATTAGTGTGTGTATGTGAGACGCATGCGTGTGTGTATGTAAAAGTAGAACAATTACTGTCCTTGTTAATAATGAAGAAATGATAGATCCATTTGCTTAGCGTTTATATCCTACGAGAATGGTTTCTACGTGTGCCATTCTGTGTATGTGGGCTATCATGCTGTGTGTGCGTGTGTGTGCGCGCGTGTGTGTGTGGTTAAGTATGTGACGCTTGCGTATCCTCTCGGTAACTTATCGTCTTGCCTTGAACGGCATTTACTTTCTTTTTAAAAAGGTCTTTATCTGTGCAACTGTTTTCTGCCGCTTGGGCTTCTTCTGTAGGCAAAACCCGGTTGCTAGGCTGTCAGACAGCCAGCCAGTCAGCTAGCGCCAGGCCGTCGGCTGCCTTACGGCCTGCGGGCTTCTTCTCGTAGCTGCCAATCATCTTGGCAATAGTCCAGACGTTAGGGCCGGCCGCGCTGTGCCGTCAGTAAATTTCCCTTGAAATTTCCGGATGTTTCCGCTGCGTCCGTGGAATTCAAATTTCGATGTGGGCTAACGGAATATTGTCTCAGTTCTGGATGTGAGTAACTGGTTTCGACGAGAAAACTCCACGCTCTTTCGTGACCGATCGGCCATCTTTTCCCGTATTGTTATTTTAATCTAAAATCTCCTACAGTGATCGTCTTTGCATGTGACAACGGCGGATGGATAGTTATTGAACTCGCATCGGATGTTTCTCAAGTAATTAGCCGTCATGGCCGTATTACTAAGAACGGCTCTTATCACTTCGCTGACGGAAACCGAAAAGAGTCTGTTGTAAGCATTTTTTATCGGAGTTTCAGGTTGTTACGGTACGGCAGAATGATGTCATTGTAATTGTAACCGTAATTTCGATGTTTAATTAATTATTTACATAGCATGGAGAGTGGCAGACTTGTTCTACTGTGCTTGACGGTGTAAGCTGTCGAAGTAAATATATTGGCAGTTTTTTAAGCCTGAGGCAACTGGTAGCACTAAACACCGAAAAGGCTGAAAAGATATTGAAATGACCGAAAAGATACCGAAAAAGCACCGAAAAGGACGTACATGAGGGTTGGTTAGGGTTAGGGCTAGGGTTAGTGTAATTTATCGATACAGGGCTGCAGAAGTAATTTCTTTGTGCATTTTCGGGATCTTTTTGGTCCTTTTCGGTATCTTTTCAGTATCTTTGCGGTCTTTTTGGCTTTTTCGGTGTTTAGTGCTTGAGGCAACACAAATATTCAGAAATTGTTAATCGGAAAAGAAGACAGCCACGGCTGTTTAAGGGTTAGCTGCCTCTGATTTTTTAGCTTTCTCTACTCCAACATTAACATTCCATTGCCTGAGATTTGTATCTCTCGATTGTATGACCAATGCAGCAGCTGTTGAATCACAAGAATCTGGAACATTCTGCAGGAACTTGCGTGAGATAGTTGGACTATTTTTCTGCAAACACTATGTGCAAAGCCAGAGGTGCAAGGGGGATGCTGTTGCACGATGGGGGCAGCACTATGGCTGGCTGGAATATGTTTAGTACAATGAGTTATTGTTATTTGTGGGGTATAGGAGATGCTGGGTGTTGGATAACCTAAAGAACTCCGCAACTGCCTGCTCTATGGCAGTGCTAGTCCCAAGCCTGGATGAAGGAGGAGGGCGACGCTATTGATCTTTGTCATCTCACAGTGTCATTAAACTGAAACTATTAACCTAGGTAGGACAGTTATGCCCATGAGGCCCCAGAAAGTTCTACTAGTTTAAAACGAAGTCGTAATTAGTCCAGTCTGCTCGATGTTATCGACAATACCTACATGCTGCTACTTCGCAAACCACCTTAGAAAAAACACGCCACCACTGCCTGTGCAGGAGAGGGGTACGTAATTTTGCGCATTTGTAACTGTTGGGATGTTTATGACTGGATGTTTATGGGTTTGGACGAAGCTCCACTTCCACGTCCCCTTGTATGAACTGTGCATATTATCTTTCATGCTTTCTGATAAATGATTGTCCTTTGGTATCCATGTGCTAGGTTCTGTGATTTTCTTTTTATCTGTTTTTGTTTGGTTGTCATCTCCAAATAGTCTCTAAATTGATTGATCTAGTTAGTTTATTCAGATTGATTGATTGATTGTCAACTAAGTCTGTGGCAGTTGGTCTAGTGGGAGTAATAATTCTACACTCGTAATATCAGTAATTATGATGAATAATTAGAATTAGTAATTAGAATTAGTAATTATGATGGTCGACACTTTAAACCGGATTACAGCCTTTCGGGTCAGCTCTAGAAATAGAAATGTTTTGATGGACAGAGCTTTGTCAGTTGCGGGACCTAGGTTTTGGGCCTAAGAACTCTTGTCCCCTCCCCGTATGTGTTCATACTGCTCATTGTCTCTCTCCTTGTATCTGTTCGTTCTGCCAATTCCTTGTGTCGTGGTCTGCCACCTGTTGATGCCTTGTGCATTTGAGTCCGGTGACATGTTACTAGCAACATTCATCCATTCATTAATTACAAACATTTATATAGTGCCCCTTCGAGTTCACTACTCAGAAGTGCTCCCGACCCGAGCACGGCTGAAAAGGACAGTTTTAATTAAGGTGAGTATAAAAGGAGTCTGAATGAACCCTGTTTGAAAAAGAGCTGTTGTATTGAGTTATTCTGTTTGTTACCAATATTGGCAAAGCAAGTTGTATGCCAGGATTAGAGTGATTGAAGCTGTTGCATTGATCCATTTTTTTGTTATCTGATCAGTGTGGACAACAGCAAGCTGAAAGAGCAGGCCCGCCGAAGAAGACTGGAGCAAGCAAGGCTCCAACAGGTGACTGAAAAGCAGCCGACCAAGGCCCTGTTTGGGCCTCCGATTCCAGTAAGTGCTTCTTGGCTCTATCTCATCAATTATTTATTTAGGTCAGAGTTAGCTCAAAGTAATTTGATTTGACTGAGAAAAGGAATTATACGAAGACGAGTGACTGTGTTACAATAGTTATCATCGTCATGTTAATAAAGACGTGATAATAATAATAATTATAGTAATAATTGAAATGCTAGTAATTATTAATAGTAATAATCATAATAATTGTTATGATAAAAATAACTCTTACCCCGCCCTCTGTCGATAGCCCCGCCCTTTGTCACTTGCCCCGCCTTCCGTCACTTGCCCGCCCTCCGTCGATCCGTGATTATTATCTAGGTCACCCAATCTGTTCGTAAATAAATGGGACTTCTCAACGTCTGTGGCGTAATTACCGGCGTCTGATTAATTAACGGCTGGATCGTAATTAAGAATATTATTGAGGGTTCTCCGACGAGACCGGTCGGCCACTAAGTGACACTCCTTTGAGTTTTACCCTTTCTTGTCGTACGGCAGAGACGGTGGTAGATTTTGATGCCGGTAGTGTCTGCCACGGTGTGCCACATCCGTGTAGTGTTCTGTTTTACCCAACGCGAGGGACAAGTTTATCGGAGAATGATCCAACAGACTGAGCCACGCTTGCCCTCGACTGGAACCACACTCGCCCTCGACCGGAATTGTTCATGCGAATGATTAATATATATATGATCATCCAGGGATGCTCCGATCACAGCCACAGTGGAAAAGAACAGCGCTGGAGTGTCTATGTAGAGAGAACGCACTGATCCAGAGGAAGTATGTTCTAGGGGGTGGGTGGTCCCAACGAGCACGGCATTTTTTATAGATGTGTGCTAAAGGAGGAAGTAGATGATCAGTATCTGCTCTTTGTTCTCGGTGACTTTAGCGCTGTTTGAGAATGCGTAATGAGTATACAGGCGCTGGATGCAAGATACAAAGGATAAAGATGCAAAAGGCAGACCAAGACTGTTGAGTAAATAATACACATGAGGACATAGCGTCAGTTTGACTAACTGGACACCAATGCTATAAACTGGACAAAGGACAGTGGAGATCATTTGTTCAACCCAACGCTACCAAATGGGTGACGTCAGGAACCGATGATGATTAATGGTGATGATCATGTATATCTTTTATGCATATGACGTATGTATGAGAATTATGCATATGACATTATGCATGGTACATATTTATGTACATGTGTAATGTGTTCTTATGTGTAATGTGTTCTTATGTACCTATGTGAAAATATATATCTATGTTTGTATATATAATTATTTTTATGTATGTCATGTATGGGTAACTGATCTATTTGATTCTAATCAGTTAGCCTTTTATGATTTTGGTAATAATTCTAATTCTATTCAATTAGCAAATCTCAATGGGTGATTCTAGTTTTAATTAATTAGCAAATCTCAGTGGCTAATTCTTGTTCTAATCAATTTGCAAATCTCAATGGCTAATTCTGATTAAATAGCAAATCTCAGTAGCTAATTCTAGTTCTAATTGAATTGCAAATCTCAGTGGCTAATCTAGTTCTAATTGAATAGCAAACCTTAGTGGCTAATTCTAATTGAATGGCAAACTCAGTGCTAATTCTAATCGATTATCACATCTCAGTGGTTCATTCTAATTCTGATTGAATAGCAAATCTTAGTGGCTAATTCTAATTCTTATCGACTAGTAACTTAACTGATTGTACCCATCTACGATGTGTGTACTTAAGTAAGTATTATTTGTTATTGAGCATGCATGCATAATTATGTATGTAGTAGATATGCTTATTTATGCAATTTGTGCACGCTTGTGTATACATCCATATGATGTACATGCAGCATACTGTATGTACGAGTGGACGGACTTGTATATGGCTGTGTGAGTATGTTTCTGAAACAAATGCAATTTAGGATTGAGAGCTAATGGAAATGCACCAACAAATGTTTGTCTGTTTGTGCCTTCCTAGGTATGCCTGCTTGTCAGCGTCTGTCTGTGTTTTGTGATGGCTGGCTGTCTGTTTCGGTCCGTTCGATGTGTAATTATTTATTCCTGAATAAGCTGTTGCCTACATCAAGACAGATAGGCCGCTCTCTCTCTCTCTGTCTTTCTCTCTGTCTTTCTCTCTCTCTTTCTCTCTCTCTTTCTCTGTCTGTCGTTCTCTTTCTTCCTATCTGCATGTGTCTATTTC
Organism: Bimastos eiseni; assembly: GCA_959347315.1. NCBI lineage: Eukaryota > Metazoa > Annelida > Clitellata > Crassiclitellata > Lumbricidae > Bimastos > Bimastos eiseni. Next base: position 14,796,678 of record OY365816.1, on the reverse strand, counting down.
TGTCTGTGTCTGTCTGTGTCCGCGCTGGGCTGGCGTCGTCGGCAGCTGCAGGCAGAGACACTGATCTATAGTGAGGCAGGGAATGAAACAGAGACGGACTTACAGAGGTGCTCTTACAGTTACAGGCAGTTAGACAGAAGCGTTAATCTCGGCAAGTGAAGCAAATGCGAGCATACAGGCAGAGACAGGCACGAAGGCAGCAACAGTAGGCACAGGATCAGATGTTGAGGAAGTCAGTCAGACAGAGGGAGAGACAAACGGACAGTGAAGCAGACAGAGGGAGAGGCAAACGGACAGTGAAGCAGACAGAGGGAGAGGCAAACGGACAGTGAAGCAGATAGAGGGAGAGGCAAACGGACAGTGAAGCAGACAGAGGGAGAGGCAAACGGACAGTGAGGCAGACAGAGGGAGAGGCAAACGGACAGTGAAGCAGACAGAGGGAGAGGCAAACGGACAGTGAGGCAGACAGAGGGAGAGGCAAACGGACAGTGAGGCATACGGTCGGTTGCTGAGGCAGTAAAGAGGGTATCGCGGCAGGTCAAGACAAGGGGCGGGCTTGGTGGGTGGGTGGGACGGCCGAGGGAGATGGTCGGTCGTGGATCGAGAGGTCCGTGTGGATCGGTGCATCGTCCGGATGCAGGGCTGTTGATCCTGGTGCGGATTTTATGGCCCTGTGTCTTCCTACGTCCGTGTCACCTCCAACGGTGGAGGGAAGGGGAGGGTGTGCCATGGATAATCGTCCCCTTGGTGGCGCTTCTTCTGTAACTGTCATTCATTCTGTGATTTCGTTGGTTGTGTGAATTGATGTCTGATGCGAAGAATTGTTAGAATGGACGAGACGCGTGATTTTGGAGTGAGGCCAATTATACCTGTGCCAGGTGGGTCAGGAAGCCATCTCACGACTCAAGTGCCTCAGGTCTGGGAAGTAGGGAAAATTCTCGTTCTGGAGCTACACTATTTTTGTATGGTGTGTAGTAAAAATTCTCCGTAATATCTAATCCAATGCCGGATCGTATTGGAATCTATACTGGAGAGAAGTCATTGGAGTGGTGGAAGAGCCAGGGAAACATCTTTAAAGGTATACCCGTGGAGTCTTTAGATTGATGGTTCATTTTCAGAATGCTTACTGAAGCCTTGCAAATGACCCACATATGTAAAAACAGTTTAATCAATCTTCCAGTTTAATATGTCAGGGATGAATTCATGAGGGAGAGTAACAGTAACAATACCATTCATTTAACCATTCATTCAATTCATTTGCTCGTTTTTCGTTCACTCGTTCATTCATTCGCTCATTCCTTCCTTCATTCGTTCATTCAATCGCTCATTCATTCGTTCATTCACACGGACATATAGATAGGCAGAGAGAGACTGTACTGAACGACCTCTGCCGACGGATACCTGTGTGGATGGAGAGAGTCAACTATAGGTTGGGATTGCATGTCGAGCTATGACCAAGTGTGATGAGCAGGTGATGTCTACCTGGTCTCTGCTCCGTTCGTCGGTTCCGCTGGCTTTCTTTCGTTTAGTCTCTCTTCGTTTTAGTCTCTTTTCGTTTTAGTCTCTCTTCGTTTTAGTCTCTCTTCGTTTTAATCTCTCTCTTTAGTCTCTAGTGTATCGGTGGACAAGAAAAATCTCGTGCAAGGCTAACGTTGCGCTGTTCTAAATTTCAATCCCGTTCGTACACGTGTCTAATAATACTCGAATACCTGCCTTCATATCTGCCTACTTCAATACCTGCCTGCCTACTCGAATATCTGCCATTATATCTACCTGGCTACTGAATACCTGCCTGCCTAGTCGAATACCTGCCAGTTACTGCCTACGTCCCTGGATGCCATCACCTCTGGCCGTCGTCGGGTCTTGAGATGGCGATCCGTATTACGACTGTTGTACGTTACAGGTGAGCAATGAGTCGTGTGTCAGGTGCCTGTATTAGGTCTGTGGAGAGCATGGGCTCTAGACGGTGTGCATGGGTGCAATGCTTGCAGGTATGTGTTGGCTCTGTTGGGTGTTAAATAGCAAGGTCACTTTGCAGAGTTGAGTCACTGGCCACTGGTTAGGGAAGATACTGATTGTGTCGTGGTGATATGGAGACGGTGGTGATAGTGGTGGTGGTGGTGTTTGCGCGATGGTGGATATGGTCGTCGGCGCCGAGGGAGCTTGGCACCCGCGCATGTTTAATTGCGCGCTAGTGACGCTGCCCGTCATACAAGCTGCTGCAGGGAGAGGTGGCGGCGTGACCGTTGGGTCTAATAATCGGTTTTAAAAACGATATCGCGGGGTAAATGTTCAATTATAATTATGACCGAAATACAACTCCTCCATTACTTGCACTCTCACAATGCCAGTCCCTAGTGTCGTTAAAAAAGGAGGGCGACGCTGATGTCGTTAAACTGCACTACTACTACTGATCAGCTGTGACCGAGTGCTGTGCTTCGTTCGTTGTTCAGGTTTCTCGTCCGAACGATCCGACCTTCAACAAGTTGTCCGACTGGTTTGGACCCTACGAGACCGGGGTCTACCGGCCATTCTTCACTCCTAGCAATGACACGACGACCCCGTCGGAAGATGGCGTCGACCGACGACAGACTGACGGATCGCGACATGGCGACATCCGGAGCAGCAACGATGCAAGACACGGTGACGGCAGGCAGCGCGACGTCAGGCACGCTGACAACCGGAATTTCGACAACAGGAATAGTCATGGCAGCGACAACGCGACACGGAATTCTAGGGGGTTGGGTCATGGGTCCGCAGTGGCGTTAGCCCCGAGCGGGGATAACGCCACGGACGCCTCCCGTCAGGGCGTATTTGAACAGTTCGTCAAGTCGGCATCGAACGCCCCTGTAAGGGACGCTGCCCCGGACGGGCGACATTCGAATAAGAGCGTAAGACATGCAAGACCTCCCGATCCGTCGACTGGAGTAAGGCCGCTGTCGACCAATGATAGAATGAGGAACAGGACGACCCCGGTCGACCTGCCTCGACCCGATCGGGTCGAAGAGTCGTCCGTCGTTACCCAGACCAACTCTTCTGTCGTCGGTCCAAGGCCAGACGGCCCAAGACTGGGTCCTCTGCCTGCCAAGTCCTTTTCTACGCCTCTGCAAAACTCGCCGCCACTCCTCACCCGCTCCTCGCCGGCCGCAAACAACGGCGCCCGGATATGCGACCCCGCAAAAAATTCTGTCTGGGGACACGGCTCGGATCCGAACAGGGATTACGAGAAAACATCTAGGGTTGTGAATCCGCCCGGAAGGGTCAACGGAAATGTCAGGAGTGTCCACGTAGGAACCACAAAAGACGTTGAACTGGAAAGGAAACTGACGCTGAATATTCCACCACTGTCAGGGGTATGTATACGTGAGCTCAGACATCTTGTCAGTTTATCGTTGATTTTCAGGTCGGTTTGTTGGGGCAGGAGAAACGACATAGTTAAGTTAGATGAGTACTTTCCAATATTTGTTCCTATGGAACCCGTTTGATCCAGTAATTTTTTGGTGTAACCCTGACCTATGCAAATATTTCCCGGAATAGACCTACTCGTGATGTCTGTGAACTTTGTGAAGCCAACCAATAGGTGTGATTAATAACGTATTCAACTATTCATGGATAACTTTATTTCCTTTTTTGTAAGCAAATTTTTAACATAATGATTGAAATGTAGGAATTAATTTTAAACTAGTGTTGGACTAAATCTGGACTGATTAATAATCACAATGGATGCCTTCCATTTGTATCGGTAGTCCAAACGATACAAAATGCTAACAGAAGTAATTGTTTCGACCAAGAGCTATTTCTTTGTCCATTAATACAAAAATGGTGATTATCTGTTTTGGCAATTCATCTTTGAAACTATTTACTTTAAATAGTTCTGAGGTTACAGTCTCGTTTGACCTTTGATACCTCTGGCTTATACAACGTTAATTGCATATTGTGTCTGCTAAGGCCTTTGTCGATGACCTCTCCCTCCTTTTAGGAGTGTAGCAATGCTGGCGCTACCTAAACTATCTGTATAGAGAATCTGGGATTTTGTTGGTGAACCGCCGCCTAGTGTGGATATCAGGCTAAGCATCAATAAAGTCGTTGTAGTAGTTGTTGTTCAGCTTAACGACGCTGCGTGGTAACAAAGATCGTTAACGTCGCCCTCCTCGTTTGTCCAGGCTAGGAACTGGCACTGGCGAAGTGCGAGCAGTTGCGGAGTTGCAGCCATGGCGTATAATGCCATTTGAATTTGAATCGACTGGTGAGCGTTAAATATGGGAAGAATCTAATCAGAGGAGATGGTTGAAGCCCCAACCCCTCCCCGCGCCATCACCCCGTCCCATTCCCCCCCCCACCGGCGCTGTCCTATCCCGACTGTATCGTCTAGGCAGAACGTCGGACGGAGGAGGCTTTTGTTACGGCTAAACGGGTCAGGAATGCTCGAGAGGCGATTGCATACATACCTATCCGGTTTTAAATAGTTATGGCCGTCCTCCGGAGACTATTTAAGGGGGCCGCCGGATGCGGGACGACGGGATGCACCGCCGCCCTACAGACGCTGCCTCTTCGGATGCGGAGGCTGAGTGAGGATGCTGGAACCGTTCTCAATCGATGCGGTCAGACGCTCGCCTGTCGGCTGCAGGTCTGCTTTGGTTGGCCGATGAATACTGGTTGGCTTCTGCTGTTGCTCGGTGCTTCTGCATCCTTCGACGGTGTAGGCGGCGGCGCATGCCATTCGCCTCTTCTCCTCTCATCGCTCGACCGTTGGGCTCCTCTCTCGTCCCGCTACGAGATTCACTCCGAACGTCATCCACAGATCGGTCTGCTTACCTGAACCGGTAAAAGCCGTTCACCATTCAATCTGCTTACCTGAACCTGTAAACCCGTTCAGTCTGCTTCTCTTTTCAGTCAGCCTACCTGAACCGTTTAAGCCGTTCAGTCTGCTTATTTGAACGGGTAAAGTTGTTTTGGTCTGTTTACCTGAACCTGTAAGACCGTTATGTCTGCTTACCTGAACCGGTAAGGCTGATAAGTCTGCTTACCTGAATCGGTAAGGCTGATAAGTCCGCTGATCTGAACCGGTAATGACGTTCAGTCGCAACAGTCTTCTTCTCATTGAGTGTGCTTCTGTCTGGCTGTTGCTGTTGTTGTTGTTGTACGTTGCTTCACGTCTCAGGCTCTAAACTATTGAGTAACATGACAAAACAATTTGAAACGTGTATAAGTCTGATTGAAGTCATTAGGTCTGGTGTTGCTAACACTGATCAAAGCAGGGCATTAGTTGTCTGGTTAAGCAGCCACTGTAGCGTTTTGGCCACACGTTTAAATTTCTCTGCATTGACTTCCTGTTCTGCTAAGTGTCGTTTCAAACTGGCAATTGCAGTGCTTGAAATCGGTCTTTATTCCATGGACCTTAGCACGGATTGTTGTTGGCACAATGTCTTGCACATTAGACAGTATAATTACCTCGACATGACTTACCTTGACATGACCGATCTTGGTGCCCGACTTACCTTGGTGCGACTTACCTCGAAACTACTTACCTTGACAGGATTTACCTTGACAGGGCTTGTCCTGCCAGGACTTTGTTGAGAATGTGGACATGTACACTGTACAAACCAGTCATTAATTATTAATTTTACTGACTGTGCAGAGGACGGCATTCATTATCTCTGGTGTTGTAGACCTTGAACAGGTTACACGTGCATGAACATTGAACACTGGTTTACAATGGTACCTTGATGGTTAGTTAGTTGATACCTTCTCTGAGGTATCTTAACCTTTGTGCTTTACGTTGGAATTTTAACTTTTACCTTCTTGCGTTACCTTTGTGACATGGATGTGTACCACTTACCTCATTGCCATTCCCTACAATAATGTCTTATTTCGGTACCGTGTCTGATCAGCTTACCTCGTACCATATCTTGGTACCCTGCATCAACGATACTTTACCTTGGCTGCGTTCCTGACGCGCTATGTTCGTTGAATAAAGCTGAGTATTTATTGTGCATCTGAAACCCAACAACAAGTAAAGTTATTTTGGGTTTTTTGTCTATTGGGATTACATAAGCTGCTATGTACAATTATATTCTGTGTGCTCCATAAATTTTTATATACATATATATATATATATATATATATATATATTGGCACATGCGATTGCGCATGGGTGAGGAAGCATCGGTGAACGCGAGGGGGCGACAGTGGTGGAGGCACCTGTTGGATTCGGCAGCAATTGTACCGAAGATTCCGCCTGGCCAGAGAGAGAGAAGAGAGAGAGAGAGAGAGAGAGAGAGAGAGAGAGAGAGAGAGAGAGAGAGAGAGAGAGAGAGAGAGAGAGAGAGAGAGAGAGAGAGAGAGAGCTGCGCCGTTATAAATATCGTCGGCCTCTTTAGAGGCTTTCCTGTGCGTCCGCATCCGCCGTCAGCCGACGGTTGCTGCTGCTGCTGGTGAATTCTGTCGGCTCCCCTTGATCTCTGCATTTCTCAAGAGGGATGATTTTGCAGCTGGATGCAATACAATACAAATGCATTTGATATTCAAAGCAAGATACATACATGGACTCGTGCATGCATACATACATACTTAGATACATAGATACATACACAGATACATACATAGATGAATACATACTTAGATACATAGATACATACACAGATACATACATAGATGAATACATAATTAGATACGTAGATGCTAACATGCAATGATGCATTCATGGGTATATAGTTACATACATGCGCACTAGGGTATAACCGAGTAGACAATTTCCACCGAGTACGGAATCCAAGTATTTGCAAGTGCACACATTCATTCATACAATGATACATACATAATTGTATACAAGACATGCATACCTACATGCACAGCACACATTGATGCATGCATAAATAGTAGCCTACCAGTGATACATGCTGATGCATACTTACACATACAGTACATGCCTGTGTACTACTAGAGTCTGGCAGAGCCTTACTGTACGATTTTTCATTTTTACATAATTATGAATTATTCTGACTAGCGATTGGACGCATGATGACGCCTCGATGGTTTCTTGTACATACAAGCACTTGTCAACCCCACATATATCATTAGTCTTAGTTCACCTGCATGGAATATGATGTTGTACAGGTGTAGTGTGATCACGTGTTGTTGTTCATACCTGTGCCATGGTCTGGAGGGCTGTTTCCCTGTTGCCCCTTGTCATATATGATGCAGGCTCTGCAGATGGTGGAGGAGAGGAATGCTTTCCTTGCACGTGACTACCGGCGGTTTGTCGATTGACTTCTTACCCTCTGAAATGGAGAGGTAGTTTGAGACAGATAGGGGAGGGAGACCAAACACCTGATGAAGATGATGATGATGATGATGACGATGATGATGATGATGATGACTACGACGATTACGACGATGATGATGAAATTATGATGAAGACGATGATATGGTGATGATGACGATGTTGTGGATGAAGATCTTGAGGATGACGATGGTGTGGGTGATGATGATGATGATTATGACGATATGTTGATGACAGTGATGATGATGATGATGACGATGACGACGTTGTGGATGAAGATCTTGAGGATGATGATGTTGAGGGTGACGATGATAAGGGTGATGACAATATGTTGATGACGATGATGTCGATGATTATGATGATGATGATGATGGCGACGACGGTGATGGCTGATGACGAGGCTTAACCGCTGGCGATTATGATGATGTTGATAATCACGTTATTGACTGGAATGATCATGCTGCTGATAGGCGACAACGATAAGGATCGATTTTGCAGACGATATTGATGGTTGTGATTGTTATTGTCGTTTGCAATGGTTCTTGATGATTATCATGATCTATATGATTATGATGATTATGATCTACGAGCCTCACCATGATCATAATGATATTGCTGATGTAATTGGTGATTACGGTTATTATGATCATGATCCATTGGGATTGATTATCACTGTGATCTGTTAATAATATCAATATTTATGATCGGTAGTAGTGGTGGTGATGATGTCTGTGGTAAGTATGTAACTTGTAATTATGTCAGTGATGATGGTGATGACGATGCGCAGAAGAGGCAATTGATTCAGAGCCAGGTGACTCTGTCCCGCCAGCTGATGAGTTGGCTGCTGATGCTGTTTTGTCTGCACAGACTTGTACATCAATGTATGTACAATGTGCACGTGTGTGTTTGGCTGTATACAGCAATCAAGAGATGTACTAGAAGCATCTCGTTATATTTGCAGTGGTATTCTTACATACTTGTATATATGTACAATTTTATACAATTGCATGTATGTATGTGGCCCTTTATATAGCGCCTTACAATTACCTAATGTAGGGCATGCATGCATATCATGCGTATATGATTTGCTAGAGCACTGCTGGCCCTCTGATGTGTTGACTTGGTTCGATCCTCCTCCTCTTCCTCCTCTTCCTCCTTCTCCTCCTCCTCTTCCTCCTCCTCCTTCTCCTCCTCCTCCCACGAGATAGTTACTCTGTAGAGACCTTGATCTGGTTCTTCACTCGCAATTGCCCAGTGCCATTGATTGATGCCTCTTGGTCATCGGATGGTGGCGCCTCATAAATGCGTGATGATCTTAATAATAGGTTATGCATATTTACTTATGTACTACATCGGAAGCGTTTCATTTCTATGTCTGTCTGTCTGTCTCTGTCTGTCTGTCCGCTTTGGTCAGTGTTGTCCCCTCAGTCTTCGACTCCATAATTATGTCCGTCCATGTTTCTATCGGTATCTGTGATGCTTGCTGTCTTTACCTCTCTATGTTTGTTTCTCTACCTCTGTAACTTTCTCGCTGTCTTTGTTTGGTCTTCGTCATTTTCTGATTGCTCTCTGTCTCTGTCTTTCTCTCTCTCTCTCTCTCTCTCTCTCTCTCTCTCTCTCTCTCTCTCTCTCTCTCTCTCTCTCTCTGTGTGTTTCTCTCTGTCAGTAAGTCAGTCATTCTTTATTTCTGTCTGTCTGTCTCAAGTTTCACTCTGTTTGTCACTCGTTATCTTTGTGTCTTTGTCTATCTCTGGTCCACGTTCTCTGTTCTGTCCGCGCGTCTGTCAATCTGTCGATCTCTCTGCGTCCGTTTCTGCTGCGTCGTTCGTTCTTAGTCGTTCTGCGTCGTTGTCTACCGTCTCTAGACATTTCCCATCTCCGTTCATAAGCGGAGGGAGAGGAGTGAGGGAAAGCGAGGACTGAAGCGCAGCCTGCGTCGTCGCTTACGTGAAGAAAGAGATATTTATATCTTGGTCATTACACGACGCCCAATCTAGCGATCACCAGACACGCACACACACACACACACGCACACACACACACACACAGACAGACAGACTGTCTGCCTGCCTGCTCTCGACTCCACTGTCTTGATTGCCACAGCCGATGGATCGACAGACGCATCGGCCGCGTTCTTAGTCACCGCACGTGCTCGCCCCAATCAGCGCCGCACGGTTCCTCGTGGCACGGCCATCCGTCGTCAGCGTCCAAGAGTGGCCTCCGCAGACTGACCGCCTGGGAAGGAAGGGCAGACCGACCGGGCGGACTGACTCAGCGCTGCCCAGAATCGCTTCGTCTGCCTGTGGTCCGTATCTTAGTCATTTTGTCTGTCTTCATGTCCGCGTTGATCGTTCGTTTGTCTGTCTTCCTCCTTGCTTCCGTTTGTCCGATTATTCTGTCCGTCATTCTGTCAGTCTTTATATATCTTACCTGACCGTCCTTGTATCAGTCCGTTTTATATGTGTTTGTATTTTCTCTAAGTCCTTCTGTTCATTCTTCTGTCAGTCCACTGGCAGGCTTTTTATTTGCCTTGTCCGTCCTTTTGTATATCTGCACTGACCATCGTTATGTCCATCCTTTTGTTGGTAACATCTCTGGCCGACCATCCACCGAAGCCCCCATAATCCACCGAGACCCCCTTGATGTACCTCGTGATCCATCGAAGCCCCCTTGAGGCTTGATCCACCGAGGCCCCGTGATCCACCGAGGCCCCGGGATCCACCTAGGCCCCCGCGATCCACCTAGGCCTCCTTGATTCACCGAGGCCCATTTGATTCACCAAGGCCTCGTGATCCACCGAGGTCCCCTTGATCCACCGAGGCCCCCTTCAGACTTGATCCACCTAGGCCCCGTGATCCACCAAGACCCTCGTATTCCATCGAGGCCCCCGTGATCCACCGAGGCCCCGTGATCCACCGAGGCCCTAGTGATCAACCGAGGCCCTAGTGATCAACCGAGGCCCCTTAATCCATCGAGGCCCCTTGATCCATCGAGAGCGAAAGTATCTCCGTTCGTCTCCTGTCTCTGTTTGATATCAAAGATCATCAGCGTCGCCCTCCTCCTTCATCTAGGCTTGAGACCGGCACTGCCAGAGTGCAAGCAGTGAAGGAGCTATGCGTTGTAGTATGAACGACGAGCTGCTATTTATCAGGCCTTCCACAAGAGGGTCTATGAGTGCGTGGGTGGATGCACGAGCTTTGATTGGTGGATGGAGGGTCGCTGGGTGGGGAGGGGTGGATGGAGGGGCGTGGGTGGGTGCGTGGGTGGGTGGGTGGACGCTCTCTAATGATCGCAGCAGTGGCTTAAAACGACAGATGATAAGGGAGGCTGATGCATGTAATAGCTAAGCGGTGAAGTTCTATCTATAGCATAGTAGTCTCAGTGAAACGACACCGTGTGATAACAAAGATAATTAACATTGCCCTCCTCCTTTATTCAGACTTGGGACTGGCTCTGGCGCTGCCAGAGTGCGTGAAATTTCGGAGTTAAAGTTCTAATTTTAGGTTCTGATTTCTGGTATCATTAGTAATAGTTCGGTTACGTTTGTCATCATCAGGTCGTAATTCGTGAGAGCGTGCCACTGCAGGCAACGGGGTCGTGTGGAGCGAAGCCCTGCGTTGTGGGGCCCGTTCCCACCCCAAACCCCTCGGGAGTCGCCAGGAGTCGGAACAACCTGTGTCCATGACCACACACGAATTGAGAGATAGACAAAAGGAAGGAGGAAGGGAATATTATTCCCCTCCCTACGAGTGCTTTATCGTCGCTAGCACCCCGCTACCTACTATTTAGGATTATCGGATGAACCTCATACTATTTAGTCTTTATTATTTCGTTTTTCGATTTCCTTATATGTGAGGCTGCGGTTTCTATAATTGTCATTATTAAAGTCTACATATGTATGCATACATATATACATATATATATACATATATGTATGCATATATATACATATATATATGCATACACACACACACATATATATATATATATATATTATATATTGTGACATACCAGTTTGAGGCCGCACAACGCTGTGTTTTGATGGGTTCTGATGTGTGCGTGCTTGTATGCGCGAGTGGAGATATGAATGCATGAATGTCTGTCCGTTCATATGCGTGAATGTGCCATTATGTATTTGTGACCATTATGCAGCGCCCTGTGGTGATCCCCACTCCCCCTTCAGAAGGTGCCGTCAACACATGACAAGTCAGGGTGTTATTAGTCACATGGGCCTATGCTGCGAAGAACGTACGGTGACCCAGCGAGTGTGTGGACCTTGAGTTGAAGCTAGAGGGTAGCTCTATCTCTTTATAAGCCAGTAGTGGAGGTCTTTATTCGAGAGTATATCATTGTTAGCCCGGGCAGACCTCCGTCCAACTAAGCTCTCAGCTGAAGCTAATCCAGGCTCTGCGGTGGTTAACCCTCTCAGCGCACAACGTCTTCGCGTTTTGCAGCAGGACCTTACAGTCTAGACTCTAACGCATCCTGTGTACGGGCTGAACAATCAGTGACTATGTCATTCCCGGAAAATACTAGTAGTCTCAGTGAAACGACACTGTGACAACAATGATCATTTGTGTCATCCTCATTAATCCATGCTTGGGACTGGCCCTGCCAGAGTGCAGGGGAATAGGGGTAGAAGCAGTCTGATGACACTGATAACAAAGATCATTAACGTCGTCTTCCTCCTTTATCAACGCTTGGGACTGGCTCTGCCTGAGCAAGAGTGCAAGCAGTGGCGAAGTTCCTGAAAATACTCTAACCCTCTGTATCTCTATTCCTTCCCACCTGCGCCGCCGTTGTCCGGTAATGCCAGGACCAAGCCTGGACGAAGGAGGGGGCGTTGTCTAAGTTTCTGGCAGCCCTACGATATTGGCCGTAGTACAACACCTTGCTTTGAAGGTCGGATAAGAAACTGTAAAGTGATTCAGAAATAGAAATGATTGCATGATATTTAGGTCTTTTCAAAGATCTCCATCATGATAATGATGGTGCTGACGATGATTTTGATAGTGATTACTATGATGATAATGGCAATAATGATAATAACCAAGTGTTTTTACTGATAACTTTTGTTTGATGATAATCATAGTTATGATAGTTATAGTTGTTCTTGTTAATATTATTTGTCAATTATACCCAGGAATGGGGAAATATGATTTGGTGATGAAAATAAGTGGTTTTTATAAACTTTTTACAATGTTTTGTGCCATTGTTTTACAACAATAGAACTCATATTCGTGATGTTGTTACTGTTGTTATTGTTATTGTTGTCACTGCTCTTGTTGCTACCCTCTGGTGATCAGCTCGAAAGGGCAATGCCCCGAACTGATGAACCGTTCCATTGTGTCGGGTGAGGTCGAGGGTCTCTAATCCTTTGGGCTGTGACATCATGCAGCTGAACATTCTACTCACTGTTGCTTTTCTTTTGTTCCTTTTAGGGTCATGAGAAGTTTGACGAATTCATTGCCAAACTTCGTGAGGTGAGTGAGTCTTATTTTGATGTTGACAGTGCTGACGTAGTAGTTCTTCTGTTGAAGTAGTAGTTCTTTTGTTGACATAATAGTTCTTCTGTTGGCATAGTTGTTCTTCTGTTGGCGTAGTCGTTCTTCTGTTGGCGTAGTCGTTCTTCTGTTGGCGTAGTCGTTCTACTGCTGCAGTCCGTTATTTAAGAAGCGTGCTGGGTTGGTGCACCGTCAGTCAACCCAATGGTCTGGGGTTCGTGTCTATGCCAATTTCTGCTCTGCCTGTGCCACCTTGTCAGGTCGGCGGTGATGGGGACACTGGCCGTACACTGTGGGTGGGAAGAGGAGAGCGCGATGAAGGGCTTTTTGCTTCATCAGGTTAACTAGGTCAGCGGCGGCTCTGGACTTTCCCAACGGGGAGGGGTCCACGGAGGGGCCAGGGACCTGACAGAGACGACAGTTGGATGTCTGGTTTGGTCACACTGTAATTGAACTCAAATTTGGAGGGGCCACCGGGGGAGGGGGCACTTACTCAGTTAGTGGGCACCGGTCCCTCCTGCCTCTCCGTGGCGCCACTAAGGTAGGTTATAAAAAGTGCTTTTGTCTCTTCAATGCTCTCCAGCAAGGCTGTGAAACCTTACTTCTGGTGATTGTATGGCGCCATCAGTTAAGAACCCAAGTTGCAGTCGTAGGATGACCTTTCCATCAGCTGTGGTTGATGATTCTAGGAGTTCTGGCACCTCTTCTGCTCGCTTTGCTCAGGTGCTTCCGTTAAATTGTGCTCTATAGGATTTCTCTTTTTTTTCCTCGAAAGCATAATTGGCCTAATGATTATTCGTCTTCAGCCTCGTCAAGTTGGCTTGCACGACTGTCGACGGCTCTTGTGGCATTTTGCTAATCAACGGTGAGCTGCTTTATTCGATGAAATCCATGTGCCGTCCGCTCTTTCAATGGACGCAGATTTATGGTCGGTGCTACTGAAAGGAGTCCACGTTCAGCTGACACAGAATGAATGGCTTCTTTAAGTTATTTGCAATTACGGAAGAGGAATTAATTCAAGATGTATCGTATATACTCAGCTGTGTGGCAATATGGCATAGATATACTAGAGCAACAATAGCGCATTATCATCATCATCACCATCGCCACTATTATCATTAATGATACAACAGTAGTGTCTGCCACTCTGGCCACATTACTTGTGTGGTTTTCGGGTGAAGGTCACTTCCAGAAAACTTACTTGTTTAGTTGTCGTTTGACCGTTCGACTGCTTACCTGTTGTCAGCCTATCACCTGCACAAATAGACAGTTATGCTACCTTTTGTTTATCTCAACCCACCGTGAAGATCCCTCTCCCTCCCTGCCTACCTCCCTGCCTCTCTCCCCTCCACCTGACGTTTCTATTATTGAGATTTATTGTACTACACAAAAGGCACTCCGAATGACGGTGACAATTGGTGGCTCTGGCTATAGATTCCTCATGAAAACACAACTCACTTTAATACCAACGAGGCCTTCAAGCAGGCGCCTGGTTTTTCCTACCTCAGCCTCAGACTCTGAGAATAAATAGATCGCTTCAGACAGTCCATTTTGCATCTGGCTCAACGTTTCCCAAGCGTTTTTTCTGTGACCCGGTTATTTTGATGCCTCTTTCGTGACCCACTAAAATTTTGGTCGTCTGCTGGACATTCAACCGAGATGAGAGGTCATGGGGTTCAGATCCAACCAGGGCAGAAAGATGTTGCAAGACATCTGGTACCTCATTCCCCTAGCAAACACGTGCCCCCTAGCAAAGCCAGCCATTGAATGAGTACATCGACTGTTTGTGGGAAGAAGAGGCGGTGACAGGTATGGCCCGGGATCACGACTCGTATGCTGAGGCTGAGAAGAGCGAGATCGCATCTTTGGGAATGCGGTAATTCTTTTTCGGCACTGTTTACTTGTTTTGTGCCAGTGGGCAGGCGGTAACATATGGGCACTTTTGTCCGCTAATCCCCTATGTACGGTAGGATCTGCCAGTCGGTGGGCAGCCTACAAGGGAGCCGATACATCTCTTCTAGATCTATCAACTTAAGAGTGGTCACATAAAATCCGGAGTGCCTATCAAAGTCGCTGAACAATTTCGTACGAGTAGTGCTATATAAATGACCCGGGTAGGCTGTTAAGAGTACTTAGCTTCTTGTACTCGATTCTGACCATAGAGTTAGCAATAAGCAGCGGCTACTTCTGTTCAATTTTATTGTCGCCCTCAGCCAACAGATATAATAATAGTTGTTGGCTAAAGTGAAATATAATCTGCAGCTTCTTTCATTTAATTATAAACAAATCAGCTTTGTTCAGTGATTTATGACAGAATAGAATGTTCGACCTTTTTGACACGGCAGGCCACTGAATAGATTGTTCTTGAGTCACAGCAGTATACGCAAACCCAATGTCAAAAATGTATCGAAAATTACTGTCTGTGTTAATGCCGTTTTATTCTGGAAAAATCATAAACAATAATCACATGTATGTAAACCAAGTATTCACCTTTGTCTAATGATAAACCATGTTATGAACGAATAGCTGTGCGAGTTGGCCTGTGCTTTGTCTTTTACTTAGTTTTTTACACAAATTGCAAAGATTTATCGAGCTTTGGCGAACTACTTAATACCAACTCACGTGATCTGAAGCAACAGCTTTTGTGTTGGAGTACGAAGGAAGACGAACTTAAAGCAACGACTTTTTATGTTAGATTATGAAGGAAAGCGAACTTAAAGCAACGACTTTTGTGTTGGATTAAGAAGGAAGAGGAACTTAAAGCAACCACTTTTTATGTTAGATTATGAAGGAAGGCGAACTTAAAGCAACAGCTATTGTATTGGATTATAAAGGAAGAGGAACTTAAAGCAATGGCTTTTTATGTTGGATTATGAAGGAAGGCGAACTTAAAGCAACGGCTTTTGTGTTGTATTATGAAGGAAGACGAACTTGAAGCCTCATTTTCGATTGTGACTAAATTGAAATATGTTGGATTATGACCTTGCTATATGAATTGCCTGGCCAAGTTTCTGGCCAGATATTCTCTTAAATTCAGCTATAGAGGATGAAGTTGTTTACAAGGCACAATTTACTGATATGGGCCTACTACTCGCTAGCGAGTTTTTCCTAAAAGAAACTTCTCTGATCAATTTTTTTTATCATAGGATTGCAGTTTCTACACAACCTAGTTTCTGTCTGTCACCATTCAGGGACAATGATTATCAAGGATTTTCTGTTATCAGTACTAATTTATCACTTATCGTTGTTATTTATCTCCCAACGAGGCACATTTAATTTCACACATGCTATGCTCTCTTGTAAAAAAAGGGCATGAAATGTCTTTTAATTTCTTTATTAAGGACGAATTTTAAAGTATGTCGTTTGCTGGATTTAATGTTTATCAACAATGAGCACCAATTAGATACAGATCTTTGTTTGATGAGGAGGCAATTACATAGGCTTTAGGACAGGGGTTATGTTTTGATGTATTAATTATGGCCAGAACCGGTACCGTCATTGTTGTTGAAACGCTGCTTATAGGAGTAGCGCGTATCAGAGAATAATGCTTGATGGAAGGCATGGCATCCAGTCAAAAGACTTCTATGTCTTCGGTCGATGGTCCGTAGCTGTCAGAAACCTTGTGCGAATCAGATTTCAGTAGGGATAAACCAAGTGTCAATTTCCTAATGAGTATTATGAGTGAGTAGTACCATGTTCGAGTACTGAGCATAGAATATTTAATAAAGTCTAATTCTCTTGATTTTTTAGGCAGTTTGCACAAGTTTTATGACTTTTTCTGCCTCAGTTTACACTAGGAAGTAGTAACTAGTAACTACTACTACTAACAGTTGTTGTGTTTTTTAAATTTATTAATACTGGCTCCCATTGTTTGTCCATGTCCGAGTAATTCCGAGTGCTATGATACTATGAGTCGAGCTGAGTTTCAGTTCATCCAAAGGTTCCAGGGTGACATCGGTTGAATGCCAAAAGGGTAGACATGGACCGAGACTATGGAGGAAATTAGTCTGTTAAAAGGCGGGTTTTCAATGTCGAAACCCAAAGGCCTGGAAAGCTTTGCAGGGGGTGAATTCCCCGTGCCCTGCCAAAGAAAGTACCGTACCGTGTGAACATTGTTGACGTGGTGGACTGGTGGTGTGATGGTGTGATTGTATGTTGACGGTGTGAATGTATGTTGACATTGTAATTGTAATTGTATGTTGACGGTGTGATTATATGTTGACGGTGTGATTGTAGGTTGACAGTGTGATTGCATGTGGCATTGTTTCTTACAGGAGGTGGACATACCTCGGCCGCTGACTGCCATCATGACCCCGAAGAAAACGGACGGCTCCATATTTCCATTCCCAGCAGTCTTGCCTGAAGTGGTACGTTCGCTGCCGTTTCCATTCAGTATCTCCTCCTCAACTTTAGTCATTTCTCTCGAGACCGTTGTTCTTCTGTTTTGCCTGTCTAAGGCTTAAAGCGTGCAGTGAACGGTCTTTCTTGAAGCTCTGCCTATACATTGCATTGCTTATATTTGATTACATTGAATTGATTACATTTGATTACATTGAATTGATTACATTTGATTACATCGAATTTTGATTACATTGAGTTGATTACATTTGATTACATTAAATTGATTACATTTGATTACATTGCATTAAATGACTGATATATGTACATTGCATTCAGCCACATTGAGTTGATTGTGTTTATGTTTCCTTGCATCACAAACATTTGCTATAGTGAAGAAACTATTTATGAGAATTCTACTTAGCTGACATGTTTATCACAGCACTGGGCTTTTGCTGTAGTTGGTCCATCACTATGGAATGGCCTTTTGCCTGGCAGTTTGGAGTAGGATTCTTGTGAGGATCTCACCTGCATCACTTCATTGCTTAAAGATCTTCCTTTTCTCGGACCTGTCACTTTGAGAGCGCTTCTGAATAGTCTGGTACAAGAGGCACTTTACAAGTATTCATATGATGATGATGATGACGACGACGGCGATGGTTAAAGAAAACGTGCAGTGTTCGATCTCATCCTATCAATTCACTGAGCAGGACTGAAGCCATTAATGGCTGCCATAGATGAACCTAAGCTTACAGTTACTATGGCAACAGGTGTCTACATCTAGGACAATGGTTGGCTTCTTACGTGTTACAACATTGTCTGCCTCTGTTTTGGTTCCAGAGTTTACGTCATCACGTCGACGCCATTCCGAATGGTAAGTAAATTGGGAAACTATTGGAAACGAATTGTACTACCCAATACCCATAGCGTCGCCATGCCAACCACGAATTGCCTCTGTAAACAATTAGAATACAGCTGCGTGGCTGGCTGGCTGGCTGGCTGACTGACAGCAGCAGGTGTCTAATTCTAATTGCTATCAACAGGAACTTAACCAAGCCATCCAAGTGTCCAAGTCGCCTGGTTTCAGATTAGTATCACCTGACATGATTTGGACTTGGACCCCACTGGCTGTGTTGACTGCAGCTGCCCTGACTTTATGGCATTCTGATTTGGCTGATGATTGTTAGTTGTTTTGAGAGCAATTGAACTGATAGTAGCTCTAAAAGTGCTATTGTTCGTGGTGGAGAGATTTCAAGGACATCCAAACCTTGGGTACTAATCGCCAATTATTATTATTTTTAAAATAATAATTATTGTTATTATTATATGAACATGTGTGCTACTTTGCACATAGGTACTGTTCAGTACTGTATTTGGCAACAATACTGTTCGGTGCTGTACTTGGCAACAGTACTGTTTGGCACTACTTGGCAACATCACTGCTCGGTGCTGTGTTCGGTAACGGTACTGTTCAGTGCTGTACCTGACAACAGTACTGTTTGGTGCTGTACTTGGCAACAGTGCTGTTTGGTGCTGTACCTGACAACAGCACTGCTTGGTACTGTACTTAGCGACAGTACTTTTTGGTACTGTACTTGGCGACAATACTGTTCGTGAATTGTCTTACTCAAAGTGGTTCTTTGACTTCTCCTTGATTCATTTATATCGAATGCATCGAATTGATTGCATTGATAATATATTTGCATTGCATTTAATACCACAATGCATTAGCTGTGTTTACGATGCATTGCTTAGATTGGATGCATTCATTGCTCCTTGCACTTAATTGATTACGTCATCAATCACTGAGTCGCGTTAATTGCGTTTCGTTAACGCTGATGAAAGTAATTGCCTGCACTATTTCATCGCAGACACTCTGCCATCCCAATTGGTCATTTATATAGCGCCTTTCGAGACTCGGTGGCGCCCCCAACCGGAGCAAGTGCAGCCTTGGTTGAACTGAATGGGTCTTGAGTCGATGATGAGATGAAAGCAGGGAGGGAGCGGGAGCTTCTGGTTGGGCTAGTAACGGTGGAGGATGAGGTGGTAGGAGGAAAGCTGTCAATGAACACGCTTATCTATAGCTACCGTGCGTCCTTGACCCTATTTCCAATGAATTGATTGGGTGAAATCCGTCGCCACCACTGCCGTTTGAATGGGGCTCAGGCTCTTTGAGATTGCCATGTACGAACTGTTATAGCCTGCTAGCCTGAATCTCTGATATGATGCAACATCGGTTTTTGAACCGACACCGCTTGCACGCTGAGCAAGGAACGTGAGCTTCTATCAAGACAGCTATATGGTCGAACGCATGGGCTGGAGAAAAATGTATGTTTGGGTGATAGTTTGAACGAGTGGGTTTGGGAGATTCATGCAAAGGGATATATGTTGAATGGGAGAGAGTGTGAGTAAGTTAGTAATTCTTCGCCAAGTCCAATCTGAGTGGCGGTCTTGACGGGGCGCTTTATAAATTCTGATTGATTATGAACATTCTGAGTTTTGAACCCCAAAATATTAAACGCCATCCGTTGAGTGCTTTTGAGTGTAATTTTATCGTTTATATAGCTCTGCTATAAGTGCACACATACCACAGGTACTCTCTCCATGATGTGGGATTTAGGTTGACAACGGAGATGACATAGGAGGTCATTTATTCATACCCATCGCTGCCAAATGGTTGGTATCATGAGCTGAGGATGCTGATGATGAACTGAGACTATTGTTTGTGATTGGCATTCTTTAGCTGGTCTGTCGGACGATGATGAAGACGATGATGAGGATGAAGAGTTGGGAGGTGATGCGCTACTGCTGTTGCAGCAGCAGCATCTTCTGTTGTCACAGCCTCCTCCTCCTCCGGCGGCACCTGCTGCAGATGCTCGGACTAAGTAAGTGTGGCTGTCACTGATGCCCATGCATTGACATACATGTATGCATACATTCATACATACATGCATACTTACATGCATAGTTTCATACATGCATACATATATGCATGCATGCATACATACATATATACTTACATGCATGCATACATACATATATACTTACATGCATGCATACATACATATATACTTACATGCATGCATACATACATATATACTTACATGCATGCATACATACATATATACTTACATGCATACATACATACATACATACATGCATGCATGCATGCATGTATACATGTATGCATGCATGCATGCGTGCATACATGCTTGCATATATAAATATGGAATTTATCTGTGACTAATATGTGTATGTCTATTTCTATGTGTGTTTTTATATCTGTATGTATAAAACTTCTGTCTTCATTGTATGAGTACTACGAGCGTGGGTGTGTTGGGGAGGGAGAGAGGGTTTATTGGGGCAAATACACCATATGCTCTTTGGCTCATTTGTGTCGCTCACCTGCTTCTCCTGGCTATGGTGTCGTATTTCCGTCCTCATTATTTTGGTAATGGCAATGTTGTTAATGTTTGGTTGAGTCTGTCGGCCAAGTCATTAGTCGAATCTTTCGTCTGCTGCAGTTGTTGCTGTTGTTGCACGTGTTACTTCGAATGTCGGACGGTTCGACGTGATTAACCTGATTACCGCAACACACGAATGACGATGAGGATGCGACTTTCTGATAGTACACGACTTCAGGCCTGCATCTAAGAGCAGGTCTCCTGTTACCTTGCACGTATCTCGAGTTGATCCGAAGGAGACTTATGTTGCATATTGCCTTGCACGAGTCATGGAAATTCTCTGAAGGAGTCTTGAGTCGCCTTGCACGAGTCATGAGTCGATCTGGATGAGTTTTGAGTTACCTTGCACGAGCCATGAGTTGATCTGGACGAGTCTTGAGTTGCCTTGCACAAATCTTGAGTTGCTCTGGACGAGTCTTGAGTTGCCTTGCACGAGTTTGAGTTGGCTCTGAAGGAGTCTAGAGTCGGCTTGCTCTAGAGTTACTCTGAATGAGTCTTGAGTTACTCTGAATCTGACGAGTCTTGTGTTTTGTCTTAGTGTAATTGGACACATCGATATATCACTGTAAGCACTGAACTGTATTAACACTACATGTTATAAATTGTAAACAGCATAATACATATGCGCTCGCTTTAACTGCGTTATTTTTAATGATGAGCTTTCCAATGTTGCGTAAGCTTCATAAACAGTCGAGTATGCAAATGCTCCTCTGGTGTTGCATGCAATGGCTTAATGCATTCAACATCATTTTTTTACTGTGATTTGCTATTTATGTTTCAGCCTATTGGGTGACCTCATCCTTAGCAGTGACAGTGAGGATGAAGAGGTCAGTTGACGCTTATACCTTTCAAGGAGCTATATAAATAACCTCTGGTTGTCTTTGCTGCACTTGTCCATATATATCTGTATGTATGTGTATGTATGTGTATATAACCAATAGTTATGTGGGCATGTATATGTATGTATGTGTGTATGTATGTGTATGTATGTATGTGTATGTATGTGTATATAACCAATAGTTATGTAGGCATGTATATGTATGCATGTGTGTGTATTTATGTATGTATATGTATGCATGTGTGTGTATTTATGTATGTATGTGTATGTATGTATGTGTATATTGTATGTATGTGTGTACTGTACGTGGCTAATATACTTAGTAGCCCTTACAAACCTAATTCGACATGGCCAAGCATTGTGTCCAGAGGGGCTTCTGCACTTTTTTTGCTCTGGATATTTGAACTGACTGGCATCCACCGTCGTCAGCCTTATGACATCAATACTCCATTGCACCTACTGCTGAACAGCGCATCTTTCACCTGGACGACCGAGCTCTCGTGAATCGACTATTTCGTTCATATTTTGCTTGCTCTCGCTCGACATGGATGCGATGGTTTACTTGGACTCACAGGTGGAGCAGCACGTGTCGTCAGTCACCCTGACATCTTCTACTCTGTCATCTGACATAGGGTGGCACTGTCAATACGCTCTTTAATTGCTCAGTAAAGATACTATTTTTGTGAGAGCAGTGGCACCATAGTAATGATGTTCTGCGCTTTTGTAATGTCAGTCCATGATTACACAAATGCTCCTTACTTATAATGTCAGTACAGGACAGCCTAATGCTCCCATTTAGGTAATGTCTGTACTTGGCTACATGATGTTCTCTAAATGTAAGGTCAATATGATGCTCCCTTTAGGTAATGTCAGTACGTGATTACATAATGCTCCCTTTAAGACTAAGCTATGTTTGTACATTACTACATGATAGCTCCCTAAAAGTAGTGTCAGTACATGACTACAACGAAATGCACGCCACACACGATGATCTAACCGCACTGGCAATGCATGCGGAGGTACCATTCATGTGAAAGCGTTATCTAATGGCATCAGACGGTCGTGATACGGTCGGAATTGTCTGCCGTGTTGGCGAACCAACGTTCCAGCGAAGAATCTCCGTTGCCTGGTTTCTTCTGGTACTGTAGGGGGTGTGGGGCTTATTTATGCCCACTTCTGGTACCAATTGCGGCGCCCAGGCCACGTAATACGGTGCTGGTCAGAGGAGATCGCAGTCAGCGGGGGAGGACGACGACGATGACGGGCCGTATCTACATCTGTGGCACGTGTGCTAGTCGTAAACAGGTTGATAGGCTGCTTCCCTCCGTGCGCAATCGGGAATCTTCGTACAAATTCGGGGATCTCCGTGCACATTCGGAAATCATCGTACGTTCTCGGGAATCATCGTAGTGTGGTCCAAGACAAGAGATGGCTGCTTGGCAGGATGTCCATCTTTGGTGTCTGTTGTAATCTAGGCTGTATGATCAGGTCTTGTCCAAACAGGCGCTACATAATGGTTGACCTACTCTATATATACGCACGTGCGTTGTGATTGCGTTAGACAGTCATTTGTTTGTTTGGTTTCCGTGGTTACGCGTGGTTTACTAGGTGGCATTTGGTGGCTATGCATGTTTTTACAGTTATCTTTATATGTTTCATTGTATGCCTGTGTCTTTCTTTTTCTGTGTCTTTGTATGTTTGCATCTTTGTTTGTTTGCATCTTGTCATGTCTGCATCTTTGTATGTCTTTGTGTGTCTGTGTTTGTCTGCATCTTGGTATGTCTGTGTCTTTGTTTGTCTGGATATATCTGTCTGTGATGCTGTTTGTCGTTGCTGGAGTGATGTTCTAACTGGTTGCATATGTTTCTTCGTGTGTAGGAGAAGGAGACCGAACTGGACGCGAGGGGGTCTCCCCCATCAAGACCTCCAGACATGACCTTCACTAGTCCAGGTCATTCAGCTGACCACATGTAAGCCACCCCACCTCTCTCGTCGATGTTTTAAGTACCTGACGGAGTACTTGTTCTGTGCTGAATTTTGTAATCAAAATCGTGATCTTCAGACTTCTATAGTGCCACTCGAAAGCCAAGCTCATGACACAAGCTTATTCACAAGTACTGCATCAAATCAGAGGGGTTGTCCAAGGGATAGTCTGAGGAGGGTCAGAGTTCGGTTTCCGGAGGAGGGAGATTAGCTGTTAAGGCGGGCGTTGTTTTGGTCAAGGATTGGAAGGTAGATGAACTTCAAGTGAGTCTGGGCTTGAATTCCTGAGAAAGGGTGAGATTTTTTTGTTTCGAGTGGAAGCCTGAGGAAGGAGGGTTACATAGAGTTATCTTTTTTTGTGTTATTTGCCATGGACCGAGTTTTTTCCACTGAGCTTAATTGATATGCAGTTCTTTCCAATTTGAGAATTGTTTTGCAGTAGTCTCTCTAACAGTAGGGAAAACTTCTCATGTTTTCTCTGTCTCTGTCTGTCTGTTTGTTTATCTCTGTCTGTTTGTTTATCTCTGTCTGTTTGTTTATCTCTGTCTGTTTGTTTATCTCTGTCTGTTTGTTTATCTCTGTCTGTTTGTTTATCTCTGTCTGTTTGTTTATCTCTGTCTGTTTGTTTATCTCTGTCTGTTTGTTTATCTCTGTCTGTTTGTTTATCTCTGTCTGTTTGTTTATATCTGTTCGTCTTTGTCTGTCTATAACCATCTCTGTCTCTACAGGCTATGTCTGAAACCAGGGATTTTGCAAAATGCTTAGGCAATTTATAAGACCCTAACCCTACACTTACCCAGACCGTAACCTAACCCTAATGCTAACCTAAACCCTAACCTTAAACCAGGGATTTTACAAATTGCCTAAAAATAAGGCATTTTGTCTGCATGTTTTCACACATTGGTTGTGACATATATCTGTCTGTCTGTTAGTCTCTCTATGTCAGTCTTTCTCTCTCACTCTCTTTCTATCGGCCCATCTCTCTTTTTGTCTGTCTCTCTATCTCTCACTCTGCCTGTATCTTTACGTCTGTGTAACTCTGCATCGTCTGATGACCTACATGAAGATTTCGGACTGACCTCTTAAACCCTGTTTCAGATTGGACCCGGCGCCAGACTCCGGCAAGAGTCGTCGCACGTCGTTGAGCTCCTTGTCGTCCGAGGACGAGTCGTGCTCTACCGATAGTGAGAGCGACTCGAGTCTGTCGGAAAACGACGGCGATAAAACGACAGAAAGACTCGGTCACAACAAGGATGATGATGACGACGAAAACGAAGATAAACAGGCAAAGATACTTAACAGTTGTTTTCAGTAGAGAGAGCGCGGTAACTTTTATCACAGTTACCGACTTTTATTGCTCTCTCTCTCTCTCTCTCTCTCTCTGTCTCTCTCTCTCTCTCTCTCTCTCTCTCTCTCTCTCCTCCTCTTCGGAAGCGCCTGAAGACTTTCCTTGTCTCTGTTTAGCTTTGCGTTGAATTGTGAGCGCCTCTGATTTGAGTGGTGCTATTTAAGTGACTCATTGCATTATGTTACATTACATTGCTTCAGCAAGCATTGTTTCCGTGAGCATTGATTCAGTGAGCTCTGTGTTTCATTTCCAGCCAAAGCGTCCTTCATGGGAGATCAGCAACTTTATTCCGAAGAGCAACGAACAGGTGCCTTTCATCCCGGGACTCATGTCGTCGTCATCTTCGCCTCTCCTCAAGACTCAGATGTCGCACAGCAGCGACTTCGACAATGACGCCGATCCACTGAGGCACATCGTCTGCGATCGTGTCCTTTCTCCGCGCCTCTCTCCGCTCCCCATCGTGGAGTCGGGCATCGACCACTTGGGCGAGGAGTCCTACTTCCCCAGGGACATCGCCGCCTTCCTCAGTCCAAGCAAGGACCGGTCGATATCCAACTGGGGCCTGCCCCAGATCGACATCACCCCACCCACGGTCGGGCACGGACCCGCGGTTGAGCCAGCACCCGTCTCGACTCCTCTCACGGTCGACTTCTGTGACGGGAAGCCTTGCGTCGTTGTTCGCATATGTCGCTTACGACTTTTCCCCGACTCAACGAACTCCGAGATCACTGGCACTGACAGTGTCGATACCGGCATATGTGGTACCGACAGTGCCTCTGACATCTCGTGCAGGAGTGCCGCTCGGACGAACTGCAAGACCGCGGCTCGAGCGGCAACACAGGGCGAGCGAGTCGACTGCTCGGCGGAACAGAGTGGGGGCGACGTCAGGAGGACTCCGGCAAAGCGCCCGCCGGAGACGTCCCCAGGCCCAACCACTGGCGCGGGATTGCAGCATCAGATTCCGCGCTCTCCGTTGCTGAGGCCACCTCCCGACACGAGGCCCTCTGTGGGCCCAGATTCTGACTCTAAGGAGGCTAGGACTGAGAAGTCACCTCGCAAGGTGGGAGGCGACAGGAAGGAAGAGACTTATCTGTCGACCGTGAAGGGCGCAAAACGGAAGGCCGAGGACGGTCTTGGCCGACCGGATCAGAAGAGGCTCTGTGATCGGAGCAATTCGTCGAGCAGCAGAGAAGATCGAAAGTCTCAGTGAGTCTCTCTCTCTCGATTGTCTGATCATTTCGCTCTGTCTTTGGCACCTTTAGATCGTTTGGTATTTGCGACGAGTGTCCGTAGGGTCGTCGGTCGTGGGGTCGTTGTCTTTGCCACTTGAAGCTTCTTAGCCCCTTCAACAGTAGCAGCTATTATTTCCCAGTTAAAGGGTTAAGCTTCTTTGCTGCTTGTTGCTTTGGAGGAGGAGTAGCTTTGATTGGAGCTGCATTGCCTTCATCTTCATCCTTCCAAGTAGTATACACAAGAGAACATCCATTGCAGAAAGGGGGTGCTGCGTCTGCCTTTAGGGTTTGATCTTCAAGGAGCTTTTATCGCCGTGCATTTTCTAGTGTATTGCCTTCAAACTAGTGTATTGTTTTTGTACCGGTGTATTACCTTTGTAGAAGTGTATTACCTTCATACAATTGCACTACCTTCATACTAGTGTGCGACATTTGATATAATTAGTTCAGAAGTGCACACACTTTGGAGTCAGAGGAATTGAGACCCCAGCTTTTCTGGTACAAGGGCCTAGATGTAGTGCAGAATTCTTAAGATTCCCAGAAATTCGCATCAGCTGCTTTTTTTTTGACAAATCCGACCCTGGCAAGGCGGTGTGCTGTGAGAGTGCGTGGCCTGTCCTCTGTCGATCTTTTGGTTATTAAATACCTTCCTATGCTGCTAGCACTCACCGATGTTAATTCTAGTCTCGTTCACTTTCATTCTATTAAGGGATGCATTAACGTAAGAACAGTATTACAATCTTGTTTTTATGTGAAGTCATGCCGTGATGTCACAATGTGACGTCAGGTCATGAGGAAGTGCAACAAATGATGACATTTCAGTGAATATTAACAATGATAACAACATATTTTATGCAGTTCATGTGCTTATTTTTTATGAATTACTCGATAATTACTATGGGATCAAAGCCATTAGTTGTGGAGTTTTCCAAGCCTGACTGAGGAGGGTTAAGATGATTTCTCCTGACATTCAGAACGATTCACTTGTAGAAACCTTACGCAAAACGGTGAGCAGGATCGAACGAAGGCGTCACGCCCTCCAGAGTCAACCAATCACCCAAAGTCCCCTGTGCTCGTTACTGCGAGCGAGGATTCGAACTCGCGCTCCTCATCGTCGCAGCAGAAACGGAACGAGAAGTCGAAGTCGCAGAACGGATATTCCAAGATTGGAGAGAAGTCGAAAAGGGCGGCAGCATCAACCACACTGTGTCCGGATGGCAGCAGAAACGTGTCGGTTACAGAGGTGAGCATCTATACTAGGGCATAACCGGAAATCACCTCGGACATATCCCGTTTTTATCGGCAAATATCAAACACACAATTAGTTTAAAATAAATTTGTTTAAATTCAATTACTTTTTTATAAACATTTAACAAGCTAAAACCGAAAAATTAAAACCATTTTAGTATTTATTTAAGACACAAACATATATTTTGTTGATTTATCATTACGCAAAATGGTGACAATTTTTACCTACACCTGAGAATGGTACTCACCGGGCTAGAGTTGCCACTACTATCATCTTAACCTGGGCTAGAGTTGCCACTACTATCATCTTAACCTGGGCTAGAGTTGCCACTACTATCATCTTAACCTGGGCTAGAGTTGCCACTCTTCAGTTCATATCTGGATCCGGCAAATAGTGCATCCAAATACTCGGATTCAGTACTCGGTGGAGATTGTCTACTTGGCTATGCTCTAATCACTGCTCAGTGTCACCATGCAGCAAAGATCGGCAGTTTCTACATGATTAGTCAAATTGATGATCTGTTAGAATTAGTGAATTCTCAATTATTTTGGTTAGCCAATCGATTAACAAATTGCGAATCAGTTAGCTAATCGATTATTTAAATTGCTCATTTATTCGAATTTGAATTAGCTACTCAAATTTGCTTATTAATTAGAATTTATATTTGCAGCATATTATTGGTAATTGGATTAGCCGT
The DNA here is from genome assembly GCA_959347315.1 of Bimastos eiseni. Classification (NCBI taxonomy): domain Eukaryota; kingdom Metazoa; phylum Annelida; class Clitellata; order Crassiclitellata; family Lumbricidae; genus Bimastos; species Bimastos eiseni. The sequence continues at coordinate 14,768,743 of OY365816.1, read as the reverse complement.
TTGTTTAATTGGTTAACTAATTGATTTATTACATTACTAATCGATGAGAATTAGAATATTAGCTGCTGAAATTTGCTCATCAATTTGAATTAGAATTAGCAGATGTTACCAGGCTTGGGCCTGGATCGGGAGCACCTCTGAGTAGTGGTCTTGAAGGGGCGCTATATTAAATTAATAGGTAGACTAGATTTGATTAGTTAATCTGAATTAATCTAATCAATCAACTAATGCGCTCTAACGAATCGGTCTTCGTCTTCCTCCGAGTCAATTGAGAATTTCCTGTCAAATTTCTGTATTGACTTTTCAACCAGTTGAAATTCGCTCCAGCCTTTTTGATATAGATTAATCCATTTTCCCTTTAATGGCTTATAGTAAACGAAAATTTTGTCTTGCGCATTTTTGTCTTTGGATTACTTGCTGAGGAGATGTTTCTTTTGGACTATTTATGAGACTTCTCTCCATTACCTTTTCTGAGAAGATATAGACCAGGCAAAGCTGGTTGCAGAACGCTTTCATTCCACTTTAAGAATTTTTCTGTGAGAGCAACGTTGAGCAGTATCTTAAATTTTCGAGCAATATCTTGAATTTTCGAGCAATATCTTGAATTTTCGAGCAATATCTTGAATTTTCTAGTAATGTCTTGAATTTCTTGAATGTTCACTAAATTTAAGATGGGTTGAGCCACTCTCCTTTCAGCCACAATGCAGAAATCGGCTTTTGTAGCGTGTCATTAGTTTTTTATACTGACAGGTGTATCATGTTTTTTCCAGCTTCCTTTTTTACCGTTAATCTTTGTTGCATCTGAATTAGAAATCAATATTGTTGACTTCTTCTGTACGATAAATCTCGAGAAGATTTAAGTTGGAGCAGAGGTTTGGTCTGCCCTGCGTGGGACTTCTATATTTAGTTGTTTATCTTTTCTGAATAAATGGCTGTGCAATTGATGTATTGTTTTCAGCCTTCCATTGTCTTTTTAGCCTTCTATTGTTTTTTAACTTTCTATTGTCTTTTCTGCCTTCTATTGTCTTCTAAGCCTTCAATTGTCATTTTAGCCTTCTCTTGTCTTTTTAGCCTTCTATTGTCTCCCTGGATAAGCCTGCCAAGGCTCTGACGACTCCAATGGTCAATGGCGTCGGAGAGAGTCCGGCCTACCCGGGCATCTTTGATGCGAGCGAGCCTAGCGACACGGTTGCCGCAAGTCGAAAGAGGATTGCTCCTTGTGAGGAAGAAGACCAGCCACTCGACAGGAGGAAGGACCCTGTCAACGGCATCAAGAGACCAGAACGGTAAGCTATCAGATTGGCTTTGATCCCATCTTTGTCCGCTTCGATCTTGTCTTTGCCAACTTTGATCTCATCTTTGTCTGCTTCAGTCTCATCTTTGTCATTTTGGATTTCGTCTTTGTCATTTTCGATCTATGTTGCGGAATGTATATTGCCCAGTTTCCTTCTGGACTCATCCTGAGTGAATCTTTTTACAGCAGATTATTGGATGTTATTATTATTATTATTGTTGGTTGTCATGCCTTGAAAATTGATCAGGGTCGAAGCCATGCTACCGCTGCAGAAAGGTTGTTTATATTTATATGGCTATGGTTTTATGGAATTCTGTTTGTTGCTTTTAAAGGTTGGAATCGTCTGACTTCTACTTACAGCAGGCCAGGAAACTGAAACACGAGGGAGACAGTGGGGTGGGTGTCAGACTCATTGGAACTCTTTGCTAGATAGCACTGCTTAGGCCTATGTGTCTTAATGATGGCGGTTGTAGGAGGTGCAGACTTTCAGTGGGATGATGTGTTGGAGAGCTAGAGAGATGGGTAATGGATCGATTAAGTTTACTTATATCCTAATCGATTAGCTCATCAATTTGACATGCGGCTAATTGATTATCTAAAGGTTTTGCAAATTCTAATTCTATTCGATCAGCTAAACCTACTAAGCGATTGTCTTATTATCCATTGGCTGTGAGGGCAGTAACTGGAATGGGGCTTGTGTTTGGAGCCCCATTGGTTGATATTCGATCAGCTAAACCTACTAAGCGATTGTCTTATTATCCATTGGCTGTGAGGGCAGTAACTGGAATGGAGCTTGTGTTTGGAGCCACATTGGTTGATACTTTTGCCTCATCCACTGGCGCTATAGAAGTTAGCGATTGCAAATACAGGTTATTTTTGTTTTTTCCAGCCGGACAAATTCTCGAAAGCGCTGAGCTACATCGAGTCGGTCCTCGCGTTCATCTCGCACTGTTCCGCACTGGAACAGGAACACGTGGAAACTGCCAGGATCCAGAAGATGTACCAGGAGACGATGGGACTGTGCCAGTAAGTAATCCCTGCGAAACTCGCTTCCAAAGTCCAGTTGCATACGAGTCTGAAATCGGAGGCGCTAAACTGAAACGGAAAATTGAAAGTTTAATGGAACTTTTGTTTCAATGTATAATTGGCGTCATGTTTGTCTTCGATTAATTACTTACCAGAAGATGTATCAGGAGATGATGGCGCTGTAATTGTAAAGAAAGAACACACCAACATTCTACAATTATGCACTGAAACAACAGTTGCATCAATTTAAAATTTCTCATTTCATGAATGTTGCAGTGGAAACTTTCAAACGGTTGCTATTAAAGTGAAAAACTCTAAAGCTGTGCCTTTGTTTCATTCTCCTTTGAATCTTTCCTTTGTTTATTTCTCCTTTGAATCTTGCATGTGTTGACTGGCATTCTCTCTCATGTCCAAACCATCAGAGTCTTATTTCTGCTGGATAAATTTGCTTATGATGGAAATCGTGCAATTCATTCTTATAGGCATGAATTTATATTGTATTTAGGACATTAGTAGAGCGCCTCCAGTAGGGTGAATCGTTCGGAAGCGCTCGCAGTTCACAAGGCTTCAACAGAAGAAGCAATTTTTGAGAAAAGTGAAAGAGGATGAGAGACTGCCAGATCGAATTTTAGAGCAAACAGAAGGTGAAAGCTTGTTCCAGAGAGAGAGGAACCAATTGAAGCAATTGATCGAGACTGAGCCATAGCAGTTCAAATACAAGGAACCACGTTATGTCCTCGTGGTCGATGATACTTTACTGATGCCTAGAGATCTTTGCTGTCTATCAAATGCCCGATTGTTTCAATGTGGTGCACAGTCTCAAATTGATGACTGTCGTGTTCTCATTGTAGGTATATTATTCGAGTCATAGAAAACGTCACAAATGCCGAGAAGCATTGCTTACTCGTCATCAGGTATGAAGAGGTCATTTGGCAGCCTGACCCGAATCTGAACTAATAATATGCTGTTTTTGATCTAAACTCTGCTTGCGCATGATGCGGGCGTGATGTTTTGATCGAATCTCCTGTTTGGTCGAAAATGTACTATTTTTATTTAAAATGTGCTGTTTTGTTCAAAATATGGTGCTCTGATCGAACTGTGCTGTTTTGATAAAAATGAGCTGCTTTGATAACATTGTGCTGTTCTGGTCAAAGTGTGCAAAAGAAATGTGCCGATTTGATCGAACTGTACAGGTTTGATTGAAATATACTGTTCTGATAAAAATGTGCGGTTGAATGCAACGGCTCGGTCGTAATTAGAATCGATCGCCTGATCAGGATGCCGCTGACTATGCTATACAAAAGAATGTTCTGTTTTGATCAACATGTACTGTTTTGAACATAAGTGTACTGTTTGATCGAACTGTGTTTATTTATCACAATTTACTGTATTGATCTAACTGTGCTGCTTTGATCTAAATATTCTGTTTTGATCAAAATCTACTGTTCTGCTCTAACTGTGCTGCTTTGATCTAATTATTCTGTTTTGATCGAGCTGTGCTGTTTTGATCGAGTTGTGCTGATTCTGAATGTGCTTGGTGTTGTAGTCTGAGGATTCAGTCCGTCATTTGCCTCAAGTTGTATTATTCCCGTAAATTGGAGATCGCCAAACTGAAGACTGTTCTTGATGAACACAACAAGGTATGGTTGACTGCTCTCTTGGCATATTTATGTAGCACCTTTTTGCGCATCACAGTGTTACTTTGACATATAGATATGATAAGGTAATTGGAAGTGAACTTCGACTGACGATCCCGGGTGAGTTGATGACATGCTCACTCTCACCAACATACACACACACCTGCATACATACACTCATACATACACACACACCTGCATACATACACTCATACATACACACACACCTGCATACATACACTCATACATACACACACACCTGCATACATACACTCATACATACACACACACCTGCATACATGCACTCATACATACACACACCTGCATACATACACTCATACATACACACACACCTGCATACATACACTCATACATGCATGCACACCTACGTTCACACACACCTAGACACAAACATCTACATACATGTACAGTTACACACCTACACATGCTTACACACTCACTCACACACACACACATTTCTGTTTATTATTTCATTTTTCAAACCACACGTCTAATTTCGCACATTTTGCTAAGCTGTGAAGCAACTTCACCGACTTTAAATAAAAATGAAATGAATAGAAGTCATAACAACTTAAACGACATAAACGTCTTTTCGTTTCGTAGAGCTATGCCTCCAAACCGCTGCAGATCCCGTCTCCGTACCAGGCCGGCCATCATCATTCTGCGAACGCGACGACGGCGCCCGGTAACTGGAACCACGCCAACGGAGGAACCCCTTCGCCCCACTCACCCCGTCCGTCTCCATCTCCGGCCGGAAGCATCGGATCCGTCGGCTCAGCTGTAAGTGGGATCCGGACCCCCACGCCAGGACCTAGTTGTGGATTTATATAGCACCTTTTGAAAAGAAACATCATGGGCATGGTCGAGGCTTGAGACACGGTGGCCTACTGGTTGGAGCATTTCCTTGTTATGTTGTGCAGTACTATTGCCTTGGGAGCAGCACAATACCCCTGGGCTTAAAACCCCTCCCCCCCAGACATTACCCTCTGGACATTAAGGCTCTAGACTCTCTTGCCTCTGCGCTTGCCTTAAATGCATTAGTAGATATAAACTTAATGTGGAAGACATGCGGAGTGCATTGTTGTCTTTAACTTACCTTTCCTCGTCTTACCTTGCCTTTCCTCGTCTTACCTTAGCCTGCTGCTCCACCTGTACTTACAATAGCCGAGTAGGCTGTACTCCATAGCCTACTCGGTTGTTGTAGGTACACCTTTAGTGAACGGATCAGACGGCGGGGAGAGGACCGGCCAACCGTCTTAGTATGCTGAAGCCGAAAAAGTGAAATCGCTAACACATCTTGCCCATGAGCTGCCTCTCAGTTGAGCTTAAGGGACTGTTGTTGCACTTCCTCTTCTCCTCCTTCTCTTTGTCCTACTTCAATTCCTACTTCTTGTCCTCCTCCTCCTACATCTCCTACTCTCCTCCTCCTTCTTCTTCTCCTCCTACTTCTTCAACTCCGTCTTCTCTACCTCCTTCTTTTTCTCCTTCTATTTTTTCTCCTTCTTCCTCTCCTTTTTCTTCTCCTCCTCCTCCTCCTCCTCTTTGTTCAACTCCCTCTTCGTGTTGTTGTTCTCCTTCTCCTAATTATTCAATCTCTCCCCCTTCTTCTCATCCTTGTTCTTTTCCTCTTTCTTCAACTCCTCCTACTCCTCCCCCTTCTTCAACTCCTTCTCCTCCTCGTTCAACTCCTTTTTTCTTCTTCTTTTCCTCCTAATTCTTCAACTCCTCCTTCTTCTCCCTCTTCTCCTTCTCATCCTTGTTCTCCTCATTCTTACACTTTTTTCTCCTTCTTTTCCTCCTTCTTCCCCTCTCCTCCTCTTCCTTCTACATCACCCTACCTGACGGTGTGCCTCTGTTATGTGTATGTCAGGGAAGCAGCAATGGCGGCGATTCGGCTGGTGGAATGGGGAAGCCGTCGTCCGTGATGAACGGTCACAGTATGACGTCGATCGTCGTTCCACAGAGAATACATTCCGTCATGATGAACTACTTGAGCCACACGAACCATCTCTACCAGTGCCACGAGTCGTGGGATCAGGCGGACACCATCCTCGCCACGCATCCACGTTCGTATACTCCTCATGATCATCCGGTTCTTCCCTCGGTCATATCGATTGTTTTGGTTATCGTCTTCCCGGATTGATCCTATGCATTGGGATTGTAACGGACATTGACCATGTCAGCGATCATAATCGTTGGGATTGTATTGAATGTCCGATCATAATCATTGGGACCATATTGATCATTGGTTGGGTTGGGTTGTTGATAGTGTGTGCTATGTAACATTCATGTTGATCTTGTCAGTGTTCATTAATACTGGAATCATGTTAATCAACACTTGTCATTATAGTTTGTAGCTGTTGTCTTGGAATGTATGCCATTTTAGTGTGTAGCTGTTGTTTAATAGTATATGCCATTGGTATTATAGTTTGTAACTGTTGTCTTCCAATATATGCTATTGTCGTTTGCAGCTCTTACCTTGGAATACATGCTATTGTAATCTTAGTTCATAGCTATTGTCTTGTAATACAAGCCATTATCATCATAGTTTGTAGCTGTCGTCTTGGAATACATGCTATTGTTGTTGTTGTTGTTTGTAGCTGTTGCTGAATTTTTCCATTCACTGGAAGTCGAACATGGTCCCATAGATTTGCACAGTTCCACGCTGGCGCTCATCCGATACGCGTCCGAAGTCGTCGGTCGCGTCAGAAACAACGCGAAGCGGTTGTCCTAGACAGCATGGCAGATTGACAACCGGTCAAAACCATGACGAATTACCCGTGGTTGGTCATCGGTCCAACAACCACGTCGACGAAGCGTCTGTCGCGGGTCGGGCTTCGCGAACGTTTGCACGTCGTCCGGGCCGAGCCCCGGACAATGTCGCTTGGTCGACGGATGATAACGAGAGCCAGAGTCTGACGCTTGCTTCACGGTTAAAGTTATTTTTTGAGAGACGATGATGACCCGGTTTACGTCGTGGATAGATTGATTTCCGTTGGCCGGGGGCTGGACTGCCCACCCGCCCGACCGCTCCGGGTTGTTAGCCAGATCATCCATAGAGTAGTTTTTTGGTTTTGAACAGTGGTGGTGGTCATTTAGTTTTTGTTTCAGCGTGTCTTTCAGTCTGGGAGGGGGTTTGTGGGGTTGAAGTCGAACAAGATCTGGGGACTCGATCTGTCGGATGTGTGTCAGGGAAGAAAGACCGGCGATCATCGAACTGACAGAGCAGATGCGGTCTTGAACGGTCCATGATCGAATACTGGCGACCCGTTCCAGTCGATCATTTGAGAGACGAAGCGCGTAGAGTGTCTTTGTTCTGTGCACGGCCATCGATCAGGTCTTGTTCTTTGAGGTCTTGGTCAATTTCAGTTCGATCATGTTAAGAATATTGTTCGATCATGTTAAGAATATTGTTCGATCATGTTAAGAATCTTGTTCGATATTGATCGTGTTTTAAAATCATGTGAGTGTTGCCGAAGTGCGATCATGATTGGTCTCATCATGTGAGTGTTTGCGAATTGTGAGCTGTCGTGCGACGAATCGATTGGTCGACTGGATCACGTGTCTGTCACATGATCGATCGGTCGTAGATCTGATTGGGACCAGATGCCAAACACATGATCGTGCAATATATGCAATATCTGACAGCACAATGTGCATGTAACATGATTTTCCACATGAGTAACCTCCTTAAAGTGTCTGTCACTTAGATGTGAGTGACGAGGTACTTGTTAACGTGCTAGCATTGTTGATGTTGCGTTGTTTGGCACAATGTTCTGATTTCTTTTTGATCTGTCATACCGGTCGATTATGTTGGCTTGCGTTTCCAGTGATTTCTGTTGTCGTTCCACTTGACTTAATCTCCTCCATCTTGACTTAATCTCTTCCATCCTGACATAATCTCTCTTGTCTGTGACTTGATGGATCTCTTTGCGTATATCCGGACCTTCTGCTCGTCTTGGGTCTCCTCTTAAATCTCGTGCGTAGAAGCATGCTTTAAGTCTTCTCAAATCTTGCCTCTTAAATCTCCTGCTCTTAAACCTCCTGCACTCAACTCTCCTGATATTAAGTCTTGTGCGCTTATGTCTTCCTTTCCAAAATCTCCTGCTCTCAAACCTAGCTGTTAAGTCTCCTATTCGTAAATCTCTTGCTCTTAAGTCTCCTGCTCATTCTGGTGCTTTTCGGTATGCCACTCCTAGATCTCTTAACTGTACTGGCAGACAAAGACAGCATCCAAGATATCTGGCCTGCAATTATTATGCAAATCTTCCATTGTCGGGGTGCCATTTTCTGCGCAAGTCGTGCTTTTGTCTCTGAGCTGTCTGGTTAGTTGTAAATATTTTCATGCGTGCTTAGAGGGTCAATGATATTTGTCGTCAAAGTTGGATCGCCATTAGCTTGCGTCGTTCTAGTGAATTTCGAGGATCTGTTGTGGGAGAGCGACTCTGGCCTGTTTTAGAAAATGATATTGATCTGTGGCTTATTGCTTTCAGTGATATTGACAAGTGATTATATTCAGAGATTGAAAAATTTTAAAACGTCTTCTTGTTCAGCTCTTGGTAATGAGGAGGTTGCATGCGACGAGGTTGTTGCGTAATCGAGCCATTCTCAAAAGACACCTTCAAAGGTGGCTGCTGGGATTATCGTTTTTAGGGTTTGCCGTGTTCTGGCCTCCCTTTGTTTTAACCTGCTAGAGTTCCTGGTACGTGGTAACCTGGAAATAAGACTGCTTTTTTTCTAGGTTTTTGTTCCAGCATCTCCTGTGCAAAGTTGGGGATTGCTTACATTTGAAAAATGGTTGAGAAATCATGATTGTTGTTGGCCACCCAGATGATTTCATCCTGTATTTTTTTTTACGAATGAGAACTGTATTGGCTTTAAGTTGTTCGTTATTAGCCAACTTTTATAGGCAGATGAAATTTGTGGATTTTGTTGGTGAAAGTTAAGAACAACGTAGCAGTTTCGAATCGTTCTTGTTCAGCCATAAGGCGTGCGATGAACTGAGCGTTTATTGAAGAATTTGCCCTAGAAACTGCTAACCTAAGACATAGATTAGGATGAGTTAATCTGAAAGCTAGAATAGTTTTATTTGTCGCTTTTGTCACTCTCTCAGTCAAATTACTGCAGCAATGAAACTGTCGACTTCTTAGCGTCCTATGCAAATTTGTTCGTTTGTACTTATTTTATGCCACTGAGAAGAGCCATTTTTCCAGCTTTGAGCAATGTCAAAATGTCTGCCAAGACCAAAATGCTGTTTGATGCGTTTACAAAAGACGGATGCTTGACTTGCGGACGTAAGATGTCGGCTGACGTGCAATCCCGCGTCTTTTTGTGATTGAAGTAGAGCTTGTTGGAAGAACTTTGTTACATTCTTTTAACTTTGGTAATCAATCAATTCCATTAAAATCGTTCTTTTTAACTGTGATAGAGTAAGACATGAAACGGGGTTTAGGACTCGAATGTCGTCCAACTGTTTTGAGATGTTTACGGTGAGCCTTTCACGAATTCGACGAATGTTATGAAATGACGATTTGAAATGGGAGCCTGCAAGCACAGAAAGTTTCAGCATTCGAATTCAATGCGGATAATTATTAGTGTGACTGTTTTCTTTGTCTACCACGGTAGACGATGCTGTCGAGTTTCCGAGCTTGTAATGTCTGAAGGCAATGAATGCTTTTACTGGGTTGACTGCCTTTTCTCTCGGTTTGCATGTATTTATTTTAAGCTTAAAATGTTAAGTTCGCATGAATTTCGTGTCGATATGCTGCTCTTGTGTCGGATGTAACCATTCGCTGATTTGGTGTACCTGTATGTGTGTATGTTCGAAGACTAATATAATTGGCAAGTATTTCGTCTGTCTACTACTCGTTTTCTGTGCAGTCATTGTTTTTGAGACAGGCTATCAAAAGACTTTTTCCTGTTCACAATTTCTTATCTTTGGTTGATGTCAGCTCAGAGAATTTCCTAGTGTTCACTATTCAGTTAGCGTGTGAGAAAATTTGCGGGATGTCTCGTGTGTGACGCGATTCGCTGGGTTTCAGTTAATTTCGTTGGCCGGAAAGTAGAGTTGGACTGTTTTAGTTTCGCGTGACTCTTGTTTGTGAAGCGATTATTAGATGGATCGAGTGTTTAAATAATTCTCATTCGATCGTTTCGATCTTTTACCCACTGAACTGTCATTCCTGTGAAGCAGTCTGTTGCATAGTTGATTATAGTTTGATATGAATTTCTCTTTTTTGTTAGTTTTATCTCCCATAATCTGCACCGGTACTTTTACTCTAACGATTGATCGTACCTTGACTGATCTTGTGAATTCTGGTTGATTGATCTTAAACGATTGATCATGCCTCGATTGATCGTGTGAATTCTGGGTTAATGATCTTGAACGATTGACTGTGCCTTGATCTTTTGAACTCCGGTTGGTTGATCTTCCACGATTGATCGTTCCTCGATAGATCTTGTGAATACTGGTTGATTGATCTTGAGCGCGTTGAGTCGCCAGGTGTTGCTACCGTGTGATGTCATTCCTTTGCCTCGATTTACCTTGAAGTCGTTCGCCTTGATAAGCCTTATCGTATTGTGTGATGAGAGATGTCGACGCCCATCCTATGTCAATTTTTGGCCTGTACTGTGTCAATTTCCTCGAATATTATCTCATTGGTCCTGCACTGATCCGTTCTAATGCACTCTAGTGACTTGGTATACATCAAGTGTCTCTACCGTGTGATGTCCCGTTATTACTTATTGAATTAGCCTTCGTTTAAATTTGTATAGCATCATTTTAGAGTTATAAAAATAGGCTCGAGTAGATGGCTCTTTGGAGACTAATTTAATTTTTATGATATTCAGTTATGGTGTTTATGATAGAAGAAGCTTGCCTTTGTGCGACAGGATACTGTTTGAAATTGTGAGCAAGGAATGGCACAAGCGTAGGAAGTCTTGCGTCCGCATTACATACTCGCTACTCTCTGTAGCAGTTTCTGGAGCTGCCTTCGTTTGCAACTACAAATACATTGTTGTAGCTCATTAATTGTAATTGGTAGATGAACCCTTGCATTTGTAAATAAGCTGTTGAACGGTTGACATGAAAACTGCATTCTCAGATTGTGACAGAGTTAAACATTTTGTTAATTATTTCACCCCAATGACATACGAGTTCGTGAGCAATGTTTTTTCAAGGCACCCAGTCTGAATCAATTACGGCTTTCTCAGCATTTTACAATTGAATGGCTGATTTTCGAGTCGTGAAATTTAGCGACGAGCTTGTTTGGCATGTGTTCGTCCAGTAAGGGTTGCGTTCTGTCCTTTTACAAAACCCGTGTCATTGTGGCCAGATTTCTGTTGAGTCTCGTTTTATTTGGCTGTGGATATTGTTTTCAACATATAGTTGAACCAAATTTAAAAATCAAACCCATTTGACATGACCGTAATCTTCGCATTGTCCCTTTTTTCTGGAATTCGTAGTGCTCATCGATTTTCAGGTAGCATGATAGCATTGAGAATTTCCTGTATTACTCATGTTTGCTAGGACCTTTTTTTGCTGACAGTACCTACCGTATCATCGCAGTTAAGTCAATTCATACCTTGTCGAATGGTATATCTTGGTTTGGTTAACTTTGTTTTTTTTATTGCGGTATGGTTATGGCATTGGTAAATATTGCTGTTGTGAAGGGTACGATGAATCGCTTATCAAACTCTTGTCTCCAACGTTTAGACTTGAATGTTATACCTTCAAAGGTAAAGTGGTATTAATGTTATCACCAGAATCAAACATCCTTGTTACATACTGTTGAAGTGCATGCGCGTGAACTAGTAGTTGTTATCGTCTATCATTTAGCTTCGACCGAATGTCGTTAAAGCCAACGAATGCGTTGTGTGATGCTTGGGCGTGCACTTTGTGATCAAAGGGTTGTGAGTTGAAAGTACCACTGGTGTGTGTTCTGTCCCACTTGTGCAGCTGCCTACCTCGTGGCCATGCGAACGGGGTTACATGCAAGTGATATTGGAAAGAGTTTGCATTTAGAAGCTGGCTGATAGTATGTGCTGACTTTGAGGGAAGAGGTGCTAGTATCGGTGTTTGAAACAAGGCTTAGTAGGAAATTTTATAATTTTCAAGAGGGTGTGTAGTTCCTTTTCACAGATTCGATTATCATGGATCAGCCTCGATAAGGGCAATGGATAATAGTCCATCATAGTACATTAATTTCTGCAATGCCGTTCACTGTTAGGCTTGAGTTGATAACTATTTTAGAAGCTTGTCGACTTGTTCTTCCGTGGGAACCTCAACGACTATAGTCTATAGTCCATGCCGGCATAGTGTGCCGCCGCTCCTATATTAGTTGTTTTTTTTTAATTAAAAAAATCGTGTGCAATTGTTGACATTGAGCGGTTTTATAAGTACCACCCAACAGCAATTGCATCACAGAGAAAGACGTCAGCTTAGGTCTAAACGGAGGTATTAGTTTAAAATCTGATTAACAACGCTGTGTCGTTTTCAACTTGTATTATCGTCGCCCTCCTCCTTATTCCTGATTTGGGACGATGAACATTGTGAAATAACAGCGGACGAGCTGTGGCTATCTGGGATACCGTGAACCAGCGGTATTTCGAATCAGTAAAACCATGACATTGACCTCAACCGAAACACTATCATCTGGATTCCAATTTCACTGACGCCATTTTGCGAGTAGCGTCTACGCATGTTGACGTCATTGTTGATTATTGAACTTGCGAGTCTGTTGGCAGATGCCACGACTGCAAGCTCCAGAAGTCAAGGTTACCGTTTTTGTGCACAAATTAGGATAAATGAAATTAAATAGTTGTGAATTACGTTGAATTACGAATGACGCTATTGCATACGATCATTTTACTCAGTTTAATGCGCACTCGATCGAGTCCATGTTTGATGGTATTGTGTGTGAACTGTTGACTTTTAGGGTTGTGGAGAAATGGACTATTTTTGTTTTATTGGCCTGCGGATCACCTATGTCAGCGTGCAAACGTGCGGTCTATAAGCTTATTCCCAATGAAACCCGTATGGTTCCCATCTACCACCCGTGTAGCCTACACGAACCCGTAATTTGTTTGCAGGGCTCAAATATGGAAGGGGCGCAAATTTCAGTATCATAAATTCATTCTTTCTTGAAATATGGCACATTTTCATTCACGAATGAAAACTAAAATTAAAGTTTAAAAGCGCAACTAAGAAAGTGTTTTGGTGGGAATTATGCCAGTTAAATTATTGCTTGTGTATTAATCAATTTTATATTTTATTCGAAATACAAAATGTGGCGGCGCCAGATTGATGTTAGGCACAGGGCGCAATTATAGCTCGGTACGGCTCTGTTTGTTTGACCAGCATATCATCTTAAATTCAACAGAAGTCGATGGCTTCATGAATCATGACCAAACTTACTCATTTCGGGACTATCTGTGAATGCCAAGGGTATATGGCTATAGCACGAGATTGTTATAACGTTGCTACATTTACTACACGCCAGATGACCAAACTACACGAAAGAGGGTTGTTGGCCCTCCTTGGTTTTAATGTGCATGATGCCGGCTGATTTATAAACTATAAACTTAGGATTTCGCGCGAACTGTTGCATTTTTCCGAATCTGCTGTCGAAGGTGACCGGATGTCGTCGTTAAAAATTAAACATTTATGTATATCTATGTTAATCTGAGCAGAAGGACAGATCCATTGGGCCCATGACGGGACCGCGGTTGTTGCGCCGAGGGCTGCCGTGGACTGAACTAACATGGCCGTTACTGATTTCGTCTGTGTTACGTGTTGTTAATTATTGGCCGCTAGAAGTAGAAGATTTGTCTGCGGTCGTAGACAGGACCTGAATCTGTCCATTGCTACTTGTATGGGTGGTTTTCTTTAAGAGGATTACGGATTAAGCTAATCGAATCCGATTCTGAATGCAAAGTTAATATATGCAGTTGGATAGAGCGCGATATGTATCTGGCGTTAATTGGTTGGAAAATGGACCGGGTCCGTAAATGTATATCTTAATTAGGGTCGATTATTTAGCGTATAGACGAAACGGATTGTCCGTTGTGAGAAACTGTGAACTTGCGTTTTCCGAGGTTGTTTATGTCGCCGGGTTTGTTTATTGATAAACTTGTGTATTAATTTAAAACTGTGTTTTATTCCACCGGCGCTATAGAAGGCAGGGAAAATGAGACGCGAAGTCGGATTTTCTGTCTCCGATGTGGACTGGCGATTGAGAATTCTTTGGCTGACGAATGAGTTGTGGAGTTCAATATTTTAAGACAATTATAGTTCAATGCAAGTCTTTCTTTCCATGTGCTAGTTGACTCGAGCTGCTACTCGGATAGACCTGTCATAACCGTAAACAACAAAAGAAGTCCAGCCCTTATCCTGGAGCGCTGCGTCTAGTCAGAGGGGTTGTCTAGGCCTGTCGATCGATAATTCGTTCGTAGGCTAGGCTAATTATGAGCTCGAAAATTTCTTAAATCAGTCACTGTGCCCGTATGCTGACGATCTGACCTCTAGGTTGCAGAATTGATTTGACAGAGCGTCGGTTAATAATCTGTCTCAGTGTCTCCTAGGCCTAACGCAGCATTTTAATGGCGGTGAATAAGTACGAAAACTGCATTACATTAACTTTTTTAACATCGAGGGTAGAAAGGGGCAGAAGATATGCCACGACTGGTCTCGACTGTCTCGTGTATGACGAGAGAGATTGGAAGGCAACGGAGTGGGTTTATTAGAATAGCCATTAATTATTGAAGACGTAAAGTAGGCCTAAGCAAATGGGCACATTGTTTAATAACACAACTGTATTTTCACACTTTGGTGTAGGCCTACGTCACATTAGACACGCATTCATATTAAGAGCGTTTTTCACAGCACATTACCAAGACCGTATTCGTAAAACACACTAACATCTGCCTCTCGGCACAGCCGTTTGCATGTTTGGTTTTATTGGGAGTTAAACCCCGAAGGAGGAGCAGCCTGAATTAGGATTGGATTGAACGAGCGGCAAGATTGTCGGAGGAACGAAGAATTTTCAGAATTCGCTCCAGAGACGAGACGAGATGCAGCACTAAAAGCGCAACAATCAGTGCAGAGTGCAGCTGTAAAATGAAAATTGCGTGGAATGTGTTTTCTGACCCATCGCAGCCATGCCTCTCAAGGCTCCCATTGGTCTCATCCGTAGAGTGGACAACGCTTGTAGCACCACGCGGTCCAGCATTGAGCGCAACGACCGTTAATCGCACAATTGCTTCTTTTAAAGTCCAATCTCAGTCCTGCCCTTAATACATTCTGTCCTCCGGTTCACAAATCTTCGTACCCAAAGAAGCTCGTTGTATACCGTTGTGTGGCATGGTGGCCGATTGGTTAGAGCGGTCGGCCCGTAACGTTTAGTGTGGTGAGCGAGCGGGTTCGACTCTCGTCCGAGACGTCACGGTGTAGGGACCTTGAGCAAGTCCTTCGCGCACACTTGCTCTGCAATTACAAATGCAATTGCGCCGTCGAGGCGTGTGCACTTCTGAATTAAACTGTAAGAAGGGCGATATATCAACTAACAGTTGTATTGTATACAACTGTATTTGATATCGCCTGTCTTACGAAGCATGAGCAACTGAGTTCTGAAGTGCACAAACGACCATATGACAGAACAGCATGAGCAACCGAGTTAAGCACTTGCTCAATGCCTCGGCTTGGGAGAGGCTCGAACCCGTACTATCTCAACGCTGCAGGCCGAACACTCTAACCAATCGGCCACAATTCGCAGCTTCTCCGTCTCTCTCTTTCTGTTTCTGTCTGGATGTCTTGTCTGTGTGTGCATGGGTGGGGACACCCAATGAGAGGGGTAGAAATGTAGGGGCAAACATGTATAACATGTCCTCTCTCTGTAAAAGCTGGGGGACTTGTCCCCTTGTCCCTTCAGGATCGCCCCTTGCTTAACTTGAACGCTCACCTGCACACCATGACCTTACATGGCCCTCCCATCTCAACCCCATAATAGCCATTCTCATAAATTCGGGCACCGACAGGTTCCAGAGCTGTGCTGACATCACACGTCGCCTGTTCTAAATAAAAAAATAATCATTATATTATATTGCATTTATTATGCACGCAAGGCCAGCAACTCTCAGCTATCCGCGATGTGAAGCTATCATGTGTGAAGGAGTTGCCTGAGGTCGCTTCACAGGAGGTTCCAACATAGTGCTACAAGCTGAGTTCTCTAAACAATCCTATAAATGTACTAAATGGACTCAGCCTTTTATTATATATATATAAATATATATATATATATATATAGACGACATTAGACGTGCATTCTACATGAATATAAACGATTTGAATATTGAATAACATAGTACTATGAATACTCAATAGCATCAAATCACCAACAATCAATCACATTATTTTTTAAACTACTTGATCAATGTGCACTACTGTTCACAATAACAAACAATTGTTACACGCCAAATGTTATACAAGCAAAACGCAATGCAGGCAAAATGCAACATAATTATTAAACTTTCATAAAGATCTTGTAAACTGGCAATGCCACTGAAAAACTCAGCAATGTTCAGAAACAATCTGTTACAAACTGTTTTAAAATATCATAAAACATGTTAGATGTCTGACGATAAAATCTCCGACCATAATAATATTTTCCATAAAATGTTCACTAATTACACAGTAGTTTTTATTAATTACAAGTACACGTAGAACTCTCATACAATCGAAGAACAATAAAATTCGCTGGCAAGAAAATATCTCTGGTTAAATGATTAAACAATCTTCAAACAGCGCCATTTCAAGAGGCGCTCATTACAAAATATGAAATGTCAATAGGAAAATATTGAAATAAGAGAATGTCATATCGATAAAAGCTGACACTGAACAATAGTCAATATTAAATGTCATCTGGTCTCAAGTAGTAAAATTTAAGAGCAAGAAATGAAGAAAAATCAAAAAAACCAATCAATAACAAAACAGTGATCATTGTCACCCGTCACCCGTGAATCGTGACCAAGGGCATAACTTTCCCCACACTCCCATTCCCTCACTACTTCCTCTGACCCTCATGACATTTTTAAAAACTTGGTATGATCCTATTGACTGCAACAATGTGGATGACGTCATCAGTTTATGCAGTTTAAAAGAATTAGTCAGTTAATGGGAAGGAATAATTATTGCAAAATTTAATTGTCATTGCTTAAACTTGTTTCGAACTAGAAATAAAGACATTTTTTGGCAAAAATATTTAAGTACATGGGCAAAGAGTGATTATGGCAGGCACTACGACGGTCACAAGACAAAGTTATATCCTATGGTCGTGACATCTACCACCTAACAGTGTAATTACAATAACACTCACAAGGTCTCATCTGTACTATAATTACACTGACAAAAAAACTGTACAACTTAAGGGCACTAAATTTGAACTACACATAAAATATTTTCACACCATTGCGCAGCCACTTGTAATCAATGCACTCATTGCACTGTTACGACCGAAAGATAACACCAGATGGTAGGAATATAATTACACTATAATCAGGCTACAATGTGAGATAAATGGCGAAAGTATTAGATAACAAATAGAACAGCAATTGTGATGGGTATAATGTTAAACACTGAGATAACATTAGATAATGGGACCAATGATGAGCACGATAACATTGGGAATAACATTAAGAAGGGAACAGTTGACATTAGATGATGGGAAATAACATTAACTAGTGAGAACACATTAGACAGTGGGAATAACATGATTGATAAAGCAAATAAGACAGTGGGCATAGCATAGTCAATAATGTGAATAGCATTAGAAAATGGGAATGACATTACAAGGATTGAATGTAACCGATGCCTCAGAGCACGAGAAGCAAGTAACCAGTTTACATTACAAGTAAATTATTAAAGTAACTTGTTTCAGTACAGGTAACAATTATTAAGTTAGTTATATTGTAAGAAGCAAAATTGTGATTAAAACAATTGTTGCATTGTGCTAAGTAAGTTAAATGCAAAGAAGAGCAGTCCCTTAATATAGCCCTGAGACAGCCATGACTGCCTATGAGTATGAAATGTAAGTGACTTCATTTTCTTAGCCTTGGCACATGAGGGCAGATGGCCATTCCTCTCCCTCGCCATTTCATCTTCCCACTGACAGTGTATGCTCAGTGCACTATTGCCCTATTGCCCCCTATTGCCAACTCATAGCTGAGTTGGCAATAGGGGGCAAAACCAGCAGAAATCTCTAACCAAATGTCTGCAGTTGTGGGGATTTGAACCCCGACCTCTCGGTTGACAGTCCGGCACGATAACCACTTCAGCCAAAACCGTAGTTTTCCACATAGTGTTTCCGCCAAAAACCATCGCTTTTCATTTACAGCCAAAAACCATCTTTGTCAGATCACCACTATTGATCGTCACCTTTGTTGGACATCGATTTTCATCTCATCAACAACATATCAAGCATTATTGCCCTGTGTAAGGGTGAAAGGTCAACCACAGACAAGTGCAACATCTGACAATATGATGAACAGAACAATAGATGAAGACTACTCGATTGAACTAAGTACCGTTAGATACTAATGACTCCATTTCTTTTTCTGAACCTTTCGTCACGCCTGCGTCCTGTGACGGTTTTGCCGTCACAGCATCCACCAAATCCTCCATCGTCTCATCGCGTACCACTCGGTCGCCATTTTCGGTCTTAGGCGTTTGCGATTCTAAATTATCAACGTCTGAAAACAATGGAATTGATGATTTTACATTTCATACTCTTGCTTTACACAAAACAAAACGTCAGATTCTGTTTCTCTTATACCACGACAAGTATACGTTTGTGGTCTTTCAGTAATGCAATTTAATCAATGTAATGTAATCAAGCATTTATATAGCACCACTTATATCAGCAGCGCTCTTATGGAGGTCTGTGATTGGGCAAGGGAACAGGGAAGGTGTTTCTGAAACTGGCAAGGCGAGAGGGTCAGTAATTCCAGGCGCAGGGACTGTGGAAGAGTGGAAGACAGTTGCAAGGGCCAACCAACATAGGCAAAGCTCTTCGACTGGGCCGTAGCAGAGCACATGCGCGGAACAACAAGAAGGCCGCGAGTGGAAGAGTACAATGCAGGCAGTTGTTTATCACCAAAGAATAACAGACGGTCACACAGTCTACTGTTTATTGCAGACGCTGAGGAAAATTGCAAGACACAGATTTTTAAAGTAGATATAGGCAAAGGTCAAGAGCCAGCCCAAGACTCTGCTGGATAGATAATATAAATGAGGACATGGCATCACTTCGACTAACACTAAGGGGAGTAAGGACACTTGACAAATGACAAAGGAGACAATGGATATCATTTATACTTACCCATCGCCGTCAAACGGCTACCACTCGGTCGATGATGATGATGATTATGATGATATATACTGTTTATTCAATACAACAAACATAAGAAAAGCAAGCTGAGGCCTAATGCTTCAACAGTTAATATCTTACTAACTCCTAACCTGATTTCTCGTTGTGGTTGAAATCATTCTCACTTGTGGTAAACATTCAAAATGAAATCTTACAGCTACCTGTACGAATGGCGGTCTTCTTTAATCGGATAGCGGATTAAGCTAATCTAATCTGATTATGAATGTAATACGAAATGGGAGATGGAGTAGAACCAGTCAAAATGTTGATTACACCTCAGCACTTGATGTATCAGACCAAGTCATCAAAAATGTTGCCAGTGCTCTGAAAGAGGAGTAAGCATCACTTGGACTAACACTACAGGGGGGCTGTGAACTTGACCAATGACCGAAGACAATGACGATAATTTATTCGTACCCATAGCTGCCAAATGGCTGGCTTAGAGAGAGCGATGATGACGATACTTACATATCATTTCAAGCAAGAAGTATATGCAAATGCATATGCTGAAGACTCCAATTCATTTGCTGCAAAAACGGTTTACTAAAATTCAAAGAGTTCACAAAAGCGTTTGATAGTGCGTGCTAAGGATTAGGCGTTCCCCACTTACTTACTTACTTTGATGATTTGTAAAGGAGATTTCTGACCGACCTTCGACCTTTGCCACGAGTGTCGTTGGAGAAGCCTTGCGCGGTCTCCATTTTGCCGTTTCTAGAAGGAGGATGAGAATGAGGAGGAAAATGAAGGAGAAGACAGCAAATATGCGGAACATCGTTCGAGGACCGTAGAATTCGAAAAAGGCTCCTCCAAGCGCAGCTCCAACCGCTCGACCTTGAAACACACCCAACTGCAAATGACTGTAAGGCTTCCACAGCCACAGGCACAGTGAACATTTTACAGTATTACATATGTATCCAATAATCTCACAAATTCAATAACTCAATTATCCAGTATAAAATATAACATACATAGTATGTGTTGGTATGCAGTGACCAATTGGTTCGATCGCTTCCCTTTTATAACGCAAAAGTATTGGGTTGAGCTCCTTACAGCCTGAATGAATGGAATTTGTCCTGAACAATAGAATGTGTTGTGAACGAACAGAATGTGTCATGAACGAACAGAATGTGTCATGAACGAATAGAATGTGTCATGAATGAATGAATAGAATGCATCATGAACAACATAGAATGTGTCATGAATGAGTAGAATGTGTCATGAACGAATAGAATGTGTCATGAACGAATAGAATGTGTCATGAATGAATAGAATGTGTCATGAATGGATAGAATGTGTCATGAACGAGTAGAATGTGTCATGAACGAATAGAATGTGTCACGAACGAATAGAATGTGTCATGAATGAATAGAATGTGTCATGAATGAATAGAATGTGTCATGAACAAGTAGAATGTGTTGTGAATGAATGGAATGTGTCATGACTCATGAATGAATAGAATGAATCTGTCACGGCCAATTCCTTAGAAAATTACTACTGAAAACCAGTAAAATCCTATGATCTAAATTGAGAGAAAAGTGTGAATATTGATAAACGAGCCAAAATCAACTGGAAAGCTCAATAATGACCTCACAATTTTCCGCTTTGCTAGAGGTTAAAAACCTACTAACCAATGCTGAAGTACATCGCCCCCATGATGCCCTGAACGGTACCATGCATCCCCGGGGGCGTAAGGGTACTTCCCCAGGCCGTGACGGCTGGGTAGAGCAACCCGAAACAGATGCACTGCGACGCTTCCGTGATGATTGCGACCCAGGGATTCTCGATGAAAGAATTGGCCAGCAGACGAACCGAGTAGACTGCGAACACAACATAGAGACACGCGCTGAATCCGAACTTCCGAATAAGCGCCCCAGAGAAGAACAGCACGAATGCCTCAAGAACGCTGGAAACGAGTAGCGCCACCCCGAACACGGACTGCTCCGCGCCGAGGTCCTTGAGGAACCAGAAGAGGAATGCCTCGAGATCTCCGGAGATGATTCCAGCCACGAGCATCACGAGGTACGCGATGACGAGGTGGAAGTTGCAGAGGAGAACGCGAACAGTGTTTGCCACTCCATCGGTCGACGACGACTTCGGAGTCTTCTTGTAGAAGTAGACAGTGAGTCCGGTGAGGAACAGCAGGCAGAAGTACGCGATGAACGAATAGAGGTAAGAGTTGCCCGCAGTGTACCTGGCCAGCGCAACCATGATGAAGCCTGACGTCAGCGCAAACGATCCGAATGCCACAGTACCCCAGAGTCGCTGCTTCCCGAACTCGCCGTGTTTGTCGCCGAGGTAAACGTACACAAGGCCGTCGAGGAGATTGAAGATCGGACTGAACGCCGATTGCCCGAGGAAGAAGAGAATGAAGACCAAGGCAAACGTCTCCTGATACCTCGGAACCACCTGATCTGCACTGACTTCGGACGTGGACGCATTACCACAAGTGACCAAGCACTCGTGACGATCTGCCAATGGACAGAACTCATTCGTCTCGAGCGCCACTCTGAGATGCGGGTCACAGCTGCTGTCATCGCCTAAGCTACAATTTTTTATGGTCAGTGACGAAGGCACGGTCAGTTCCGCAACGAATTGACATGATTCTGGAGATTTCATCGCCAAAGCGGTAACGCTACCGTTATGTTCATTACTTTGAATGTCGATGCTGAAATCGACGCAACAGCGCAACACGCAGACCCTAGGATGGTCAAAAGTGAGTGCATCACGCAGAGTGGAATCGACGGAGAGACTGCCCGACGAAACCTGACTAGACTCAGACACGTTGGACCTGACATCGTCACACATCGCCAGCGATGCGCTTCGGCAACAGACTCTCCACTCCGCTTCCGTGGGAGACGGACTGGACAACACCGGAGGAACGAAGAGGATGCAGAAGTGGAAGATGCCAGCGACCACACAGCAGATGAAGATGATAAGGCGGTGGCGATGCAGCCTGTCCGCCACTACACCTACCACTGCTCTGACGACCCCTGTGAGGGCCGTTGTGACGCTGAGGATGATTGCTGACTCGGCCGGACTGAGGCCCAACTGCTTCATGTATACCGGAAGATACGGCAGCAGAACTGCTATGGCTGCAACGCAAACACATCCAACAGCCTGCGTTACACTTCATTAATTCATTCATAACATTTATACAGCACACCTCGATGAGTCTATTCAGAGGTGCTCCCAGCCCAACCATGGCGATACATATCAGTCTGAAGCAACTTGTAAAGCTAAGGTGCATTACTCCATGGCAGAGGCGTCAATCTGTGTTCAATATCTAGATCAACGCCTCTGCTCTTTGGCAACATTAGTATTTCTAAGGGGAGTATGTTCCAGGTGGAAGGGCCAACAGCTGAGAAGGCTGCCAATTCATCCTCAAAAGTACCCATATTGTTAACCATTGTTAATAAGTAATTCTAATCAACTGTAAAAACTGTTTGGTTTTATTTTACTTTATTGCATAAAGTACGAATCTATCAAAATCTGCAAAATACCTTATTATAGTATCAGTTTGCCATCATAATTATGGGGTTCTACTGTATTATTTTGTTTTTAAGCTACCTTATCATATACAGTACTGACTTATCATCAAATTACCGGCTTTTGGTAAACATTGTTATATGTTCTCTGGCCCCAGCATATATGCCCATTGAGAGCTCTGCTGACATTGAGCGGTGCTATACAAATGTCTAATTACATTACATTACATGCTACTTGTTCTGAGTTACTCATAATAGAAACTGACAGGTTTCCATGTCACCAAGCGCCAGACTGGATTCTCAAATTACTCTGTCAAGGCATGATGCGTTTCTGGCTACGGGCCATAATGATCCACTGCGCTTTGCTACCAACCATAGGCTACAACTTCATAATGCCCTCATCACAAAGTTCAGAATACAGACATAAGCCCAGCAACTAGATACATTACGCACTGGGTGTGGTAAGATTTCAGTTGCGAGCAGAGGATACTTATAGTAATAGTCCCTTGACATGTGACATGAAGGTGCATGTCAAACGCAATGATAGCACACGTATAACAGTACTTGAACTTTATGTCTTGTTTGTAGGTTTGGAGTTCTAAAAGAGATTGAAAATGTGGCCAGTGGATCAATGCTGTGTCTGACGACTGCAGACATTTTTTTTCAGAAGCGCGCACTTGGTCTGATGGATAATTGCTTCAGCAGCGATAACTGCACAAGCAACAGATGGGATGGAAACGTTCAAAGTTCATTTGGTACCAAACAGATCACCTAGATCTAATTAAAAATGCATGCTTTGTTTATTTGGAACAGCTTAATGCAGTTACCAGAGCCATAGAAAAGCAGAGACCCAGAGACAGACAGACAGACACACACATACATAGAGAGAGAGAGAGAAAGAGAGAGAGCGAAAGAGAGAAAGAGAGAGAGAGAGAGAGAGAGAGAGAGAGAAAGAGAGAGAGAGAGAGAGAGAGGGTGAATAAACTTGGCAGATAACCATCCATTGATGCCCTCCTCTGCAACCCTTCCCTTCATCCTCCTTCCCCTCCCAGTATAGAGCAGTTTCAGAAGGCATCACAACGTTTCAGCAGGAGTCTGATGCTTTTAACGTTGGTCGTTTTATCTAAATAACTGGAATTGAATTGGTTTTAAATAAAACAGTCGCCTTCTCCTTTAATTGTCTCAATTCCTCTGCCCAATCATTACCCCATGAAAACCAGCAACGGAACCACGGAGCAATTCGTGCACAGCCAAGATACAATACAATGAATACACTCGTCCTCTATGTTCCCTGCTTCAAAAGTGCAATCCTTAATTTTGAATGGGACATTCTAATGCAGCATGATGGCCGATCGGTTAGAGTGGTCGGCCTGTACAGCACAGAGTACGGGTTTGATCCTCGTTCGAGGCAGTTACCGTGTAAGGACCTTGAGCAAGTCCTTTGTGCACAATTGCTCTGCAATATAATTGCACCTACAGTACTATTTGTGCACTTCTGCACTTTGTAAGAAGGGCAAATAGCTGTATTGTAGCAGTTAACAAATGAAAAATGAAAGTGTAAAACCAAATCTTACAACAATTCGCATAAATATGCGCTATGAATTTCACACAAAGAAAGTTGCACAACATAGAACGACCCACTGAACAAGATATTCACAAAAAGAATGTGCTAAAATTCTGATAGGAATATGACAATCTCATCTAATTCCGTCTAACCCTAGCTGTTCCATATGGCTCACCATCCGATGTTTGACCTTAGTTTAAGATGACTTCTCAGATATTCAGCTGGTTTCTCTTATGACTCTGACTTAGTGTATTATGACTCTGACTTAGTGTATTATGACTCTGACTTGTCAAAGCCTCTTCGAATTTGGACAGCTCAAGGAAATGAGGCTGCAGCAGATAGGCACATCAAAACAGATTAAGACAATGACAAAGTATTACATGAAATGAATCAGTCAATAAAGATGAAACGATGCATACAATACTTGGACCAAATTAATATGATTAAAGCCCAACATTATAAATTACCGATAATTGCAATGGTTATAAATTACCGATAATTGCAATGGTCGCCAGAACCCAATGTCAACAACGTTAAGGCCCACATAGACTCCAACAAATTCAAACAAAATGCACTCTTTTGACAGATAGATCGGTCACGCACCATATAAAAATGTTCGGATTGTTTCAGGACACAAAAACAGCCACAGGTCATGGGAACAAATACAGGTCGTGGGATCTGATACATCGTAATGTACTATTTGTCAATACGCCAAATTGGTGCTGCAAGTATGACCGACGTAATCATAAGATTTATACAGTGCCCAAATAAGTGGAAGTTCACAGGTGCTTACTGCTTAGTCAAAACAAAATGTGTATGTGGATATGAGGAGACAGACAACTCTGAAGAAGAATTTCTTACCAGCGAATAACAAGAAGTACGTCGCTTTGACTGGCAGTAGATTCAAGTTGACTCCTAATCCACTTTTCAGGCACATGTCTCCGATTTTTATGCCTCAGTTCCAAAGAAAAAAATCTAAACATAGCAAACAGAGATATATGCATGTTAATATACTTTTCTTTTGGTTGCTGCAGAAATTTTAATAAAAATGCACAGAATCTATGCAAATAATTGGATGTTGAATATAACGGACACTGGTGAAATAGATTCCAAGTTGCTGCAGCTGTGCAATGCTATGTCGTCGTATGTTACTTTATGTAATGTTGTAACATGATATGTCATGTATCACTCTCCAGTCCAGCACCTATAGATAGAGCCCTCATGACAAACACTTCTGCCTACCTTAAACCACTACTCTTTCCTTACGTTCCACTATGCAGTCTGCAAAAGCTCCAGCGATTGGTCTTTTGGTTTAGCCTCAATATAGCTCTGACACAAGGTCTGCTGCTAGATTTTCCTTTCCTTCTTTCAAGAATAAGCCTTAAAACCAGATATTTCTCATTGGCTCACAAGAATTTGAATATCCAACAGCCTTCACTTGGAGACTGACTAACCCCCCCATGCCTCCAATTCCCATTTATGTGTCTAACCTTGCCTGCGTTAAACAAGTTCATGATAATAATAATAAGGGAACTGATTTCCTAGCACAGTAATTAAACAGGGCTTAAGATCTGGATAAGTCCAGACTTGGCACAGAGTCTGATTATTTCACAGCAGGAATGTCTCCACAACTAATAAATCCTGTTTAATTCTGATTAGAGATCAGATAAATTTTAGCCCAGAAAAGTTCGACCAGTGATTACAACGTTCGGGTCTTAATTCTGTCAGTCAACATCACCTTTTTGCAGTTTTCCAGGTTTTGCGACCTGTGCAAGTTTAAATGCTGCCTTAGAAGCACTGCAACACTTTAAGTGGTTCTTAGGAAGGTATTTCTAGCCTTCTGCTTATTATCCTTGGTCTGTAAGTAGGCAGTGAAAGTACAATTTACATTTGGTGGCATTAATTCACCCAGACATTGGCTTCTCAAACTTGAGATAACATTCAGCAATGCTAACAGGTATATCACACACAGATCCTAACAACTTACTTGGCACCAATTAAATATATATATATATATATAATTAAATACATATGTAAAACTATATATAAACATATAAACACTTGCTAATCTCTTGTCTTAACCAAATCCTTAGGTTCACGTGCAGCCAGTTCCTGCTCTGCTAGTTCTGTAATGTACATTACAAACAGCAGCAGGCTGAATGGTTGGTGATTTACCAAAAATATGAACTTACAAAATGAATTTAGCATTCGTAAGTAAGATATGGCCAGTGGGTCCGTCATTTGTTATATTACTATGTAACAGTAATACATATTTGGAGGAAGGAGTTGGTTGATGAACATTTTCATTGAAGAGCAAACACGAGTTCATCAATGGAAAATATGTACCTAAGTGGTTGGATAGTAGGCCTCTTTTACGAAAGCGTGAAATATGTACTTAAGTGGTTGCGGTTGCGTGAAAGCGTGGCATGCTTCCTTTGAAAGCTAAAATACAATAGTACATCACTTATTCCACTACATACATCCGTAACAATTATCGGTAATAACAGCTGCCATCCACAACCAGGTCACGTGACACACTGTCTGCGTGGAAAGCTAAAATTTACAATGTTACAGTGTTATAATTTACAATGTTACAGTGTTATAATTTACAATGTTACAGTGCGTCGGCGAACAAATTCCATCACCATTACTAGCTTTGTCTCCAGGACGCGACCAACAACGCAATGTGCTCAAAACTTGCCTTCTATGTGAAGAAAATAATCTGCTGCTAAATCCGTAGCTTTTCGCAATAAAAGCGACTTTATCTCGTATGCATCGCTGCTAAAAATCGCTTCTCTTTCGTTCAAAAGTAGGCCTATAATGTTTAATGTTGCCATATGAAAGCCATACGTTAAAGTAGTCTGCGACGTCAACCGTTGGGAATCCAGCACAGCGTTGGACCTACTCCCAGTTTTAATGGAGCAGATTCGGAGTGATCTCTGAGTAGCTTAGACTGTGTGCTGTAAAGCTTACTGCAATGTAAACTTAAACATTTCTCAAAGTCTCAAAAGTGATGCGTTAGAAAGAATAGTTTAACCACGGCACTATATATATGCGTTGTATAATAAGGTCGACGAAAGCGATTCGAATGACGATCATAATCACAGTTGAAAAAGCAAAGCCTATTATGCCTAGTCATAAACAATTTCGGTTGGCAGGCTTATAGGCTATAACCTAGGCTACAGTCATGCTCGTTTTAAGATCAAGACCCCCTTGGTCAGATAACCCGATGCAAATAGATGGATATGTAATCGTATGTTATGCATAAAGTTATATAACGCCTCTCAAAATGATAAATATTTGGAGACACTCTCAACGCGGATACTTCAAGGAAGGGGAAGCGTCTTTGAAGAGTGAGGAACAGACGGAGAAAAATCACTCATTAGTTTAATTAGAACTTATTGGTAGGCCCTACACGGGTCTACGGGGAGGAAGGTCATTCCAAACAGGCCTAGAGGAACCCACTACAGGAAACACCAAATTTTGGACGAATTAGTCAGTCTTAATTAGGCCTACAATCAAGACAATTAGCAGAGCATAGCGCAAGGAACGAGATTAGGCTGCAGATAACGGCATTGGCAAAATGAAAATCGTCGGATGAAATGTAGACCCTATAGTTTAAGAAATTATTTTCATCACAACACAAAAGCTGCTTTAATAAGTTAACGCTTTATCAAAATATCTGACGTTCGCAATTAAGAGTTATCTAATTATTGGATAATAGGCCTAAGTGTAAGCGCCAGATAAAAACGTAGGCCATCGCAATTAGTTTTAGAGGCAGGTTTCAATAGGGTCAGAGGAGGCAGAGTGGGACTAGGCCCTATAGCTGTTGAGGTGAGTGTCATTTAGCCCGATTTAGGACGATCGGGTGAATCCGCTGAATCGGAGTGAGAGTGCTTCATGCGGTGAGAATTTATAGCTTTCAGTGGAAAGCCCGAGGGGTGACGGATAGAGGAGCGTGATGCAGATGTTGGTGGGTAGCAGAAATGATGGCGGAAGAACAAGAAAGTGTGGAATCCAAGTGGCGCAGATCGATCGTTCCAGAAACGTGGTGTAGTCTTAGATTGGAGAACGTGAGATGAGAAGCGCGCAGAGGTCTAGCGAGACTGAGACAGAAGGATAATCGAGTGTAGCGGATTGCCTGGAGAATAATGAATTCGCCAAGATATTTGAACTGATGAGGAATTGTAGCCTAGGTGAGCGATAGGATTTTGAACTGGATTCGCTCTAGGATTCATAAGTAGGGCCTAGGCCTAGGCTATGGGCGATCATACAGTTACAAGACGTTAAATATTGGACGACGGGAACAAATCGCGCAGTTGAATTAACACCATTTTTTCCCTTTCATATCTGCTTTAAATTTCATTTTAGTTCAACAGCAAGTACATGCAGACTTTCCTACATTACACGATACGTATCCCGCATTGGGCCATTGGCATTCGGCTATTGGATAATAATAGTGATGATGATGATGATGATGATGATGATGAAGATGATGAAGATGGTGATGATGATGATGACGACGATGATGACGACGACGACGATGATGATGTTAGGTATTATTATTGAATTCCATTTAGGCCTATGACCGTTTTAACCACACAAAACGACAAAACTAGCATTTTGAAGGAAATCAATCTTACACAGTTAAATGAACTTATACAGAATGTTCCTTCTGAGAAGTTCTAATGCGTATCTTATTAGTGAATGGTGATGAGGAGGATTTGCTCCACAGAGAAGTACTGTACACTATAAATAAGGTGCAATTGATTGTCTAAATATATGCCTTAGCCTAGCATCATGATAAAAGTCTCCAATGATTACCTACTACTTCCAATGTGACTTCAATTCTTGGTTACTTGGGTGACCTAACAGGTCCAGATGGGCGCCCTTACGTTTGGACCATGGACAACTGCCTTGAATTTTGAATATTACACACACACACACATATATATATATACAATATATATATATGTATATTTTTATGCAATCTTTTTAAAATATATGTAAAAAATGAAATTCTGATTATATGCACCTTTTTCTTGTTGACTATCGACTTCTCCGCTGCAAGAACTCATGCAGTACCAGTCCCAAGCCTGGATAAAGGAGGAGGACGACGCTAATGATCCTTGTTATCACACAGTGTCGTTAAGCCTGCAACTACCTATCTACCTTGACCATCGACAGTGATATAGGCCCATCACGATCAGTAAAACATAGCTGTAAGTGATGTACTATGCCAAGAAATTTCTTTCGACGGCAACGGCCTCTGTTGTCATAATAATTAAGCTGTCGTTAAACCCAGGATCCATCCATCCATCCATCCATCCATCCATCCATCCATTCATCCATCCTTCCATCACTAAAACATAATTAGAACCATATAACATACTAGAACTCCGCTACTGTTTGCACTCTGACTGCCTATAATTCAGTGGCAGTCCCTAGTTTATATAAGAGGAGGTCGACGCCAATGATCTCTGTTATCACACTATATGCCGCTAAGCTTAAACTACGGATACTACTATAGGGCCTAGTAGTAACTAGGGTCTACAGCTACTATAACATATATTCTTGTCAGTCAATATCCTTTACAGCATGCAGGCTGGTAGGCAGGCAGATTTATTAGGCAGGCACACTGGCAGACACGCACAGTGGCAGACTGGCAGGCTGCAGACTGGCAGGTAGGCAGTCAGGCAGACTGGCAGGCCAGCAGGTAGATAGGCACGCAGGCCGGTAGGCAGGCAGACTGGTAGGCAGGCAGACTGGCAGTCAGGCAGACTGGCAGGCAAGCACACAGTCAGGCAGGTGGAATGGCTGGCAGGCAGGCAGGCAGGCAGGCAAGCAGGCAGACTGGCAGGCTGGCAGGCAGGAGGCCGACTGGCAGACTGGTATGCAGACTGACAGGCAAATTGGCAAGCAGATTGGCAGGCAGACTTGCAAGGAGGCAGGGAGATTTTCAGGCAGGCAGACTGGCAGGCAGGCAGATTGGCAGGCAGTCAGTCAGACTTTTTGGAGCGCAGGCACACTGACAGGCAGTGAGGCACACTGGCAGGCTGGAAACTGGCAGGCAGTCAGACTGAGTCCCCTTGAAAGGGCGCTGCATACATTGTCATAATAAGGGAATTATAATTTTTTTATTTTGTCTTAATTTGTAGTAGTAGTATTGGAAGTACATGTAGTAGTGGTAGTAGGTTATATGGACGTAATAGTAGTGATGGAAGTGGATTTTGTAGTTGTAGTAGTGGAAGTAGTGCAAGTAGTAGGGGAAGTAGTAATAGTAGTAGTAGGAATAGTAGTAGCAATAAAAATAATATTTAAAACAATAAAAATCAAATTAATAATAAACATGGCAATAATAATAATAATAATGTTAAATAATAATAATAATAATAATAATAATAATAATAATACTAATAAATAATAATGATGGTGATTATGATGATGATGATGATGATGATGACGATGACGACGATAATAATAATAATTATTATTATTATTTCAGTACAACCTACAACCTAATAATAATAATTATTATTATTATCATTATTATTATTATTCTATTCTATTCTATTTACGGATTTATAAAGCGCCTCTCACAGTACAACCTAATCAGACGCACTCCCAGTGCGAATAACCCCTATAGAAAAGAAGTCTTAAGAGAACGAGCAGAAACAGAAATAATAGTGTAACGGAACGGGGCCTATTCGACAGTGACCAGGATGACGACTTGCAGCCCCGTCCGATATGGGGGTAGTTCGTGTTGCAGTCCGCTGAGTAAGGCTTCAGTGGTTTGCTGAAGACTAACCATTTAAGGTTTAAATAGCTCCTTTCTGGATGACGCTTGGAATAAGACACGCTTGTTCGATAATCTTCTTTTAATGTACAACGGAAAGCAATACTTCTGTAGCGCCGATTCGGAAACAGTCCGTTTCTCACTCCCTCAATACGCCCTACGTCGATAACTAACGAGTATTTGCAACGCTACGTCAATGGCTGACGGCGACTACTATGCTACGTCAATGGCTGACGGCGACTACTATGCTACGTCAATGGCTGACGGCGACTATCGCAAATCTGCGACGACTATATCCACGACGACTATCGCAAGCCACGACGACTATTCGTGCTTCATAGGAGCCGAGACTGCAAGGCCGAAGCCAAATCTACAAGGCTCCCCGATGACAATCTCCAGACGACGGCGACGACCACGACCCTACGACGACTCTCCGATGACGACTCTCTCAGATGACACGACTTTCTGATGACACGACTCTCTGATCCTTTTATACTAATTTGCCGTAGATAGTAGATGATACACAGTAGATAGGAGACAGTAGACAGTAGAGACTACACAGTGGATAGTAGATAATACACAGTAGATAAGATACAGTAGATAGTAGATATCTACAGTAGATAGTAGATAGACTACAGTAGATAGTAGATATCTACAGTAGATAGTAGATAGACTACAGTAGATAGTAGATATCTACAGTAGATAGTAGATAGGCGTATACAGCAGGTAGATACCACAGAAGAAAGAACACAGTAGACAGGCGTACACAACAGGCAGACACTACAGCAGGTCGACACCAGGTAGGCGTACCCCAGAACCGTTACAATAATAATGATAATAATAATAATAATAATAATAATAATAAAACCATCTGTGAAGAATAACCATTACAGAACAATGCCCCTTAATTTTTTGAATCCCGAGGGATCATATGTTCCTCGGGGGAAAATTAATAATAATAATAGAATCGATGAAGCAAACCAACTCGTGATTTGGTATTTTGATTATTTGAACAAAACACAAGAGAGAGAGAGAGAGAGAGACAGACAGACAGACAGAAAGAGATAGAGAGACAGAGTTCAGCACATGACACAGTAGTCGAAGAGACTTTTGATTGTGTCCGATAAGCATTCAAGGTCAGATTACAGGAACGTTTGACATAAAACTTGGTAGGCCTACAAATCGTTCCAGACCAGTCTTCACATCATAAGGTAATCAACTGTTCCGTTCACGAATGTTTCTCTACAAATAGTAGACCTTACGAGTTTTATATTGACATCTGGTTGAACGAGTTGTTGGCTTAAGCACGTGCTTGGCAACGGTCTGAAAACGACCATCATTCACAAATTCATTCTGTGACTGGACGATTTCAAGATTATATCGTTAGTTAGTGAATGTAACTTAAATTTAATTCAATAACAGAGCTCCAATTGCAGAAAATAACAGTAGGCCTACGCCGGAGTGCCAAATAGGCCTAAGTATTTCTAGGCTATACGTCGTAGTTGTTGTTCAGGCCTATGTTCTTAAAACGATATATCGGTCTTCAGTCAGTCTTCGCGTGTTCACCTCTAAATTAGGTTACTAGCTATCACAAACAAAAACCTATCAACAGTTTCTGTATACAAAACAGAAGCTATATTCGACACTTCTTCTCAATGATCTGCTCGCTGCTGAAGATTTTCAGTCAGATACTCGACAGTTTCGACTCGACGCTCAAATTGTTGAACTCAGTTCTTGAGGATCTCCTATAGAGACCTGAGAACTTCTCGGCGAATCATTAGAAGAGTTTTGCATGTTGATGCTAAAAACTTTCTACTTAAATCTTCAACCTGAGAAACTCCAATTCGTCCATTCTTCACTTACTGAGCACGTCCAACTCTCCCCCACACGAAAGTAGATCTGTAATCATCAGAATTTGACAGTGAGTCACAGTTTCTTTTCTACGAGCGTTGACTAGCATTTTCCGACAAACAACATGTATAGCAGCCGTGCAAATAATTAAGAGGCAGATTATTTACAAAATGCAGATCAGACGTCTCCGATACATTCACGCAAAGTGCCCAAATAATTACAAGTAATTAGGCCTACTTACTTGGGTTTCCTCAACAGTAGCTGTTCTTAGCAGGCCAGGGTCACTGCTGTCACTCCTTACTTCCAATATGAACGTGACATTGAGTACAATTTGAGTGACACTCCTATTACTATAATTAATTATTAATTGGTGTTTGGGAGCGCATCATGTTGTAAGGTACCAGAAAACCAGGTGGTATTTCTGCATTGACAGTCAGCCAGGATCTTTTGAGAATCAATTTTATAATAATTAAAATATAATAATAATCATTATTATTGTTATAATAATAATAATTATTATTATTATTAATTTTATTATGACTTTAAATCCGAAGGATATCAATTCCAGCAGTACTGCGAGTCTATTCTATGTACGGGAGAGTACAACTATATTAATCTTTGCAGATGTTTAACTGTAGGCCTACCTACTTGTGTACATATTGAATTCCAGCATGTAATTATCACTATTTATTATATTATGTATTATTTATATTATTTTATCACTCTACCTTAGGTAGGGATGATCCTAAAGCAAGAGAAAATCAGGCCTAGGAAATTTCAACATCCAAAAATTGAAATGATCAAAATTGGTAACACGCAGATTCAATTCCGCAATTAACCTATCTAGACCGGGTATCGTCTTAAAGCAGTGGCCATGGCTTGCTCGTGTTGAGTTGCTGTTGAGGTAGACTGTTACCCTAAGGCACTGAAGGGTGCCAATCCACTGGACGTAGCTACAGACAGCGTGCACTTTTCGTGCAACTAAATTCAGAGTCGTCATAAAGCAAACGAAATAAGCACACGTGAAGCATCAACAACGCCAGACTTCATTTATGCGTCCGTGTAGCACGCACTGGATAAACTAGCAGGCTACACGTTTCTTAAAGTTCTCTGTCTTTTTGACTGTTCGTCAACAATCCTACCACATCGGTCGCAAACAAAACGACAAAAGCACAATCACAATTGACATTTTCACGGATTCGGAATCAGAAAATGACGAGAGCAGCTACAAAATAATGTTATGGCATGAATATTTCAACGTTCATTAATAAGACTTAATTAAAGTATTAGGAGCTGATATCTCAGTTCGGCTCTCGATTAACTCCCGGTCCAACAAATTTAAGCAAAAAAAAACCGAACAGCACCGATTCGAGATGCAACATAAATATTACAGATTATACTTATTATGTTAATGTAAATATACTGACTGACTTTTTCTGCGGAAACGTAACACTATAGCACTTATAAGCTCCGTAAACAAATTAAAGCCTTCCGTACCAATCACACATAGCATCCTGTTAAATCCTTTTCAGGAACCTATCAAAGAGCTACATATTAATATTGATGATGTTCTTATGCCTTGTATTCCTAGTATTATGTCTCTCAGTTCACTTCCTGTGGATCACACGCACTGAGATTAACTTTGGGCTAAATGTACAATCGTGTCTCTACTATGGGGGGGGGGGCTTATTTCAATCAAGCGAAGCGGTCATTTTTTTGTAGGAGGCGGAGAATAGACCTACAAATATTGGTCAGCATCTCCCTGACATTGACAATGTGCTGGGTAGAGACTTTGTGGTGCTTTAGCTAATCATCTACATCCACAAATTTATTTTAATCATTCGCAATCATCTGTTACAATTGTTGAACCAAAATATTCACAGTGGAATTAGCCTCCTTCTTCAGCGCATCAACAGTAATCACAAAAGCAGCAACACCAGGATTCAGTTCTCCGCAAAACACCTCACCAGAGCTCGAACTCCCTCTGTCGACAGTCCGCACGAAAACAAACCATAAGATGTATGCGCGATGCTTTGGCCCCTGGAACTAACACGCGACCTAGACACATTATCACCTTCTTCTGATTGGCACGAATTTTATATTCTTCGGATCGTCCGCAATCTCCGGACAGTTACTAACGTCACGTATGTACACTGCACCCATGTTCGCCACACGACCGCTGCTAAGCAGTTCATCGCGCTGTTGTTTAGTCCATGAGTTGATGCTATGCTTCTCACTCTGTAGGATCTCCCTCTCTATGAGCCAAGCTGCGTCGACGGCCCGTCTCTCCGCTTCCTTCAGGACCCTTCGCCTCTCAGAAGCAACCGTCGTGCCGTAGCGCACGTTCACCGAGGCATGGTCTGCGCGGAGTAGGACATCAACGTACTTTGGAGTTCCAGAAGCCTCCCTGGAAACGGAAACGTTGAGACCGTGAATGACGGAGCCTCCTGGAGGAATGCCGAGTACCTGAAGGTCATCGGTCGCTTCGTCCAGGCGCGACTTGACGAAATAGCTGACGCTGTGTCCTTGCAACGTCAACCGAACGCCAACGGAATAGGAATCGTTGAGGAGGATCGCGGAGAGGTTGGCGAGAGAGCTATCGGCTGATTCGAGAGCGTGGACAGCGACGCGACCGTCCGTCTGAGTCGAGATCAATACCCCCGTCGAAAAGAGATACGAAGACGGGGCAAACGACCGACCGACGTTGAGCTCCTTTTCAGGGTCGACGGTGATGCGGGAACGAGGGACCGTGGAGAGTTCGACCATGTTCTCCATGTCCTGCTCGAAGGCACAGTGAAAGGCGGAAACCGTGGACAGCAAGTGGTAGCGGTTCTTGTTAGCTAAGGGGTCAACGTCTCTGGGGCGGATTTCGCCCTCGAAGTTCACTGCGGGAACGAGGCTGTCGTAATCGTAACCCAGGGCAGACAGCCAGTCTTTGATACCTAGAACAGGAAATCAGTCCACCGTATTTATTAACATGCATTCGATTAGTGCTATTATCACCATATACATGTATATTGAGCATAAAACGATGGCACTGTGCAATTGTTATTGAAGGTAATGCTCAAGGTGTTTGCACGGTAACTGTTTCATTAAACTTTGCGTTACACCCAGAACATGAGAGCAAGCTTTACAACACATTGCATTACAACATGTGAAAAGTTGACCTGCTGTTAGAAAGCTATGGGGAGTGTAGAACAGTGAATGTATACTTGACTAATATCAGAAAGCTATGGAGAGTGTAGAACAGTGAATGTATACATGTACCGTTTTACGTTCTAAACATAATAGTCATATCATTACCTGACATAAGTTGTCCACTTTTCAAATAACGTGGATTAAAGTTCAAGTTCTGATAGAGATTCGCCATTTCTGGAGACGAGGTAAACTCTCCCACGTTCTCCACGAACCGATGATAGTCCGGGGTCATCCACCGACCCACCCTCGGATCATACGGTCGGCTCCCGAGCAACACGAGCTTCGTCGCAGGGTCAAAGACTCCACATCGAAAACCGAATGGAAAAGAAAACTCTGGTGCACTGTCACTGATCTGACCCCCAAGAGGGTCATAGGTGATCTGCTTGACAACGCTTCCCATGGCATTCAGAATCAGAACCGGAGATCCCTGTGGATCGAGACAGACATAGAAATACTCCTCATCCTGACGCACAGCAAAAAGCCTCCCACGACCGCGGTAGAACAGTTCCATCATCCTTTGAGTGCTATGGTCATAAACATGCGTCACCCTTTCGCTGACTCTCTGATCTGCATAGAAGAACTGCAAACGTGGCGAATGTTCAGCGTCCGCGGTCGCCACCAGACGATTCTCCGCGTCGTAGTAGAAGCGAGCGTCGTAGACATCTGACTTGAATGCTCGGACCAGCAGACCGAGAGCGTTGTACTCGAACACCTCCCGATCGCGTTGGA
Source organism: Bimastos eiseni (assembly GCA_959347315.1). NCBI lineage: Eukaryota > Metazoa > Annelida > Clitellata > Crassiclitellata > Lumbricidae > Bimastos > Bimastos eiseni. Next base: position 14,731,723 of record OY365816.1, on the reverse strand, counting down.
CGACGAAACCGTCGCGGTCGACGACGTACGACAGCTGGCCGCTGCTCTCGATCTGGTTCTGCGGGTTGATGACGACGTTCTGGACGCTGCTATGGTGTGTGATCTTCACGATGTTTCCGTTGGCGTCGATCTCGTACTTCCAGGAGACCTGGCTATTGATGAGGACCTCGACGATGTTCCCGTCGATGTCGTAAACGTACTCGTAGGCCTTCAGATCGCTCGAACCGATCTTTCGTCGCCACTGGTAGATCCGACCGAGACCGTCGTACTTGACCTCTTTGCTGAAGACGATGTAGTCGTTGAAGGAATACCACTCGTCGGCCAAGCGACTGAACTTGTCGAGCTCGTCGGTGACCTGAACGTTCTTGTCGCTGATTACCTCCCTGTGAAGATTCGGATGGTCGAATCGGAACGATGAAAGGCCAGTCAGTCTTCCCGTCTCGACGCTGTAGTTGTAGACCTGAACGACGGGAGATGGTCTCTTATCGAAGTTCGCCTCGAGGGAGACCAATCGAAAGTGGTTGTCGTACTCGTAGCGGAACTCTGCCTTCATGAACTCGAGATCGTCGCTGGTACAGACCGTCGAGTGAGACGTGACGAGGGCCTCACCCGCTCCTCCGTAGGACAGGGAACACGAATAGGACTGTGGACCACGGTTTTCGATGACGGCCCTGTCCAGTTTGAGCGTCGAGGAATCGTAGTGGCGATGAACATCCGTCCAGTCGTATATCGTTCGACTGGGAAGGCCGTGTTGGTTGTAAAAGTGGGATATGCGACGATGGTTGCTAGGGTAGAAGATCTGGGTGAGTTGGCCGTGTGTGTTGTAGTCCAAGATGTACGGCTTTGATATTCCGGGAGGATAGTAGGCGATGCGATGTACGTCAGGCATCGATACGTAGTGGAATGTGTGCTTCGCTGAGCTGGGAAGGATGATGGCGCGGATGTTGGAGAATTCGTCATACTGGACCTGATACTGCTTTCCGCTCGGCAGGATGACATCGGTAGGCTGAAAAAATGAGACTATTTGTAACACATAATCTACTTCAAATTACGATATTTTGACATTTCTTAGTTTTGAATTGCACACATTTTCGACATTCGATGTAAGTAACGGCGGTCATATCCATTCACGACATCTGAAGGCGGGGCCAATTTAATACGCAAGCCAGACGCGTTAGTTATAAAACCAAGGCATCACTCGGATCGCTCTCTACAAGGAAACACCCACTGAGTTCAAAATTCAATTCCATGTGAATTTGGGTTGTTTGTAAGGCTAGTAACTTAGTAATATATATATATATATCTACATATATATATATATATATATTTTGCTAAAGCTTTTTGTTGATCATTTCATCTCTTCTTACCTTGTAACCGTTTTTGTAGATATATCTCAACAGTATTCGATTGGCAATCCTCTTTTCGGTCAGCTGACCCGTCCGTTCATCGTAGAAATACGAAAGACTGAATTCTCCACGACTCCAACTGACCAGGTGACCCTGCGAGTCGTAGGTCATGTTGAGGCTTTCTAGCGGGTCTTTAGGAGTTATCTGAACAGGTCGGCCGCTGTTGTCATAGGCGATGGCCAAGATGTCGTCATGGTGACGGTTAAGGACAATTTCCATGTTTTCGTCACGATCGTATTCGAACGTAAGAATTGGCTCACCGTTTATCTTTGAAAGACAATCAAAACGTGTCCTGATGAGATATAATTAAAATAATTTAACAGCAACATTTACTGCATTGAACTGTATTGTTTTATATAGCACCCAAGCTATAAGCCCTCAAATAGGTTACATATAGGTGGTCAGTTGCAATGGTCTAAGTCTAACCCACCTCACCACAGGCTGCCTCTCTGCCTAAGCGGATTGAAATTTCGGATAGTGGTCTGGTGACGGATCAATTTTCGTTTAAATACCTTGTGCACAGAGGCGGCGATTCCGGGAATCGAGGGGGTACCTTTTAGAGAGAGGGACGCTTTATACGTGTGTCCCCACACATTTCTTACCCCTCTCATTGGGTGTCCCCCACCTCTCAAACGAGATCGCCGCCTCTGCTTGTGCAGTATACACCGGCTCCATAGAAGTTACTAATTAATTGAAAAGAGTGAGGTAACGACTAAAAAGAGTACGGAATGAAGAAAAATAGTAGGGGTAATGGAGATTAGGAGTAAGGTAATAAGGAGAAGAGAAGCGGTAATCAATAAACAGAGTATGGGTTATGAAGAAAAATAGTATGGATTGCGAAGAAACAGAGTAGGGGTAATGAAGAAAAATGAAGAAAAGAGTAGGGCAGTAAGGAAAGAGTAGCGGTATTTAATAAACAGAGTATGGATAATGAAGAAAAAGAGTAGGGTAAGCAGGAGAGAGTAGCGGTAATAAAAATGAGAGTACGGGTAACGAGGAACAATAGTATGGACTGTGAAGGAAAAGGGTAGGGGCTAATGAAGAAAATAGAGTAGGGGCAATGCCTTTCTAAGTTTCCACCCACTCAAGTATGACACGTTAGACAAAATGTAACATTGAACGGAACACCACATGAATTAAACAACATTTGTGTTTTGAGTGTTAATAACAACAGTGTTTTCTTCAATTAATATTATATCAATTTGGGGGTTGAAAATTAACAAAACCCCATTCAGTAATAATAATAATTATCTTTGTTCTGGAGGCTTTATGGGGTTTTTGGCCAAATAATTCAATAACTATGAAACTAGTTTCTGTTCTTCAAATTTTCAATGTCATATGATCACAGGAGTTATATGAAAATCATAATCTTGTAATAAAATTAACACCTCAAGAATCAACTTATGATGAAGGTTCAGTTAGATTTATACTAATATTAATTTAGTTCTATGGCTTCAAAAGATAGTCATGACATTTCATTGGATTTGTCAAATACATACATTTAATATATAAAAAGACTATTATGCCCTATTAATATTTGTTCCGTGGCCAAAATCGTATTATTAAAATATGTTTAGTTTGTTCAATGCATGAAGAAGAAAAACACTGGAAAAAAACTAAACTGTGCGAAATTTCGAGAAAGTTTCTGTTAAGTTGCTTAGTTAACGATTTTTGAATTCAATGCAAACCTTTCCAGTTTAAATTTCAAATATTGGGTAAAAAGCAATGCTTGCGTTAATAAGACTTGTGCAATGATCACACACTCATAGTGACCGGAGAGAAACAAAATGCTAAGTAAGCAAATTTGGTCAGTAAATATCAGCATCAAAACGGGTTAATTAAAACTGTAATGAAGTGGAAAGAGAGATACACAGACAGACAGACAGACAGACAGACAGACAGGCAGGCAGACAGACAGACAGACAGACAGGCAGACAGACAGACAGACAGAAGACAGACAGACAGACAGGCAGGCAGACAGACAGACAGACAGAAGACAGACAGACAGACAGACAGACAGACAGACAGATAGACAAACAGACAGACAGACAGACAGACAGAGGCAGAAAGGACTGGTTACATGAACGAAATACTATTAGAGCACTCTCACTGAAATGCACACAAGCTAGCAAAATCGTAATTGTAACTTTCATCCTTCTAGGGCATTAGGCTACTTGAAAGCAACAGCTTATTGTCGAGCGCTGCGTTGTGTCAGAGGGGTGTCCTGAGATCCACGTTCCAGTACTGTTGCCGTAGAGACCAGAGACAGAAGCCAGACCAATTGCGGAGGCGGGTTTCGTCGAGGACGAGGAAAAAGTTTGTAGGGCCGGCGGATCATAGGTATCGAGATAGGAATAATTGTACCGGTGAGACCACAGAGTGAGTTTGAGTTGAACCTCTGAGGGGGAATGATGGACAGCAGATAAAACGCCTGAAGTGGAATCTATGAAGGTACAGAATCAGCGCTGATTATTTCTCTGAAGCAAAAGCCTCTATAGCTCACAAAAGACAACAACAACAACTTCCAAAGCCTAATCGAACAAAGCAAAACCCACACGTACCGATAGGATTTTACCCTCGTAACCCCAGTAAGGAGCATCGGGGTTGGGGGCATGCAACGCCATTTCGCCATGCCGCAGTCTAGCAGCGTCATGCCGGGTTGCAGCCAGCTTGCCTACCCTCATCCTTCGTCCCACTTTGTCCACCGCCGTCACTCGGCCGCGCCTTGCCACTCCCTCATGGCGCAGGTAGTACCGCCAGTCGAGGCGATGGAGCAGTCCATTCGGGAGAATGATCTTCCTTTTAACGGTCAGCTGGTGCTCGGTGCTGAGGAGAGGGTGAGGACTGGTCTCGAGGGTGACCGCCATTCGGAAGGGGTACTCCAGGGTCAGCGAACCGTCCTTTAAGTTTGACACCTGAATGGCATAATCCTCTCCTGTCAGGATCAGACAAGAAGCGATCGTTAGGCATACATTAGTTCCTTAGGCAATTCATATAGCGCCTCAGTTTGTGTATCACAGACAACGGCTACTAACCTGAAAAAGAGCGCAAGTTCATAAAAACAAACGTTTCTCAACAAGGAAACAACGCTTCATCCCGTACATGCATTATGGTTCCCTTGCGTAGAATAATAGTCCAATCATCTGACTGTTTTACTCTGGGTAAAGAAACTATGAAGCCCTGAAAACCTGAAGCTCAAGCTCAAGCAGTTACAAACAAAGACTGATAGCAAGAGAAAAGGTTCTCCTTTCATCCAATGTCTAAAAGGTTACTCAATACTCATGTTAACGTTCCCACTTCTACTACTATTACCACTTCTACTACTATTACCACTTCTACTACTATTACCACTTCTACTACTAGAGCTAGGCCTACTACTAATAAAGCCTTCTTCTATTATTACTACTGAATAGCACTTCCAATACCACCACTCTCACTACCACTTTCACTACTACTACTACTACTACTACTGCTGCTGCTGATGCTGCTACTTCCACATCAATTCACTTCTACCACTATCACAACTAATACTGCTATTACTACTGCTAACTGCTACAAAATACACTAATGATAATATTAAAAATAATAATGAAAACAGTAATAATACCAGTTTGTTATTCAGAAATTGCAGAAGACTATAATTATAGACATTTCCCACCTATCGTTGTATTACAAAATCAGGAAAACATTACAATACATTACATCGTTAATGGTTTGCTACCTTTTACATAATATTACTTATATCTCAGTACATATTATTTGTGCACGAATTGCCATATTCATTATTTTGTGCAAACAATTGTCAAATCAGTGCAGATTTATTCTTGACGGAATAGCGACTAAATCGACAAGGAGTGTGACACAGAACTAGATAAAAATGTAAATCTCAAAGTACAGGAAAGCAATAACTCAGAAGAAGCCAAGTGGAAGGTATTAACATTTCTAGAAGTCAAAACATTAGAAGCTCATAATAGATTCAAAGGTCTCCAAAGTGAGTTGATGAAAGATTTGAACCTAGGTTTGGTGAAAACAGTCTTGCATCAATTCATTCCTGAACTTGATATAAATTTAACTTGATATAATCTGAGCTCAATATAAATCTGAATTTGATATAAATCTGAGCTAGATATACATCTGAATTTGATATAAATCTGAGCTAGATATACATCTGAAATTGATATAAATCTGAACTTGATATAAATCTAACTTGATATAATTCTGAGCTCGATAACAATCTGAATTTGATATAAATGTGAACTTTATATAAATGTGAACTTGATATAAATCTGAAATTGATATAAATCTGAACTTGATATAAATATGAAATAGATGTAAATGTGAACTTGATATAAATCTGAACTTGATTTAAATCTGAATTTGATATAAATCTGAACTTGATATAAATACGAAATAGATGTAAATGTGAACTTGATATAAATGTGAACTTGATATAAATCTGAAATTGATATAAATCTGAAATTGATATAAATCTGAATTTGATATAAATCTGAACCTGATATAAATATGAAATTGATGTAAATGTGAACTTGAAATAAATGTGAACTTGATATAAAGCCGCCTCATCGTGAAATCACAGAGTATGGGCCACTCACAAATGTCTCATCATAAGCTAAATACCAATCAATGATAAAAGCTCAGCTTACAATGATCAACCAAATAAGTAGGTAAATTCATTTCAAAGAAAATACATTGACCATCATAATTCTTCAGGCTTGGAAGCAAAGAAGTCTTTAAATATAAAAATAGGATCACATGGTTGGATGAATCGGTTGAATCCTTTAGTGTGTATAATTTTACTCGATTTAATAGATCACAACACGAAATGGTCCCCAAAACATCCCCAAAAAGAAAGGCAGGAAAAGCATAAAATGGATATAAAAAGAAGTCTAACAGTGAGCTCAAATAGGCAGCTCTAAGAAGTTACCCGTCGACTGGGAAAGCTAAGCTCGGTCGTTAGAAGCAAAAGCAAAGCGCTACTTGCCATGCTGAAGGGAAAGCACGTTCCGGTTAGTCGCCATGGTAACCTTACGTCGACTGTCGGCATCGATTCGAACGAGCGCACCCGATTGGTCGACGTCGGTGCCGATGCGAGTCTTCCTTCCGGTGGGATGAACAACCGCCTCCAACCGTCCGTGACCGTCGTATTCGTAGAGAAAGAGGTGTCCACGGCTAGTCTGTTTCGATTCGATCAACCCGCTGTTTCCTATGTATGCGAACGTGGCCGTGAAGTTATCCGCCGCTACGAACGTCTGAAGCTGCCCCATATTGTCCATAGCGAAACGACAGATTCGTCGGTTCATGAAAAGCATCTCCTTCGCGAGGAGCTTGTAGTCTCGCCGGATGACGATGGCACTTCCGTTTCCGTCGACGACCTTCATGAGCTTTCCGTAGTAGGAATTGACGTTGAAGGTGAAGTTGTAGACGTAGCGATCAGTGACGAGGCTCTTTGTGGCGACGTGCTGACCGAAACGGTTGAAGACGTACAAGTCCTGAGTTTGGGGGTACAGTACCTCGTACTGGCCGAGACGGTCTGGGGCGGGCAGGGCGGCGAGAACGGAATGTATTCGCAGGTTACCCATGTCGGCGATGTGCAGGACGCTGTCTGGGGTGATCGTGACGGCTGTGGGGTTGCTTAGAAGCATGTTGACCGCCAGTTCCTCCTTTGCGTTGAAGCACTTGCATTCCTCGATGCGGCAGTCGCACCTCGACTGAGCCCCTGCGTAGTGAACGATCTCGCCGTCTGTGTTCACCATTCGGATCTGGTTGAGTCGTCTGCCGTCACTTTCGACCAGGTAGAGATCCCCGTTGGGAGCGAAGGAGATGTGCTGCAGGTGGTCGAGGGTGACCTCGGTGGCGAGGCGCGGTCCCGAGTGTTCCTCGGTCAGCAGGGAGCGTCCAGTGACGTTCTTTGGCGGGCAGTGAAGGGGTCGACCGGCGACGATGACCACCTTCCGATCGCTGGTCACTTTGAGGATCATGTTATTATCCACGATGTGGACTGTGTCGTCCAGTGGATTGACGGCCAATGCAGTCGGCCAATGCAAGGTCACCTTCAACGGAACGGGGCAATCGTAACCGATTGGCAATTGGTTAATAGTGAACATGCCTACTTAGTTGTTTGTTTCTGATGTGCCCTTGTAGTGTACAGCCGCGTTACGTAGCCTCATAAATTGGAATTGTCATTATTATTATTATTATTATTATTATTATTATTATTATTATAATCGTCGTCGTCGTCATCGTCATCGTCATCGTCATCATCATCATCATCATCATCATCATCATCATCATCATCATCATCATCATCATCATCATCATCATGTTTTTGCATAATGATACTGCTAGCCTGCTATAGGAGTTGCAATTTCATCATAGTTATTCTTTGATCAGACAGAATTAACGAAAGAACAATTTGAAGAGAAGAATGACCCTGAATCGCAAGGTACCCTACCTCGCTCGTTGAGATAATTTTGTTGCATGGCAGAGGTTGCCAGTATTTCGGTTGACCTTGTGATCCGATGATTGTCTCGATTCTTCCGTTGACGTCGATTGTTCGGATGTTGGCGCCATCGGCAAAATAGACAACACCGTCTTTGTTGATCGCAATCCCTAAGAATATATTTTTAAATGCCAGTTACATTATGATCATGCAGTCGATATTTTAAACATACTTTCATGCATTAATCCAACACTGACTCCTTGACTCACAGTTTTCAATTTCTATTACAGAAGGATGGACTAATGACATCTTGACGTGTATTCTCCAATTTTAATTCTGGGTATAATGTAACTTAATTGAGGGGTCTAACGTAACTTACATGTGGGGTATAATGTAACTTAATTGAGTGGTCTAACGTAACTTACATGTGGGGTATAATGTAACTTAATTGAGTGGTATGATGTAACTTAGATGAGGGGTATAATGTAACTTAGATGAGGGGCATAATGTAACTGAGATGAGGGGTATAATGTAACGTAATTCAGGGCATAGTGTAACTTAACTGAGGGGTATAATGTAACTTAGAGTCTAAGTGAGGGGTATAGAGTAACGAATCTTGAGTTAATTACAGTGTAACACAAGACATCAATCAAAGGCAACCATAAATGGAAATTCACAAGTAATATCCAGCTGAAACCCAATTTGTCAGATAAACCAGTAAACCAGGCAGTCCGGTCATTGATGCAAATTTAGACACTTGTTCGATCATATTACGATTCCTACCTTTGGGATACAGCAGGTGCGCTTCAGTGGCGTTTCTTCCATCTCCACACCGTCCCGCATCCCCGGGGACACACTGGTCCCCTGTTCCTGCAATAACTTCAAAGTTCTGCATCATATCCCTCACGGCTCCCATTGTCTTCACGCGGACTATTGTTAGGCTCTTGTGGTCCGAGATGTACAGCTTCCCATCCAAGGGACTCACTGTCATGTAGTACTTGTAGGGAACTTCCGACATACTGAAAAGCACCAGATTAAAAGCCAGCATGTACTTGTGCAAAACGTTGGACCCCAAAATGTGCATGGCAAAAAACTAGTGTGTATTTTACAATTCCTAGGGCACATTAAGGTGCAAAACTTAATTAATTAGCATATACTTGTGTGAATCTTTTGCAGACACTAAAAGTACATAATCAGAAACAAGTGTGTATTACTAGTAATGGACCGTAAAACTTTAGTTTAAAGAACATACGAAGCAGTTTCCGCCATGATACATGTACATATAGACCTAACCATAATTAAAAGACTTCTATAGCGCCGCCATAATAACGCACAGGACATCAACCGACGGCGCACCAAAACAAATCCGAAATCAGGTCAAATCCAAGGTCAGTCCTAAGAGACAGAAAGACAGACAGTCTAAGGAGGATAGGCAAGGTTAAATAAAAATGTGTCAAGTCGAGATAGAAAAGAACCTAAGAATTCAACAGCCCGAACAGTGTGTGGTAATAAATTCCTGAGCTTTGGACCAACAACAGAGTAAGCCCGCATACAAAGACTGGTCCTAAAATGAGGTATAAGCAAGAATCAAATAATTAATCAGAAGACCAGAATAAAACTAGTATTGTAAACGACGTTAGCACTAATGATGATGATCATGATGATTATGATAACGATGACAACAATGATGAAGATGGCCAGATGATGACGATAAATCAACTAATAGATCAACTGAATTTGGTATAGTAAGTCTTAGAGTAAACCTATCCAACTTAGAGGCACTCCCAGTCAAACGATGGCTTTAAAAAAGAGATAGAATGCTGAGGTTCACCAATGATGATGTAGAAGATGATGATGATGATATGATGATGGTGATGGTGACGACGACGACGACTGTGGTGGTGGTGGTGGCGACGACGATGATGATGCCAGTGACAAAGACACCTACACTGCACTGATAATGATGATGATGACTACGACGACGACGATAACGATGGTAATGACGATAATGACGATGACATTGGTAAGAATGATGATGACGATGACGAAGATGAATACAGAGCCTGTTGCATCCTCACCTCAGTTGCATGATGCTTGTAACTTCCTCACGTGATGCTCCCAGTTTCCGGATGTGGTTATAGTCTCCTATGTAGAGGCTCCCATCTCGGCCACTTGCCAAAGCCACTGGTGCCAGCAGCCGGCTCTCCTCCGCCTTCCCATCGCAGCTTCTGCAGTCCGACCTCCTCGGTCGCCCGTTGCCTAGTATCGTAACGACCTTACGAGGACGCTCCTTCAGGTAGATATTCGTCCCGTCACCTTTATGAAGAATACCTGGACAGGTAACGAACGTACAGGTGAGAAATTGACGTAAAGACAATTAAATTTACAGGTAACGGCGACAGGTAAAAAGATATTCAAATTATATCATTATTTCATTATTTTAAGAGTATCATTATTTCATTATTTTAAGAGTAAATTCATGGAAGCTGAAAGTTAATCCAATCGAATAATTTCTATAGCTCATCCACTCATTTGATAGCTCATTTGATCTAATGAGATATATTATTTGGCAATTATTTTACTGTCTAATATATTATATATATATATATAACAAGTATATATACATGCATTATTATATTTTACGAAAACTTACTCGGAAGCTTAAAATCAAACCAGATACCATATTATAGATTGTAACACTGCCATTGTTGATTATATTGTTATTATATTCGACGCGGGATACCTTCTTGGAAGTTGTATGTGTGGTGTATATTCAGATTCCATGTCCCAATGTCCGATGAGGTGATGGCGTATCCACTGAGCGTCGTAGACTGTTTCTCCCAGAAGATCCTACCACATCCCTTGTACTGGTAGCCGACGTTTACTAGACACACACGCAGAGGAGGAGTTCATTCATTTGACCATAATCCACGATGTCAGTCGGATTAAGAGTCGATTATGAGGAACTACGAATGGATGCCATCAGACAAAAGAGACGCGAGATTTTTAAAAGTAGTCGGATATTACATAGACTGATTTTACGTTTGAAGCGAGCGATGCGCTGTGAAAGATTTGACTAATATATTTTTATAAGAGATTGAATGAATGAATGAATGAATGAAGGAATGGATGAGTGGACAAATGAGTTGATTGATGGATGGACGAATGGATGGATGAATGAGTGGATTGATTGATGAATGAATGAAGAATGAATGAATGAATGAATAATAAAAATGGATAGAAGGATGGCTGGATGGGTTTATATGGGTGGATGGATGAATGAATGAATCACTGAAAGAAAGATTGAACGGTCGGATGAATGGATGAATGAATGAATGAAACAATGAATGAATGAACAGATGAATGAACCAAACATAGATTCGTACATGCATACATATTACATGTACATATCCAGTTGCATATACACAACAGATCCAACATACAGGTATACATACAAAGATATACAAAGATACAAACTTCAGCACAAACGTATTACCTACTTAGGCAAACACACACACATACACGTACACACACACTGATGACGTAAGAGTTCCTGGGGTCGTGCGTACCATTGGTGGAGACGATCCCAAAGACCTTCTGATTGTAGGCATTCCTTCGATCCCAAGCGAACTTGTACTTAAGGTTCGGTTCCGCTTCGAACAGTTCCTCGTAGACGAGTCCCTCGACGTGGACCTGGAGGTGGACGAAGACGAGGCTGACCGGAACGACGTCATGGGTCAACTGGATCATTAGAGTCGACATGTAGCCTGGTGCTTGGCTGCTGTGGTAGACGAGGTGGAGGTTGGTGCCAGACACAGAGACACTCTCCTGAAGGACCTGTCACGAACGATAATGAGAGGACGAACAACAATGTCTATATTGAGCGTTCATTTTTATCATTGTCATCATTATCATTAATTTATTAATTTTTATAAATTGTTATAATAATCGTCATGACCTTTATTCATTATTATTTTCATTATTATTATTATTATTATTATTATTACTCATTATCACTAGTTATTGTCACTATTTATCGTCATTATCTATTATCATTATTTACTATTATAATTTATTATCATTATTTTATTGTCACTATTTATTATCATGATCTACTTTCATATTTATTGAAATTATCGTATTTATTATCGTCATCATTGTCCTTATCATTGTTATAAATACAGCCCTAAATAAAATTAAAAAAATACAATTTAAATATTTAAAAATCTTAAATAAATACACGTACACACGTGTTTTAAATCTTAAAAACCCTAAATAAAAAAAAAGAAAATACAATTTAAATATTTAAAAATCTTTAAAATGCCTGCAACACAGCATTAATTAAAATGAAATACCTGTGAATGGAAAGTTTTAGTTTAGGTTTCTGTAGGTAGAGATGAGGCAGAGACCGTGGCGCCTACCTGTGACTCTGGAATGATGGTGCTGCGTAGAGGACAGGCGCCCAGCTGACTGTGCTGCCAAGTGGAAAGAACGACTGGCCAAGTGTTGTAACGATCGTGTTCTACTCTCGGGCATTCCTCCTCAGCCGTCGCATTCTGGCCCTCTATCGTCAAGGTAACCGTATCCATGGTGACCATTCGGTTCCACGGAACCATCACGGTTACCTCTCTTATCCGGAACAACTGACGCTGGAAACGGATCGTCACGGAACCACCGCCGTTCACCAACATGTCGAAACTAAAGTAAATGTGTAACTGATATAAATGAATTGGACTGTCGATGCAGTGAAAATGCAGTGTTAATGCAATGTGCTCTAAAAGTAGTCTATAATTGTAAATATAACATTCCTGAAAACGTAATTTATTGCAATTCCATGTAAAATTCTGAGAAATGCGATTTATTGTGAATGTAAAGCGCTGTTACTCGTAATCGTTTCAATGTCATATAACATTACTTTTCATTGTTTTCAATAAGAATTCAGAAATTTGTTCTACAGTTAGTCTTGAAGCATGTTCGAAGTGTCCACCCCGACTCAGTAGGGACGAAATGCTACTCACAGACCAAGTTCCCGGGTGAGCGTGAAGCCATAGAGTGGTTGAGTAACTACGTTGACCCTGACACCAATCAAGGGAATTCCATCCGCGTTGACCACTTTACCCCTCACCACCGATACCTGGCTGAAAACGAAACCACATGACATGGTAAGCATTCAGGCATTCTAAACTGACTAGGCCTACCCACTCATGCATAGCGGCTTCATGCACAAATGGCGCAGTCACTCATGCGTAGAAGCATCAGAGTGCCGCCGTTTGTTACGCAATGGAATAAAGCACGCGTACAGTATTACGTCATAAAAGTTACATGTTATAACGTACGCGTACGTTAAAAATGTAATAACTGTGGTTGAGGGATTAGGACGGTTGAATAAATTCGTAAGTGTCTGACTGCGAGTGGCTGACAATGACAGGCTAGCAGCAGTAGCTAGGCTAGCTAGAACCTAGAACAAACTATAGTAGGATAGTTTTGTATTGTTATTTGGTTGACTTTTGTTGTTCGACAGGGCAGGGCAGGGCAGGGCGCTCCCACTGCCTTCCAGAGGCCTCCCATTCAATGGAGACTCGGCCGGAAGGGACGTGACAGAGGGATTGAGGTGTGGATATCTCCAGGGCAGCGCGGAGGAATGAATCTTACGCCGATGCATTTTTTCTAAATTCTCGACACAATTTCGACATTGATATTGCCCATAGACCAGTAACGTGGATAAGATGCAAGCTTAGATAAAAGCTGATTTTTAAATAAAACAGACATAATTTTGACATCCAATGCACCTACATATATATCAAGACGAGCAAGAAAAAATTTAAATGAGAATTCAGGTGTTGTTTGAAAAAGGTTGGCCATTCCCTAAACATGCACGGTACTTGGGACAGAGACATCGCACGCGACACCACATTGGTAAGAGCGCCTGCCTTGTAGGCAGAGTGGAGGTTTGGTCTCCTAAAACGATAGTCCTACATTCACAAATACTAAGTGCCATTGATTGATGTAGTGTTCCTTCAGGATGCTTGGTCGTTATATACTGGCGCTTAATAAATGCACACTAATAAAAACAATAATAATAATAATAACAATAATAATAAAAACACTAAAAAAATAAAAAAAATTACAGCAGTATTAAGAATAATAATGGTAATAATGAAAAAATCATTGCTATAAAATGTAAACTTAAAAAAAATATCTTTACATAAATATCTTTACACAAAAAATCAGTAATAATGAAAACAACATCAATAATAATAATATTCTTCAAGCCCTGAGGACGAGGCCTGACCCTCCAAACAATTTTGCATCATAAAATAATCTCTAAGTCCCTGGGGAAATGAAGTACCTGAGAGCAAATAATGATGATGATGATGATGATGATAATAATAATAATAATAATCAATGTAATAATAATAATAATAATAATAATAATAATAATAATAATAATAATAATAATAATAATGGAGAAGTGAAGGACTGCAGTTCATATCAGAGTTGGGTAGTCGAACGAGTGCTGCAACCCAAGATCCAATGGAGACGTCATTTCTGTTCCAACGTATCTCGGTTGTTCTTCAGCGTGGGAACGCCGCCTGCCTCGTCGGGACATTGCCAACACTCACTTAGCTCGCCCACATGGGCGATAGCAGCATAATGTGAAACATATATGTATAATAATAATGATAATAATAATGATAATAGCAATAATAATAATAATAATAATAATATTGATGATAGTGGTGGTGATGATGATGATGATGATGACAATGATCATAATAATAATAGTACTAATAATAATAATAACAATAACAATAATAATAATAATAATAAAAATAATAATAATAATAATAATAATAATAATATTCACAAGATATTCTGAGCTGGAGAAGAAATACACTTTTGTTCCAATCGCTATAGAAACCTTCGGTCCCCTCAATAGTGAGGGCCTCGCCTTTCTGTCTGAGACTGGACGCCGACTTTCGACAACTACAGGTGACACCTGAGAGACAAACTTCCTTTTCCAGAACTTGTCGGCATTGATACAACATTTCAATGCGGTGGCTTTTCAGGGCACTATGTCAAGATTACAATCCACTGACAAGCGGCGACCCAGATGGCCTGATGACAGATCCGTTGGCAATGCCAATGATGAATAACACTATATGTGACAGAAAAATAATAATAATAATAAAAAATAAATAAATAATAAAATAATAATATAATAATAATAATAATAATAATAATAAAATAGTAATAATGATAATAGTAATAATAATAATAATAATATAACAATAATAATAATAATAATAATATAATAATAATAATAATAGTAACAATAATAATATAATAATAATAATAATAATATAAAAATAATAGTAATAGTAATAAAAATAATAATAATCATAATAATATAATAATAATAATAATAATAATATAATAATAACAATATAATAATAATAATAATAATATTAAGAGCATCAATGATATACTACCTCTGATTGAAGGAGCTGAGTGTGGAGTAGCTCTGGACGCTGTCATCCTCAATGAGAAACCGCATCCGATCGTAAAAGGATGCTGTGCTGGATGGAGGCTGCTTCCGTAGCAGGATCTGCATGGGATCCGGTGCCGTGTTGCAGAGGGGACTTCCACGACAAGATGCGCTCAGGCAGCAGTCCGGATCCTGACAATCCGTCAGCTTATCTGGAATGTTGGAAATGGACGATGAATGAGGAATGGTCGGAATTATAGACACCGTGGAAAGATGGTTTATGGGACGTGGAAGGAGGCAGATGGAATTTAATGGAAGAGGTGGAGAAAGACATTGGGATGGGGAGGTGGGGGCTGACTCCGTGTGTGGTCTGCTGGCTGATTGGTTGTAGCGTTTGCTTTGTAGGGCGGATAATAAGGGTTCGATCCTATGCCTCTACACCCTTCCAGAAGGGTCAGAGTGCAGGGACTTGAGCAAGTCCTTTGCATACAACTGATGGGAAGTGTATTCGTTGACTGATGTCTGAGAGACAGATGCTATGGTTGAATGAATGGAGGAGCTTTACATCAAGTTTTAATTAATCGATCGATCGATTGATTGAATGATTGACTGACTGATTGATTTATTACTGATAGACTGATTGAATGAATGATTGATTGATTGACTAATTGATAGCGAGGTGGGTGGGTGGGTGGATAAGTGGGTAGGTAGATAGGTTGGTATGAAGATAGGCTGTTAGGTAGGTAGGTTATTAAGTAAATAGGTTGGTATTTTTTGGTTGATTTGCTCATCCATCCATCCAACCATTCGTCCATCCATCCATCCATCCATCCATCCATCCATCCATCCTATCATCCGTTGACCAGTACTGTTCTGTAATAACATAAACATTTACATATCAATGATTACATAGATGAATGCGCAATCACCTACCTTGATCGTCGTCCAGGTTGTCGTCGCAGATGATCTCGAGAGCGACGCCGCATGCACTCCCTGTCCATCCCTCATCACAGACGCACTTCCATGTGGACTGATGCAGCTGACACTGACCATGGCTACCACACAACTGAGGACATCCAGCTACAGCAACAGAAACATATCTAAATACACAGGGATCAGTCATGGTCTGATGAACACTTCAACGGTGAAGAAGTTGCTGGAGGAGCTAAATAAATAGTCAGATACATACATGCAAAGAGATATGCATGAATACATATGCAATATTATGCATGCATGACTATATGCATAGAATATACATTGTATACACAGATACATGCAAACATACACACATACACCCAGACAATTATACATACAGACATGCATACATACTTGCAAGCAGATATACATGCAGATATACATAAGATGCGTTGAAAACAGGTGGAGAAAAGATATTATACGATGGCTATTGCAACGGTCAGCAGAGAAAGTGGACGGGCCATGTCCTGAGAGGAGAGTATGAATTGGCGATAACGATTACGATTAGACAGGGAGCGAGCAACAGAAAGTGAGCGAGTGAGTAACAGAGAGCAGGCGAGCAACATAGTGAGCAGGTAGCAATAAAGAGCAACAGAGAGCGATCGAGCACCAGAGAGTGAGCAAACAAAAGAGCGAGCAACAGAGAGCGAGCAACAGAGAGTAGGCGAGCAACATAGTGCTCATTAACTCACCGATGGTGCAGTGCTTTCCGTTCCAACCGGTGTTGCACAGACAACTTCCGTTGTTGCACTGGCCGTTCAACGTGCATCTGTTGTCGCATTGTGCAACGTTGCACAGCTCGCCCGTCCATCCTTCCTCGCAAATGCACTGTTGTCGGTGGCAACGTCCGCGTGCGCACTCCAGGATGCACAGCTCTAAAAAAAACAGAGAAGCCTTAAACGTCGGATAGATGGCGCCAGCGGAGACAGAAATCCCGCCCCCCCCCGCATTCCTCTGGCCCATGAGTAATTTCCGCACCCCTACCCTCTCTCAGCGGACGTGTCAGCAGCCCCACAGGAGGACGGACAGGAAGTTAGAGTCATAGCGTCGAATCATCATACAGTTTCATGGTCTGAGATGACACAGCCATCTTGTACCATCAAAAACATCATCGTGATCATCGCTATCGTAATCATTATCAAAAACATCATCATCAGCATCGCCATTGTTTTCAGTCACCCTCTCCTCCAATCATCTCTTTGAAGAAGCAGGTTTTGAGAAAAGCGAAAGAAGATGACGAGAGACTGCAAGATGGAATTGAAGAGCGAACAGAAGGAGAACGCACGTTCCACCTACAGGGACCAATAATCGAAGCAAAGGATCGAGACAGAGCCATAGCATATTCCATGGTTATTGATCACTGCGGTAATACCACGTCCATAATGGTATTATAACCACCACTGTTCCTTATGGTATCACCACAGCCGTTCTCATCACTTCCCAATCCCGCAGCAGCAGCAGCCTGGAAAAATGTCTCTGACCTTCAGCACAAGTGGTTCCAGCGTATCCAGGTGAGCAGGTGCAGGATCCCTCGACGCAGATCCCGTTCCCGCTGCAATCGGGTTCCTCGCAATCCGTCGATGACGTCTCACACTCCGGTCCTTTCCAGCCCTTGAAGCAGCGACAGAGTCCGGACACGTACTGACCGTGACCTTGACACAGAACGGGACAGATATCTGGAAGAGGAAGAGACAGAAGTCATCTCCACAGACGAACAACACACATTGCTATTTTAATCATCACTGTGCAGTTATGAGGCGCCACTATATAACGACCATGCAACAATCGACGGCACTGCGCAATTGTGAGCGAAGAACTTGACCAAGGTCCCTGCATTGTAACCGTCTCAGATACGGGTGCTCAACCCATACGCTCCACGTTATACGATAACGACGACAATAATAACCCTGATAACTATGACGATTACAATAATGCTAATGACGACTATGGCGATGATGACGGCGATAAGCACTGCAATAATAACGACGATAATGACGACGACGATGGAAAAAATAAGGCAGAAAGCTACGATGAAAATAATGACGATAACGAAGACGATGATGACGACGATAAAAACGAAGATGAATTGATCAGCAGCAAAGATAAAAAAAACTTCTCACAACATGACGATAGTCTCTCTTACAAGCCACGGGCGATGAGGTAACCTTGATCTACTAAAAGACTCAACGGCGCCAAGATCTACTCGAGAGACAGACAGACCTCTCACTCTCATCCGCTCTCGAAGCAGACGATGATATCAAAGCCTATCTGGTGGTCCAAATTCAAACATTTGCCTCGTGAATATTCATGAGCACGGTCCACAGCGAATGATTGCATTTTCCCGGGTGTCATATAATCCCCGAAAGCAATAAGAGACAGAGGATGAGACGAGACGTCGGCAGAAGACACGCCGATCGGATTCCTCATTAAACGACCTACTTTGCATACAATCCAAGCCGGAGTATCCCGGAAAACACCGACAGCTTCCGTTGACGCAGTCGCCTCTGCCGTGACAGGATTTCGGACAGCCGGTTATCAAGTCACCTGGAAAAAAGAGTTCAGTGATCGGTTGGGGAAAAAACAATCGGTCACAGTGTGTGTGTTGCGTGGTTAACTGTTTGAAACTAATCCGATACCATTCTTAAATCTCTATTACAGGATTTTAACGGAGAAGGATATTGAACTGAAAAGTGCAGAACATATAAACATACATACATACACACATACACACATAAATAATTACATATATATGTAAACAAAAATATACAAAAAACACCCATATTTATTCGTACATACAAGTGCTATGATACTTGAATACCATACATAAACGCACGACCATTCCCAAAACCAATTAACCATAACAATAACCAAAATATGGAAGCATACATACACAAGAACACATAATTATTGCATATAATGGCATAATATGTACATACATGCAAACATACATATGCAATATTTGCATAAGAATTTCCACGAGTGAAGCTCAAACTAAAATATCAATTGAAAATTTGTAATTGGTAATAAGAGTGAGAAATTAAGGGAAATCGATGTTAAGAGACTGACTGACTCTGTTTGGAGGCGATGAAGGCAACATCCTGATTCTGTTCGCAGTCGTTGTAGACGAAGAAATACCAGAGACCGAGGTCCATGTATTCAACGAATGCAGATTCCACAACTACTGCAACGCCCTACGACACAGATATTCATTCGCTCTGTTTATGTAGCACCATCTTTGAGGGCAGTCGGGGTCAGATTAGAGATGTATGGAGCTATTTTTATATCCATCGATTCAGTTTAACCGATGGTCAGTATTAATTGGCGTATTATTGACAATTAAGTTAGTACCATTTAATGTTGACGTATTGGTATGGCAGGGAAAACGTCATTTTCTGGCTGAAATCTGAGCGCAACAAAGCCTTACGGAAGTCTAGCAAGGCGACTACTTCGCATGAACGAAAGAAAAACGCACAGCTTTATTGATGGTGACTGCAATGGCATGCAGTAATGTCAGCACTCGGTGCAGTGGTGCGCGGGTTCGTTGCATGCATGTATGCATGTATATATGTAGGCCTTCGTATAGGTTTGATTATGATTGTATATAATAGCTAACTAGTTAAGTTCGTACTACATGCTAATGTATTAATTCTTAATAAGAAGAAACTATTCGACTGGAAGGGTGACTCTGCCTATAGGATTTGTGTCCTTTAAGGGTTCTTAGTCCCTATTGACCCTAGCAAATTGTCAACAGTTTGTACCCCGTGTTTGTTATTTGGGAGCAATAACAAGTTAAAGTAAAGACTGGGTTCTTTCGGGACCCTCTTTTATTTTTATCCGGTAGATGGCTCAATCGTTCCATTTCCTAAAGAGATTTTTGATTACATATCATTGATGATGTAAACTTGCCGGAGTGGAGCTCGTCAAGGAGCAGTTGTTCAAGTGGTTAAACGATATTTAATTTTTTGCATTTTTGTCATATTTTTCTCACTTTTTTTAGTCATTTTTTCTCACTTTTTGAGTTATGACCGTAAACATTTGATACATTGCATTGTCATGCAAGCCTGAAATGTGTGCAACATTTCAGCTCAATAGGTCGACGGGAACATACCTGAAAAAGAGTTGATAGATGTACAACCAACATTATGCAAGCCAAGTTTAATAAATGACTGTAACTATTCACTTGGTTATGGTTGTGGCTATACTTAGTTATGTATCTATCTAGGTATGCATCTGGCGTTTATGTAGCGCATCTTTCCGTTTATTATCACCAGACTTACGTTTCGTGAGTCTCGCCTCTCTCTGCGAGTGGCCGTCCCTGAAGTCTTGTGTCCGTCGACGACCTGAAAGAAGTCGTACTGCGTGTGCGACGGTTGGATGTTGCGTCGTCCGTAGGTTCCGATGACGGCGTCTGGCTTAACTGAGAAGTTGAACTTGATGAACTGCGCCTCCGGAAGATAGAACTGCATCTTCCAGAGACTGTGCGGAGGGATCTGCTGCTCCAGTTGGCGACCAAAGGGATACTGAGTGACGACGGACGACAGGGCTATGAGTTCGTTGCCTGAAACATCGTTTTGGTATTTGAAATTAATAGTAGTTTCATTTTAACGACACTGTATGATAGCAGAAACCATCAGAGTCGCCCTCCTTCTTTATCCAGGCTTGAGGCTGTCACTGCCAGAGTGCGAGCATTGGCAGAGTTTGCAAGCATTAGTTTCATTTTTACGATACTGTATGATAGCAGAGACCATAAGCGTCGCCCACCTCTTTTATCCAGAGGTAAAGACAACATTAGTTCAAATAACAGCGTCAGATGTTCGCTGATTATAATGTCATCGTTAACCTGTCAAATCACGGCAACTACAAAGAGGCGGCAAGATCAAACAACGCATAAATTATAAGAGCAGCAATCACGTATATAGGTTAACTAAAGAGTAGAGGCTCTACATGGATGTTCAGACATGCGCATAGATCGTCGATTATTTGCTGAGATAATATCGACACGGATGACATACGATTGGTCGATCCATGAACACGTATTTACTTTATGCGAGATTGAATCCACTGCAACTGTTTGCATCTCTCTCCGATATATGGATCGTTGCTAATTGTATTTGTAATTAATGGCTTCTATTGCGCCGATATCTAATTACTAATGCAGTGATTACTACAACGCAATTACTACAACTGAATATTACTGGATTTCAATTACTACTACAAAATATTAAATATTGCTATGAATCAATTGTTACAAATCATACTATTGCAGTAATTGAGCAAGTAGCAGTTGAGCCTTTTTAGTAATTATTACAACAACTCAATTACTACAATATTACTACAATTCAAACACTACAACTCGTAATGGTAATCGTAATATCTACTCTTGAAAAGCGACGCTATAAAGCCAACCGTAGGGCACCAGCTTATTCACGAGTGATGCCTCAAATAAAATGGGTGTCAAAAGGGTAGTTCCAGGAAGTTCAGGGTCCGGTTTCCTTAGCTACAGAGGAGGCAGAGTAGCTGTTAAGTGGATGGAGGGGGTGTTTCCTTGGTCGAGGATCAGAGAGTGGATGATCAAGTGAGTCTGGGTAAGAGTTCTTGAAGAGATCCGGTTATGGTGACTGAAAAAGTAGCAATTAAGTCTGTCTAATGATGATTTATCATCAGGATAAATGGGCTGAAAGCCCTTAGGTGTCCAGTGAACTTTTGACCATTGTTCTCCATGCTCCTCTGTCTTTGGTTAGCTCTAATAAGTTATGTATATCGGTTCCACACCAGTCTTCAATGTCATCTAGCCATTCTCTGCAAGGTCTTTCTCTTCTTCCCATTCCCTCCATAATTCCTGTCATTACACTCCTTGTTTTTCTCTCATTATTGTGCAACTCAATTACTACAACTCAAGTTTTAGTAGTTAGACAAGTCCTGCAACACTTAACGGATCTATTAAGTGTTGCATCCAGAACAACCAACGTGCATGCAACAAGACAACGTGAATGCAACCTGGAGCAGGACTGGTCTGAACGTAGACAACGGTTGAATGAGAGTTGTCTTCGTCCAGGATCACTTTCGCTCTGTCGACGTTCCAAGACACGCTCTGCATCTTCATCGCTGGACAAATGGAACACAACAGGTCACTAATCACGTCTGGTGACAGGTGAGAGACAGGTGAGAAACAGATGAGAGATAGATAAGAGATGGACGTAATGTATAGATACACAGATGCATATATAGGTTGTCTGAGAAATTGGCTCCATTTATTCACCCACACATTCATGCAAACATGCACACATAACATCCGTCCATCCATCCATCCATCCACCCATCCACCCACCCACCATAACTCATCCATCCATCCATCCATCCATCCATTCAACCCCATCCATCCATTCATTTCCCATCCATCCATTTCCCATCCATCTATCCATCCATCCATCCATTCATTCATATTTCCGTACAGTCATAACCGTGACCAAACTCACCAGACCTAACAACTTTTCACCAATACCTCCTCAATCCATTAACTCCTTCCGTCCGTCCCTCCATGCCACCATCCCTTTTCCTCCACCCCTCCCCCTCCCCTCATGGATGAGGCTAATTTAAAACAGTGGCGGGAACACACACACATGCAAGTTTAAAGAGGAAGCAGCCACCTACCGATGAGGTAAGCAATGGCAGCCGACAAAACGAGAGTGATGAGGATCATTATGAAGGCAATGCACTTCCAAGTACAACGATCTCTCAACTCCTTCTTCACTTGACAACTCGCTGAACTGCAGCAAAAAACCATTTCAAAGTTAGGAATAAGATTAAGCAAATAAGCAAGAGCGTAATTAAGTAATTAGATAACTTAGTAAATAAGTAGGTCACAGTCTATATTTGCATATAACCAGCACAAAAACATAACATCGTATACTCTATAGGCCTACAGCTAGTGCATAATACGTTGAGCCGACCTATTGTACATTGAGCCTATTGTACATTGAGCCCATTGTACATTGAGCCTATTGCACATTGAGCCTATTTTACATTGAACCTATTGTACATTGAGCCTATTGTACATTGATTTTTGTACATTGAGCCTATTGTACATTGAGCCTATTGTACATTGAGCCTATTGTACATTGATTATTGTACATTGAGCCTATTGAACATTGAGCCTATTGTACATTGAGCCTATTTTACATTGAGCCTATTGTACATTGAGCCTATTGTACATTGAGTATATTGTACATTGAACCTATTGCACATTGAACCTATTGTACATTGTGCCTATTGTATATTGAACCTATTGTACATTGATTATTGTACATTGAGCCTATTGTACATTGAGCCTATTGTACATTGAGCCTATTGTACATTGAACCTATTGTACATTGAGCCTATTGTACATTGATTATTGTACATTGAGCCTATTGAACATTGAGCCTATTGTACATTGAGCCTATTGTACATTGAGCCTATTGTACATTGAGCCTATTGTACATTGAGCCTATTGTACATTGAGTATATTGTATATTGAACCTATTGTACATTGAGCCTATTGTACATTGATTATTGTACATTGAGCCTACCTATTGTACATGGATCGTGGTCTTTCTTTCGCCCTCTCCTCCTGAAGCGTCGTTCGTCGCGTAACGTTCGCCGGTCGGGTTCCAATGAATTCCAAGGTAGACGCCGAGTTATTCGTCTGACTAGAGGGGGTGTTTGACCACTGCTGGGGGTTGATGTCCATCCCTGCATCGACGAGGACTGAAGCTCTGTTCTGCTGGGGTAGGATGGCGGATGAGGAGGCGGGGGCGCCATGGTTACCGAGTCCAAGGCGACGAGAGGCATAGATCGCCGACAGTACTGGACTGGCTGCAGGTGACGGAGGGTGACCTACAACAAAGGCACAATCCGATGAACGCAACTGAACGACGAGATGAACGCAATTGAACGACGAGATGAACGCAGTTGAACGACGAGATGAACGCAGTTGAACGACGACATGAACAAACGAAGTTGAACAGCGAGATGAACCAACTTGAACAACGATAAAAACGCAATTGAACAGCGAGATGAACGAGTTGAACGACAAGACGAGCGAAGCTGGACAGCGACATGAACGAAACTGAACGACGAAATGAATGTAGTTGAACAGCGAAACGAACGCAGTTAAAAACTAGATTAACTATGTTTAGCAGCTAGATGAACGAAATTGAACAGCAAGATGAACGAATTGTGAAAGAGGCAATTCGAAGATATCCAGCAAACGGAGTTCTGACGCAATAGACTCAATAGATTGAGCAATGATGGGTAGATTGTTGACGTCTCAAAACAAATTGGTTTTGATTTCATTTTGAACTAGCGGGGTACTCAGCGTTGACAGGGTTAAGAAATATCGAGAATGAAATGATATCCCTCCACAGGTGTGCCTGTCTTTCGTCTTTGCAAGGTTTTGTTGGTTTGTCAAGTGTAGTACCCCGGAACCTGCGAGTATAGTAGTGACTCCTGGCGACTGAGAAGGAAACTTTCCTATTATATGTGGAATCTGGGGCAGTAGTTCAGAGACAGTATTTTGCCCTGGAGACCAGGAAGACGACGGCCGCGGGGTTCGTGACCCAGGTGTTCCGTGAGCCAACGGTGAAGGTTTCGAGTCAGTAGCACTAAAACTGTGCAAATGCATAGCCGGACAGACAGACGCACAGAATCTTCTCTTTATATCATTTTGAATGATATAACAAAAGGCATTTTAACATTGACTTTAAAATAACCTCGTTCATCTAACGACTGACATGGTTACTCGCGGATTCTACTTAAGTGACATAACACGTTTTAAAGGTGTCTAATATAATTGAGGAGTTGAGGATATTTAATTCAATATGGAATAATTAACGACATCTACCGCAGTCGTTAATCCAAACAGTGTCTTAAGTCAACACTTAAGTAAATAGTAGGCCTAGATTCCTTTTACCAAATTCTACGATTGGAAAACGTGTGAATTATATAGATCACAGAATTGCAACACGGTTAAAAATACGGTTCACAAGTATTTAATACAGTAGTTAACGACTTGACCGCTAGCAGCAACCACGCGCGTTGAGTTGAACAACGTAAATTTGTTCATAATTATAGTGGAGCTTCCGCGGCCGAAACTTTGGCCTCGCACCGCAAGGAAAAGTAACTTCTGCGGCCGAAGGTACTTCGAGAGCATCTAAAGAACGACAATAACCCTAAAGGGCCCTTATTATAGATAAGCCTAACCCTAACCGGCCCTCTTGACGCATAAATTAAACGTTTTCGGAAAACAGTGACCAAACGAAAGTCCAAACGCAATGGATGTTATAGCTAGCAGAGCTGAAAAGCGTTAACAAGGTGTCGAATGTGGTTGAACGCTTTGCAGCAAATATTCATTAATTAAAACGACATCCTAAAAAAGAAATGCTGATGAATGATACAGTGAAAAAAGAGCGTAACCAAATTGTTACCTTCATTACATTATACATCTAGAGACACATTTCGTTACATTCTGCTAGTTTAATATTATTATCTCTATGCATCGTGCGGATGACCTTACCCGTTGTGTTTTTATTATTAGGATGATATATAAAAGTATGAATAGCTTCCATTATGATATGAGATGTGATTCATATCCGGTCATTAATTGAACTGTTCTATTACTAAGCTTTTATTATGCGTACCATGCGAGTTAATTGTTTGGTTGTACATGCTGTGCGATTGCAGGCGTTATTATTAAAGAAAGTACTTACTTACTTAGTATTTTAAAGCTCTTCTTTCCGGCCTGCTTAGTATGTTGTATTTTGCGATTGACCATAAGCATAACATAAGATCGTTTGAGAGGTGTCGTCTTAGTTAAAACCACGTATTCGACAATATAATGTGGCAGGCAGAGCATTTGTGTCTAGCTTACTTTACGCATAAGCAGAGGCTGTACAGTGGCCGATTGGTAAGAGCGCTTACACAGGCCAAAAAATATAATAATTCAACATCACCATTATCATTATTGCCATCGTCGTCGTCGTCATTATCATTAATATTGCTACTATAATAATTATGATAATAACACCATCCTCATTATTATTATTACTGCTACTATTGTTAACATTTTCATTATTATCACGCATAGACTAACAAATACATTGCTTTAACTCGATATCTATTCATAGCGGCGATCGCCGCCATTGTAAACTCTTCTCAAATGAAGACATCCATTCAGTCGCAAGTGCGAAACGAAGAGAAAGCGCGACAACGATTTTCTCGCCTCACTAGCGACACCTATTGACACAGGCATGCGCGGCAGACGACCGCCAACAATGAGCAGTTACACCTGCAGTCATCGCCATGGTTACGCGGCAGCCATGGTTACGAGCTGTCAATCATCCAAGGTAAACCAAGTTGCCGTCATCTTTGGGGTCAAAGCTAGCGACTGGGATTGAAATAAGAAATACAAATAAACCTAATACAAATAAAATAAATAAATAAACAATTAAAGGAAGCAAGAAGAAAGCAAATAATTTTGTGTTCACGATATGAGCTTGAGATAATATAAATGTATAATGTAATTTATATATTTATAATTATACTATAATTTATGTGATAATATAAATGAGGGCATAACATCATTTGCACCAATATTAACCGGAGTGAAGGACTTGACAAATTATGAAGGACTATAGAGAGCAATTATTCGTACCCATCAACGCCGAATGGCTGGTGTCGGGAACTGATAATAGCGATGATGATGGTGATATGAGATTTTATCAGAATTAGTAAAATCTCTCTGCACCATAATATAATGAACGTTTTATTTTCACCATCATCGCGATTCGTTATAGTTATTAATGAAACTGATATCAATATTATTATTATTATTATTATTATTATTATTATTATCATAGGCTATTAATACACTATCGCCTAATTCCGTTCTGTGCTCAATGATTCACTATTTCCACGTGCGATGTTGAATTCCCGAAAGGTGCTTCTGAAAGAACAACATAACAATCTGGAACGCGGAACACGAAAAACGGAACACGAAACACTGAATGCGGAACGTACAATGTCGATTCCGTGACTGTCCACACGATCCAAGGGTGGCAGCCCTAGAACAAAAATGAGAAAATGACCAAAATCTTGGAAAGAAACTGACCGGCTGGAACGAAGACGCATCCGTCTGGCGTCTTGGCGAGAAACTGCGGCCGGAAGTCGATGACGGTGACGTCATCTTCCCTCTGTCGGGCAGTGTGAGAAGGCTGCTGCTGGCGGTCGATGGTCTGCGTACCGGAAGTGTTCGTCTTGCGGACGCTGAACGGCAGTCGAGGGGGCATCGGAGGACCAGGGTCGCTCGGAGGGGGTGGGATGAAGATGTTCGGCCGCGGAAGGGTGGCTGGAAAGACAGGAAGAGCATCGATGGAAAAGGAGGATTAGGGGAGGTTGGGTTGTCAGGGACAGACAGGTCAACAGATGTAGCGATGTCAACTCATTAGATATATATACTCATAGTAAGAGTTGTAGCAATTTCAGTTTAACGACACTGTGTGATAACAAAGACCGTGAGCGTCGCCCTCCTCCTATATCCAGGCTTGGGACTGGCGGAGTGCGAACAGTGGCGGAGTTAGCAGTAGTACTTTCAGACTAACGACACGGTGTGATAAGAAAGATCATTAGCGTTCCCCTCCTTCTTCATCCAGGCTTGGAACTGGCACTTTCAGAGGTCGAACAGTGGCGGAGTTTCCCTCAAATTGTCTCGATATGTGACCCTCCTTAAAGTCCCACACTCTGTCCGCCGCTGATGCCGCTCTAAACGACGTGCACCCATAGCCACTCGATCATTCCGCTCGCATTGACCCCACGTTGACCCCCAGGGTACACTTAGCCGCTCAGAACATGTGGTACTTGACATAGCAGGCGAATTCTTCACATAGGCCGAGATAAAAAAAACTACAAATCCCAACTAAAGACCTCGATGCGATTTATCAACGCATTCCGTTCTATCTTCATGCTCACAAGAAACTACTCTTCCTAAGCGATACAAACAAGGACTCCGACCCATTTATATAAAAGTCAACATATTCGCATATATATATATATATATGTATATATATATATATAATATTACATATGTATATATCAAGCCATGTGTTACTAGGTCAACATGTAGCCTAATTATACTATGCGTTTCATTGAAGTCACTTATTAAGCGCTCGTGTGAATATGGAATTAGGTCAACATGTGGACAATGTAGGCAAATATTCAAGTTGTCAAATATGCAAATTATGTTAATATGTAACTAAGTTGCCCAAATAACAAAATATTCAGCTTGTTCAATATTCCGTCAATTTGTAATTAGATCAATTCAAAAACTCCACGTGGCTCAATATGTGAACATGTCGTGATGAAAACTTAACATCCACGGCAGAGGCAGACAGACGGACAGACAGACAAACGGACAGACAGACAGACGGACAGAGACAGACAGACAGAGACAGAGGCTTACAGTCGTCACTGATGCGCGAGTAGAAGTTCTCTCCGGTTCTACTGCCGAGCGTATTCGCCGTCGTCGCATTCGGTCGACTTCCGGTGAACATGGCGGACGCCGGAAGTTCATCGTGGCTGGTGAGGCTGCTGTCGCTGGACGTCCTCGACCTCTGCTGTTGCCACTCCGTCCCTCCGTCGTTCAGCTTTGGCACGCAGGGGCTGCCCTCCCCGTCCGATCCGCTCAGGTAGCTGTAGAGGCGCTGGACAGGGGCGTCGAGGTGGTCGATCGGCGAAATGTGACTCTCGTCCGCAGTCAGCGCTGAAACAGGAAATTATGGGTCCGGTCAGATATACCATATGAAACTATGGGTTGGGTCAGATCTACCACAGGAAGCTATGGGTTGGGTCAAATCTGTTTAAGGAAATTATGGGTTGGGTCAGACATTTTACAGGCAATGATGGGTAGGGTCAAATCTGCTACAAGAAATGGGTCGGGTCAGATCTGTTACAGGAAGTTCGTTCATTCATTCTGAGCATTTATGTAGCGCCCCTTCAAGAACCTACTCATGAGCGTTCCAAGCCCAGCTACGACTAAAGATAAAATATATTGAACGGCTTGTAAAAATCTGACGTTTGGGCCACAAACAAAGTTCTGAGGTCAGTTGGAGGTCATTCCAGATTGAGGGGCCCACAACCGAGAAAGCACGGCGCTGCCTAATAGCCAAGCGAGCCCGTGGAACTTGAAGCTCACCCCTCGTCGCAAAGCGAAGCACCCGGCACGCTCCAACGTCGGAAACTGAACGGTAGAGATCGCGCAAGTAACATGGAGCACAAACCAGAGCGCAAATTGGTAGTTTAAGATCTGCTACAGAAGAAAATGCTGATGACATGGTGATAATGATGAAAATTGCGATAACGACGACGATTTTACGACGACGACGACGATGATGATGATGATGATGAGGCAGATGATGTTAATAACAATTGCGATGACAAAGAGACGATAAAATCGCGAACGTCACAAAACCTGCCAATGGATATAAAAATGGCCTTGGCGCGAATTCCTCAGATCAGTGGAGAGAGGATAAACGCAATATCCTCCATTCCAGGCACAAGTCTACGACGCACTCATCCTTCAACGGACCTCTTTGTACGCCTCATTTCATTTATCCACAACGAGGCAATCATTCACTCGCTCAATGAAGAAATACAGCGAGACGTCCGATCATTCAAATCAATGAAGAAATATAAAGAAACATGCGAATTGCGCTGACATTGTCAGTTTTATGTATCTGCAATGATAGGCCTTTACAAATCCTTCTAGCAAACGATCGGGTAATAATTTTAAAGCGACGCTTTGCTGAGATATTTGTCTATATTGATCGACAGATGCGTTTAAAAACGACAGTTACTCTGCTAATAGACACTTACAATGTAGATACTAATTAACAGAAAAAAAATGAAGAAAATTCTCTTTCTTTGAAAAATGCCTCCAAGCTCAACGGAGCGAGCGTGCCAAAACACGATAAATACATTGACAATGTTAATACAGAAATAATAATCCTACTACTACGAAAATGGTAATTATGGCAGCCAAAAAATTATGTCTTTCCCTAAGAAATTCGCCCGCACCAACAGACGGGTTGAACAATCCGATAAATACGAAATGCATATCAAGGAGAAATGAACTGCCATTGCTCACCTAACGAATTCCTTTCTCTAGACGAAGGCAGGGTCTGCTGCCTCTTCCTCGAATAGACGTTCGGATCGAAGGCATAGGGAGCGAGATTAAATTCCTGTCTCAGAGGGGGCGCCAGGACCCGTCCCCCGCTCTCCTCACCCTCTGATGACTCATAATCCAGGGTTCGATCATCTTTCCGTCGATGATGACGTGAGCGATGGTGAGATCTCGTTCCAATGGATCCCGATCGAGAGTCCATCACTGCAGCTGCGATCAGAATATATTCCCAACGGAATATGATCCGTGATCTGGACTGACCGGATGAGGATCGGGGTCGGCTAGTCCAGGTTGTGTTCAACGGATGAGGTATCGGCTATGCTCAGCATAGTGTCCTGCAATATAGACAATTAATTAGTTAATTGATTAATTGATGCAAGAATTGTAATCTAAAATATTAACAACCGATTTAAGTAAACAAGGAAATAACTGCAATGAATGTCTGCAATTCTAAGCCATTTACGTCATTGATATAACTGCAACTGAGTCTGTCGTGGTGTACATACTTGTTGTCATGTTGTACATACTTGTTGTCATGTTGTACATACTTGTTGTCATGTTGTACATACTTGTTGTCATGTTGTACATACTTGTTGCCATGTTGTACATACTTGTTGTCTTGACGAACCTAGCTGTTGTCATGTTGTACATACTTGTTGTCTTGATGAACATACTTGTTACTTGACTGTATAAAATGATTGGTTTGTTGTACATATCTGCTGTTGCACAAACTTCCTATTTTGTAACAATTATCGATCCTGTACTGTTGTTGTTTTGATGTTAGCTATTGTTGCCTTGATCCTGTGTGTTGGTGCTGTTTTGTTGTAGCTGTTGTTTCTTTCTTTGCTGTTATTGTGATCATCATCACTTTTTCATTATACATCTTCATC